>OZ010599.1:10532270-10687270 GCA_963932145.1 Acanthosepion lycidas
ATAATAATAAAAATATAAAGTGGCCTTCTGTCTGCATTAGTGCCAATGTAGGAAGCATGGATTTGATGTCACCAAGCCAGAGAAGGTGATTGAAAATGGCCAAGACAAGATCATGTGGAACTACAACATCCAAATTGACCACATCATTAAGGAAATCAAACCAGATATCACCATTGACTAATAATACAAAAAAAAAAAAATTGCCTCCTTATTGATGTGGCTGTTCTTGGTAACCATAATATCAAGGTCAAAGAAATTGACAAGCTTAAGAAATACACTGACCACCAGTTGCCAGAATGTTGGACATTCAAGCAACTACTGTCTCCGTTATCAGTGAGCATGCAGAGTTTATAGCACTGAACATAAAGTCCTAAAGAAAATTTGAATTAAACCTAATATCTAATAGCTTCAAAAGTCTGTATTGTTTGCCGAATATTCTACAAAAGGTGCTGTTTAAGTTGTACAACTTGTTGGAGAATACCCATAATGCAAGATCAGTTGAAAAAGAAAACCTTAGGGGGGAAAAAAAAAAAATGATATCAGATTTTGAAATGCAGATTGACCAACCAATCCAAGCAATTGATTGATTTTGTTTTTTATGGCTTAGCACCCCTTTGTAGGTTATTTCAAGCCAAATCATATTTTGGATTGTAAGAATAATCCATTTTTTTTGTAAGTGAATAATACATTTAACCTAGAGGAGGAAGGAGATTGATTCATGACTTTCTTAAGGATATTTGCATGTATTGAATGTAAGGATATTTGCATGTATTGAATTGGAGCTTAGCTCTCCAATTTTCAATTCAGAGCTGTTACCTATTCATCATCATTATTTTTATTCAACTGTAGTTGGGATCATTGAGCCAATGCAGATGATCCTTTTGTTAGCTGTATAGTATGTGTAGGCAAGAGCTACATACAGATTTGAATTTAGTCACCTTCTCCTAGACTGGTTGCCACCCAAGGTTATAGAATCAAGTCTATCTTGCTATTTACTCATAGCTGAGGGGAGAAGATTTATACCTTTTCCAAGGGTATTAGCACATAAGTGAATGTAATGGATCTAACTAGAATTCGATCTCAGCTCTCCGATTCCTCAATCTGAGCTGCTATCTATTACTCCACTTGCACATCCAAGCTTACAGTACCTGGTATTCCCAAACGGTTACCCATCTATGTACTAATCAAGCTTGATGTTGCTTAATT
Source organism: Acanthosepion lycidas (assembly GCA_963932145.1). Taxonomy (NCBI): domain Eukaryota; kingdom Metazoa; phylum Mollusca; class Cephalopoda; order Sepiida; family Sepiidae; genus Acanthosepion; species Acanthosepion lycidas. Next base: position 10,533,477 of record OZ010599.1, read on the forward strand.
TAAATGATTGTGTGAGAACTTGATTTCTAAGTCTGAGCCACTATCCATTACATCAATCCAAGCAAGAAGATTACATAGTGTTGTTGCGACTTTGGGTGCTTCACACAAGTGTGTGTTTGTTGTTGTTGTTGTTTTTTTTTTTTAAGCATTTCACCCCAAGCAAGGCGGGAAGCCACTAGGACGCAAGGGGTTACAGAAAATTTAGAGCAAGATCAGATAGGAGTGATAGAAGAAAGGATGAGGGTAGTGGATAGATCAAGGCAACTGGAGATGTCGATTGACATTACACTTGAATAGCTGGAGATTATAGCTCACAGGGAAACAGGAATAGGGAAGGGAGTTCCACAGGCGAGAGGTGTGGAGACATGAAGCTATTAGAGTAGAAGAGACGGCTACATTTAGGAGTTTCGACAGTGAAGGGGTGAGAGCGGGATGCTAGCCTCGTAAGGCGCTGGAACTCATGACGTCTGGGAACCAGCGAATGCAGCTCCTCGAAGCAATTTCCATGAAAGTATTTGTAGAACAGACAGAGGGAGGCGACAGCGCGTCTGTGAGAAAGTGACTGTAGACGAGACGCCAGGGCAGGGCCAACTACATTGCATATCTGTCTAACAAGAAAAAAATTCATATCTGATGGTTGTGTGCAAGGCAAGAAAAAAAAGGAATCTATGCAACTTTGTAGTTGATAGTAACTGATGGAGTTGGTGGCAAAAAAAAAAAAAAAATGAAAAAAGTAGAAAAATACCAGGACCTTGCTCAAGAAGTAAAAAACTGGAATATAATGGTGAGGAACTTGGAACTATTTCCAATATATACGAGTGAAGAATTATTAATATGTGGATGCTTAACAACAGTCATATTTATCATCACACCAGTCTGATAAACCATTTTTTTCTGTATCCAGTTTGATTCTCACAATGAGCTCTCTCTCCACTTATAGTTTTATGTTGTAATTATCTGATCTTAATAAATGTTAATAATGGATTCACTAGTGTGCTGCTCAATATGGTAAGAGTGATGAGAGAATTGTTAAAGCTCTGAAGATAATTGGTGCCACTTGGCCTTTTTAAAGAAAAATGCATAGAGAATTTAAGTTGAAAATTCAATTAAATGCAAAAATTATTAAATTTAAAGAAATTCCTTACTTGAGGATAAGAGTCAGTTTTATTCAAAGGAATATTTAATGATTCAATGTAGATTTTTCTCAAAAAAGAAAACTATTTTTTCTTTGTAGTTTGGATGTGTGGGTGATGTAATATGACGTAATGGTTATTGGTATAGAAGGGAAATTGGCAAGCAGGGTTCAAATTCTGACCATGTCTGTTACTTTTACACTAATGTCCTTGGGAAAGGAATAAATCCATCTTTTTTCCCTAGCTATGGGTTAAATAGCAAGGGAGACTTGGTTTTCTAGCCTTGAGTGTTAGCCAGTCAAATAGAAGGAAAACTGAAAATTACAGGGAACCTATCTTTCCCTCAAAGTTATAGCAATTCCTAGATAATAATAAAAATAAAAAAAAAAAATGAATCTGAAAAGAGCCATGATTGCCAATGCCTTGACTGTGTATTTATTTTGAAGGATTATGATTCATGAACTTTAAAACAGACTTTGTTTGTCATCCTCATTGGTGAATTAATGAAAGTATTGTGGGTGGGGAAAGTATATGGATGAAGGATTTGATGACTTCATTTGCATTGCTTGTTGGTGAGTTTTCTATGCTTGGATGTTCTTCTAGCAATTCTATTATTTCATATTTAATCTGATTAAATTTTATGTTCAGAATGTAATTCTTTTTAAGCCTGTAGTTTAAAATGTGAATCAAGATGGTTTAAAAACTTTAAAAGCTCTTGATTTTTGTAAGATTAAATGCTAATAATCCTTATCTTCCTTCATTTGACAGATAAATTGTACCAAAAAGAAACTCTATAAAGATCAGAATGATTACCCAAATATATGAAAGCACACCAATATCATTTATAATGTTTGAGAATTTATTCATTTCTATTAAAGATAGTTTTTGGGATTTCAAAGACAGCGTCTCTAAGGAAAATAGACAATTTTAAAGGTTATTCCTATCAGATTTTTATTTTTTTATATCAATTGCAAATTCACAAAAAAATGTTGCCTAAATACACAAAAATATGTTCACTTTATATATATATATATATATATATATATATATATAGTGAACATTGAAGTCAACACTTAGTCGACAGGCTTTCATGCTAGATGCAATGGTCAGGCCTGATGATTGTGTCTAGCATGAAATGGCCCGTCGCCTCTAAGTGTTGACTTCAATGTTCACTTTTATATTTCCACATGCTCTATCTCTGATATTGAGCACTTTATCCCATAAATAATAGCAGACCTTAAGACTATATTTCTTCATTCATATATATATATATATATATATGTGTGTGTGTGAAGTACATACATAATTATACTCAAATATTTTTATGTATTGCATACTGTACATGTACCATATGTATTATCTTGTGCTCATACTGACTAGAAAAAGTTCACTGTTAACAACTCATTCTCAAATTGTCCTCTCTCCCATCAAATTGTACCCAACATCAGGAATGTCCGCTATATATTGATTAAACATTATGCAATGACAATTTCAGATACCATTGATCCACTATATGTGAAAGTAACAAATCCTGGCGATATTGACTGATTTCAAATTGCAAATGAAAAATGAAGAATTTAGATGGAATAAAAACAAAAAATATCACGTTTCTACATTATTTACATTATTCGGACTATTGTCCTCATCTTTGTCACCATATTTATTACAAGGTTTCCTCAAGGACACATGACACAGTGGATAAAGGCGTTAGTTAGATCCAGTGACAGGATCCAAAGAGTGTGAGTTCAAAACCCGGTTAAGGCAGTAGAGAACTTGGAGAGGGGAATTAACAGGAGATAACTGATAACTGACATCCATTAGACATGGCACGTGGAACAAGAACAGTCTACCCCAGTGAGCGACATAAAGGGTTCAGTTCGGCATTCCAACCACTTGAAGGCTGGAGTGTACAATGGCCGAAACATTGTAATATGGCAACAAAGATGAGGACAATAGTCCGAATAATGTAAATAGTGTACATAATCCCACATCTCAGAAATATAGACAGATATCAAGTTTCTAATATTGTTTAGAGGATTCATTGTCATCATTAATTCTTGATTGGTTTTTTTTCTGACATCTTGTTTCTTTATGCCTGGTTGTTGCAAGAGGTATAACAGTTTGAAGTTGTCTGAATTTCTTAAATGAAGGAATACTACTACAACTACCAAGTGAGAGAGCTTGCCAACAAAATGATGCTGATGTATATATAAAACCCAATATACCCATCATGATACCCTGTCTGTTAAGGGCATCTCAGGCACATGCGTCACAGCCAAATATGCACAATATGGTGACAGGTTTTGGGAGGTCAGGTCCTTATTAGAAATACCTTCAGGTCAGGTAACCCAGTCTGCTCAGTCTCTGATTGAGGTACTTCCCCCATATCTAGGCTGTCTCATCCTTAAAACTTAAAAAAAAAAAAAAATAACAAAAACAGTGTTCTCAATAACTGGTCATGATTCTCTCCCACTATTCCTCATGAGCAGAGATGCACAGTGGGTCAGTCCCTTGGGGACATGCCCAACTGTTTAACCTTTAGTATTCTGCATTATTAATATTTCTTCCCTTTCCACTGAATTCTTTTTCAAGGCCTCTCAATTAAAATAACCTTATTGTCAATTTCACTCAAAGGTGTTCTCTGTTGCCATAGCAGGATATGACAACACAACTATGAAATTCAAACCAATTCGAATTCAGTGATCAGTCACCTTCAGTGACAGGATAAGCTTTTTGCATTGCAAATGAAGTCATATTAAGAGTGATAAAGATTAAGGTCAAGCAATTGACTGCTAAATTGATATTGTTGAACAGGATATTTACTCCATCCTGGATATGACAATAAACTACATCCATATCCTGGATATGACGATAAACTACATCCAACAGCAAGGCCTCTGATCAGGAGGCTTTAAGGAGCATGGAACCACCTCTTCATTGCTGGTGTTTCCAGGTCCACCCTGACCTGGAGTGGTAGCATCTATGTGGGTCCCATCTATGGGAAAATAGTTAACCCCCAAACTGAGTTCAAAACACTATGAAAGTGTAAAAATAGGTTTTAATATCAGCAATACGTTTTTTGTGAAAGAAATTACCAGCAGTAAATTTTTGAAGGAAAAAATTATTACCAGCAATACATTTTTAAAAAAATATTACCAGCAATAAAAATCTTGTTGGCATTAAATAACCCATTAACGTTGGTATGTTGTAAACCAAACTAAACCAGGATATTTACTGTCAGGTCATGAATCTTGTAAACTGTTAGGGTCACCAGGTTACCACATGTACTGTAGCCATAGGAGCAGTGGCGTTTCTAGGGCAAGAGATCTGAACAGAGCCCATCCCTAGACTGGTGGCTATTTCAAGGCAAAAGAACCGTTAGCTCTACTATTTAACCCAAAAGAGAAGAGATGGATCTTTCTGTTAAAGTGAGTGTAACAAACTTGGCTAGAATTGGAACTCTGCTCAACATTTTCTCTTTCCAAGTTGCTAACCATTATTTTAATTGCACATCCTATATTTACTATGGCCCATCTTAATTAAGCCAAGATAAAACATGTGCATGTTAACAGCCCTAGTATTTCTTTTGATTTCTGTTGTATATTTATTTCATTCTGTGTCCCGACTAGAGACTTAAGGTCAGAAATGGCATCATGACATTTTCACTGAACATTTTTTTAATAAAAATAAAACAACTTAAGATCACACACATTTTACTTTGATAAAGCCTTTTGTAAGGTGTGAATTGTACATGTAAGAACACTTTTTGTATTTCTTTAAGGCATGGGCTACGATAGATCTCTTCAATGAGTTTAACAGAACTTTTTACAATCAAAGGCCCTCCAACCACAACTATTGTTATTTATTAATTTTTGACTAGATTTTTTTTTTTTTTTTTTTGCTAAAGTTGTTCAGTAGGCACTCTCTCCAGAAATAATCATTTTTTTCAAATTTGTTTTTCATATCATAATAGATTAAGCAGTCCAGACCATGAATATGAACGTTTTTTTATTTATTTATGTATTTATTTATTTTTTTGTTAAATTTTATAAAAGTTAATAGAAAGAGTGGGGGGGGGGTCCAATTTGTTATATAAATTAATTCCCTTACTTTAGCAAAACCAAAATATATGCATACCATGTTTTTTTTTTTTTTTTTTTTTTTTTTTCTTTCTTAATTTTAAAAAAAATTGTTAAGCCCTTCTAATTTAAAAAAAAAAAAAAAAAAATTAATTTTCTAAATTTTGTGAGATCATATGGTATGAGCAACTTTTGTTTTGGCTTAAATAAAGCAGGTTCAATTTACAATGAATTTACATAACAAACTGGACCCCCACCCCATTAACTTTTATAATATTGAATAAACAACATTCTTTTATGAATATTTGTGGTATAGAGGGCTTAATATCTAGTAATATGAAAGAAAAAAAAAAAAAAAGAAAAGTTTCTGGATGCAGTGCGTATTTGTACAACTCTACATTTTTTTTTCCATTTTAATTTCTTGCTTTCTTTTTCTCAACATTCAAGATGATGATGTGGTATGCATGTCAGATGCTAGTCTCATATGGAGGCAGATACTTAATTTTTAGTTTCATATGGAGGCAGATACTTAATTTTTAGTTTCACATGGAGGCAGATACTTAATTTTTAGTTTCACATGGAGGCAGATACTTAATTTTTAGTTTCACATGGAGGCAGATACTTAATTTTTAGTTTCACATGGAGGCAGATACTTAATTTTTAGTTTCACATGGAGGCAGATACTTAATTTTTAGTTTCACATGGAGGCAGATACTTAATTTTTAGTTTCACATGGAGGCAGATACTTAATTTTTAGTTTCACATGGAGGCAGATACTTAATTTTTAGTTTCACATGGAGGCAGATACTTAATTTTTAGTTTCACATGGAGGCAGATACTTTATTTTTAGTTTCACATGGAGGCAGATACTTTATTTTTAGTTTCACATGGAGGTAGATACTTTATTTTTAGTTTCACATGGAGGCAGATACTTTATTTTTAGTTTCACATGGAGGCAGATACTTTATTTTTAGTTTCACATGGAGGCAGATACTTTATTTTTAGTTTCACATGGAGGCAGATACTTTATTTTTAGTTTCACATGGAGGCAGATACTTTATTTTTAGTTTCACATGGAGGCAGATACTTTATTTTTAGTTTCACATGGAGGCAGATACTTTATTTTGAGTTTCACATGGAGGCAGATACTTTATTTTGAGTTTCACATGGAGGCAGATACTTTATTTTGAGTTTCACATGGAGGCAGATACTTTATTTTGAGTTTCACATGGAGGCAGATACTTTATTTTGAGTTTCACATGGAGGCAGATACTTTATTTTGAGTTTCACATGGAGGCAGATACTTTATTTTTAGTTTCACATGGAGGCAGATACTTTATTTTTAGTTTCACATGGAGGCAGATACTTTATTTTTAGTTTCACATGGAGGCAGATACTTTATTTTTAGTTTCACATGGAGGCAGATACTTTATTTTTAGTTTCACATGGAGGCAGATACTTAATTTTTAGTTTCACATGGAGGCAGATACTTAATTTTTAGTTTCACATGGAGGCAGATACTTAATTTTTAGTTTCACATGGAGGCAGATACTTAATTTTTAGTTTCACATGGAGGCAGATACTTAATTTTTAGTTTCACATGGAGGCAGATACTTTATTTTTAGTTTCACATGGAGGCAGATACTTTATTTTTAGTTTCACATGGAGGCAGATACTTTATTTTTAGTTTCACATGGAGGCAGATACTTTATTTTTAGTTTCACATGGAGGCAGATACTTTATTTTTAGTTTCACATGGAGGCAGATACTTTATTTTTAGTTTCACATGGAGGCAGATACTTTATTTTTAGTTTCACATGGAGGCAGATACTTTATTTTTAGTTTCACATGGAGGCAGATACTTTATTTTTAGTTTCACATGGAGGCAGATACTTTATTTTTAGTTTCACATGGAGGCAGATACTTTATTTTTAGTTTCACATGGAGGCAGATACTTAATTTTTAACCAATGATGTTTAAGTCACAATGTAAAAATCACCTGAGTAATGAAAATGGAGTGGAGGGAGGGAGGGAAACTGTCATCAGTCTCATACTTTCAGTTATGTGCTGAATCCTTTCATGATGTGGGTGATCATAGCTCTCCACAACTTCCTATTTGTTATAGATCTTAGTAAGGTTTGTCTTTCTCTATCCCTCTCAGTCCTGTACTGGATTCCATTTGCACAAGCTTTTTAGATAAGTTACTCACCATTTCTCTCTGTCCTGTCAGTGTTAAATCTCATAAATCCAGTTACTTCTATATAAAATAGAAATGAATAAAATTCCAGTTTCGAAATAAAAGAAAACTTTATTCAGTCAAACAGTTTCTCTTCTAAGTCTTTACATTTTTTTTACTTTTGCTCTTCTCTTGATTATACACAGGACATTTGCCACTTGTCTTTATTTGCTGGCATTTTTCTTATCATCCTCTTGCCAATCAGACTGAGCAGCATATGATCTACTCTCCACTAGGGTGACTCTCTAAATTATAGGGCTTTCATTGACTCACCGCTGTCTTGTACTAAAATGAACAGGGGCTTCCCTGTCATCACGAAAGCAGTCATTAAGTCTGTACACATGGTGCACTTATAATATCTCTTGCTATAATGGTGGACCTCTCAAAAAGCATTTATATCCCAGATGTAGTCACAGATTTTGCTAGTTCGAGAACAACTGTTAAGGAGTCAGGTTGGGGAGGAGTAGGGTTAAAAGGAGCTGGGGATGGGTAGGGTTAAAGGACTCCAAATTTGGTAACCAACACAGATGATTATTTCAAGATCTTTTAATATATGATTAATTCCCTGCCATAGTGCATGTACACGTTTATTTATTTATTTATATATATATATATATATATATATATATATATATATATATAAATCTGTGTGTGCGTGTGAAATTTCAAATGGTGGCGGGGTGTATACCTGAATGTACCTTTTATTGTTCTTTTGGGATTTTCATGCTTCTCTTCATTTGAATTCTGGTGAAATGAAAAGCAGATGAAACTATTCAACTCTGATCTTCCCTTTTTGATGTGGTTCCTCTTCAAGCAAAATCACCTTCTGTGTGTCTCAGATTTCTCTTGTGGATGCTTCAGTTGTTCCTTAATGGAACTTCCTGTCTTGCAGATGGAACTGATTCCTTGCAGCTGTCACATGACTGTCTTTTCACTGTTTAGAAAAGGAAAAAAAAAAAAATGAAATGATAAATCAGTTTTCCCCATCCATTATGTTCAAAACCTACACAAGTTAATCTGCAGAACAGAGAACTAAAAGTCACTAGTTTTCTGTTAGTCAATTGGTGATGCTTGTTAACGTTACTATTTTAAGAATTTTAATATGTTATTGTATTTGACTTATAAAATTCTTTCACTACGTATACATTAAAATGTCTGGCTATTACACATTTCCAAGCACACCTGTCTGTTAGAGTAGCTATGAAAGCTATGGTTGCCTGCTCACCCCACGGTGTTAACCTGTGGTTTATACTGCAACTATGCTGAGTACACATTAGTTAGAGTTTTGGGAGAAAACACATAATCTGAAGTGATCAATTTTTTTTAGAATGAGGCCAGCATGCTCAAGCATTCAGTCACAATGACTTGTGATTTTTGTGCTAGCACAATTATTGATGATTTCTGAATGTTTATCTCTACCCAATTTCACTTAGAAGGCTTGGGTTAACCCTTGGTATGGTTTTCAGGCACTTTCCAAAGGTGCTACATACTGGGATTGCCTCTCCAGGTTGATATTATCAAAAAATCATCACCTTGCCAAATTGACCATGATGAGATCCGTACCTGGGTCTCCTGTCCAGAAAACGAGTTCTAAACACTTGGCTACATGTCCATTTACTACATATAATATATATAGGCTCGTCTATGATATCAGGGTACACATTAACCTACCATATGCACCATATATCCCACAGGATAAAATAATGACGTAATAATGTCGTTTTTTGACGTTAATACGTCAAAAAACGACATTATTACGTCATTATTTTTGCACCAACCTAATAGATATGAGTGTTGGTTTGTGAATTTGGTGGCAGAGAACTACAGCAATACCTTACTTGACTCAGGGTGGTAGCACCTTTTAGGGTCCCAGCTCTGGGCAATTAGTGATCCCCTCCCCCAAACAAATATTAAAACACTAGCAAAGTATAGAAATACATTTTTATAGGAAAAATTCCAGCAATGCATTTTTATAGTAGAATTACTAACAACATATTTTTATAACAAAATTAAAATCAATACAACACTAAAAAAAGTATTTAAAAAGTAATTCTTGTAGTAAAATTAAAATTAAAATTAGCAGTAATGCATTCGTGCATTAAAATTATCAATAATACATTTTATTATCTACTTTGCTATGAAAGTATAAAATTATCTACAAAATATCTATAGCTGAAGCCTTAAAATTATTTAGATTCTGGCAATGAGAATGAGAAAATGTTGTGTCTATCCAGATATAGTGTCCATTTGATTTTGGAGCTTTTTAAAATATATTTCTTATTTTCTGATATATTAATATATATTTGAAATTCAATCAGTGATAAATGTTGATGCCCCACTTAGATAAGTGTGAGATAGGTGTATGAAAAATTTCTCGGTTAACCTCTAGAAAAAGACTGTGTAAAGGTAAAACCAATGCATTTCGTCCAATGTGGACTTTTCAAGGCAAAAACGAAATGAATTTATTAAAAACAAAGTAACTATTAACAACAAACAAAATGTCCTTAGCAACTAGAAGAATTTAGAAAACACTATTATATTCATATTGACAATTGAAAATTACGTCAAGTACTTTCATGTAGAAATATTGTTTTTATTGTTGTGTTGATGGATTCAACCATTTTCTTTTGATTTCTTGATATAGTTGTGTACCTTGGCTTGGGAGAGTAGTAATTCTGTTAGGAAAGGTAATATATGTGTATGTTGTCATAGGAATCAACAATATATAGTAACTAAGTGAACATCAGTAGTCTAATAATGTCATGTAACTGACAGTCACCATGCAGTGTTGATTTCTATATTTACAATGTTCTATTCTCTATTCTTTTTTTTTTTATCAAATATTCTTCTATAAATAATGTAAATTTTAAATGTATAGGTGGTGACTCTAGTGGTTGGGCTGAGCCTGATTAATCCAAACTACCAAGTTTCTTGCAACAACAATCTGTAAGAACAAATCCTTGGCTTCAGTTGTACTCAAAGTTGTGACACAAAACCGACATGAATAAAATAATCTTGAAATGTTTTAATTTACTTTTTATATTTTGTTTTAACTTCATACTCAGAAATGTTGACTTAAATAAATTTTGTTGAAAGTGTTGATAGGAATGTTACGTGAAGAAAGAAAAAAAAAAAACAAAAAAAAAACTAATGTTGTTAGCAATTGAGGAAAGTGATAACCGTGCCCCCAAATTCCTGCCCTAATAAAGCCGAAAGGAAATACTTGTTTTTGAATGATTCAGATGAACAGATTTTTAGCTGAACAATCAACAACAATCTTTAAAAATCTCAGATGATTTTAATTCTGTTTTTCAAAAAATACATTTTTGTTTCAACCTCGTCACTTTAGATTTTGAATTTGAATTCATTTTCCTATTAATCATAAACTGAAATGAAGTAAAACAAAGTATTGTCAAAAATAGTTTCCCAAGTGTAGAAGAAAAAAAAAAACTAATTAATAGGTGTGTTATAGAGAATGAATGCCTGTAACAAAAAATTTGATTTAACCACTTGATGATGCTTATGCAAAAACAATAAACAGGGAAGGTGACAGGGACAGAGAGACCTTTATAGCATAGCTATATACACAAACACATTAAAAAGGCTAGAAAGTTTAACTTAAAATTCCACTACTTTACATTTATGTGGAATAATTGTGCATACTTTAGACTGATTTTGAAGAAAATTATCTGACAAAGAACTGACCATAAAATTAAGTTTTAAACCTATTTCATAGCTTTTATTTTTTTACTCAGGTGTAAAATTTCTGCAATGAAAATTGGATATTGTGATATATTTAGGACACATTTTAGTTACATACTAAAGTTTTAGATCCTAAAATATGCATAGAGTAATTTAAAACAAATGTAATGAGCCAGAACAGAGGCATTGCCAGGGTTTTGACTGGGAGAGTGGCTTTTGAGTTGGTGGCATGTGTGTGTGTGGAGTGGGGTAGCAGTCAAATAAGCTCACTAAAATTGACCATGAAATTAAGTTTTATACATGTTTCATAGTTCATTTTTTCTTTTTTTTTTTTCTATTAAATTTCTGCAGTTAAAATTGCGAATACCTATTTAGGACAAATTATAGTCAGATGCTAAAATTTGTCTTAGACACTAAATTACATGTATACAAAATTTTGTTAAAAATTTTAATGAGCCAGAACATGCTAGTCAGTCGGGTCTTTTGAATGTGGGTGTGACTTTTAAGGGTGGGTAGTTGCAAGTAAGAATTATCATACTAAAATCTGTGCATAAGTGTGCGGGAGTGATTTTCTGTTGAGAGACAAGAAACTAGAGTAACACTGATGACCTCAAGTCACAACTTGTGTGTGTGTGTGTGTGCTCAAATGTATCTGTGAAGTCATCCTTAACTTTTGACCTTGGAGTTTGGTAGAGGTTCTGGAGATGGAACCTCCATGGATATCACATGTAAGAATTATATAATTATATAATCAAGATGTTAACATTCCACATTACTTCAAACAAAAGGTTAGGAAGCAAGCTCCCTTTAATACTGGAAAGACCAACAACAATTATAAAAATTAAAGCAAGAAATACATTGCCTAGTAAGTTTGTCCCCAGCTCTGATAGGACTCCGATCTACATAGTTTGACTATCTACGTTAATTTTACTTCATTCTTTTATTATTTACTTTCTTTGGTTTTTTGCTTTCTTTTTTTCTTTCTTTTTTTCTTTCTTTCTTATGAACAATATCAACAAAATGTATTTCAGTCAATATTTTGATGCATGGAGTTAAAACAATTAATTTTGTATCTCGTTGAAGTCAAGAATGAAAATGGTGCAGTAAAAAAGATTTTTGTTACTTTAAAATAGATATACTTGAATGCTAACTCATTTGAGCCTGATAAGCCCGACCACCAGAGTCACCACTGGTGTGTGTATATAAATGCTTATATATATATATATATATATATATATATATATATATATATATATATATAAGAAAAATATACAGAAAAAACAAACAAAAATCCTAATATGCAATTATGCTGTTTTAATGTTAATATAATGTCAATGTCAGACGTTTTTGTCTAGTAGGCCATCTTCAGGACATATTCATAAAACATAATTAACATTAGACTATATTTAATTCAACATGAAAAGACAATGGACATAAGAGTAGTACTAATCAAAACAGATAACTGAAATTTTTCAAGATCAGCGTTCTGTTTCAATATGACATTATATTAACATTAAAACGGCATAATTGTATATTAGGATTTTTGTTTGTTTTTTACGTATATTTTTCTTCATACTGTCGGATCTATATCCATATATTTGCTTTTATATATATATATATATATATATATATTATATATATATATATATATATATATGGTGTATCAAAAATGCCTTTACAAACATTGAGGATGGGTTCCTCACACCAAAATATGGACAAAAGACCATATAAACATATGTTCACAAATTTTGTAAAAGTATTTTATATATGTAGATACACACACATTTATAAAAGTGTGTGTGTATATAATGTATATGTATATATGCTTATTTAAATGTATACTTAGGTGTGTATAGGGAGTTAGTAATAAAATGCAAAAACATTTTCTCCCATAGTTGTGTATATAAATAAATAAAAAAAAAAAAAAAAAAAAAAAACTTTTATAAATGTGTGCATGTGTGTGTACACACAAACTCTATTTGAAATTATTCTGTATGCATATATACGTGTTGTAAGCCTTGATCTCTCAAAATATTTGACAAAGCTAGACTCATCTTAATAGCATGTGATCAAAATTCCATATTAGATAATCATGACAGTTTGTTCTCAGCTGAGAAAGTTTCTGATGATATTGGATTAAATCTCAAGTGAGATTTGTTGACTTGATTTTCCAGTCCTGCTCAGACCTGACAGAAGATCATTGTCTGATGCCAAACTTAAAGCATAGTTTAATATACTGCTCAAGAGGCTGATCCGAGATGTGTTTCCCATTGACATGCAAGCAAACTTGACATAGGAAATAATTCAAGTGTTTTGCCAAGTCACTGATTGATTAATAAGTTGTCTTGATAAACACAACATTTTGGTTTTATTTTTCTGACATCATTCAGGCCAATTGAAAGTTCAAACCCATGTTGGTGCTCAGTGTAATCTTCTATATTAAGGATTTTCAAACTGCACTCCTTTGGCCTCATACACACGATTTGATTTCTTTGTAATTGTCATATCTGTTTTACTCTGAATTCTATCAAGATGATTACGAAAACTGATCCATATTGAATTCGTTTAAATTTTATTCATTCATTTGTTAAAATGATTTTTTTTTCTTCTTTTGGCCAAGATAAATGTGTAAATTATATAAAGAACTCTTCGCAAGAAAAGTTTTGCACCCATTGACTCTATTTTTATACTTAATAAATATGAGTATATATATTTTCATGTTGAGTGTATCTTGGAAGTAAATGATTATTTAACAAGTTTTACAAAATACAACAAACCAGTTATGGCTATTGTTTCTTTACTATGTTTTTTCTTGTTGGTAAATTAGTTTCTGTATCTTGAAGAGTTTATTATTGCGGAAATTAATTGGTAGTGTTTAACGACTGTGGAAATTTAAATGGCAGCGCTCGAAGACTGCGGAAATTTAAATGGCAGCGTTCGAAGACTGCGGAAATTTAATTGGTTGTGTTTTAATGACTGCAGGACTGCAGAAATTTAATTATTGCAGTTTGGTGACTGCTAAAATGAATTGCCAGTGTTTTTATTATTTTGGATCCAGTTTGGTCTTGTGACTGAATTTCTTTTCCTCTCTTTTCAGGCGTATTCACCAAACATGAAATACATTGTTTCCATTGGGACCCAACATGATATGATTGTAAATGTATGGAATTGGAGGACCAACAATAAGGTGGCATCAAACAAAATATCGTCAAAGGTAAGGGTTAAAAAAAAAAGAAGTAAAAAAGAAAAAAGTATAAACAACAACTCCAAAACCCATTAGATTTTGGACAGTGGTGTTAGGTTGATGCAAAAATAATGTCGTTTTTTGACGTTCAGAAAACGACATTATTTTTGCACCAACCTAATATTTTCATAGTGTATTTTCATTATGAGAGATGTTACAACCCAAAATATTTGATATCACGGGTAGGATTTATTAAGCAAATAACTCAAAACGTTTGCTTGCTTTTATCCTGATTAACTGTAAAGTGATGCTGATATTTCTGCAGGAAATGAAATAATGCTATATTTTTTTTTTTTTTTTTTTTTTTTTTGCATTTCAATGTAGTACAAGGTGTACATAAAGTCTCTTGACAATTTAAAAAATTTATTACAGAAGCAAATGGACAAATATACAGAAATTGTTACAAAATGAAGAGTAGATATTGAAGTTTGCATTAACTGGTTTAATACGCCTCTATACAGGCACCATTAGTTGCACAAAGCACATCAAGACAGTACTCAATTTCTTGCCATGTTCACTGTAGCATAGCTTCATTGATTGGTGGCAATGGGATCAGTGATGTCTTGTATCTGTTTGATACACAATATCTTTAACATAACCTCATAGAAAGATGTCTAGGGGAGTGATATCTGGTGAACAAGGTGGCCGGGGGATTGGGCCATCCCTTCCAATCCACTCAAGAACTCAAGAACATGCAATCCCTAATTTGGTGGTGCATCATCTTGCTGGCAAAATCATGGTTGGTTGAAGGTCATCTTGTTGTGGTGCCACATCACTTGCCTTTGTAATATATATTTTCAAGTTATAAAAAGACTTTATGGACACCCTGTATATATAGATATAGTTTTAGCTTTTATTATTCAATGACCACTTATTTTAACATTACTCCCATTTTCTCTGCTTACTTTTCAGTGATTTTCTGTAAACTTTTGGATTAAATCTGAAAATTATAAATCTTTTATTCAATGTTAGATATCATGAGTAGAATTGGTCAAAATATTGGAGCTTTTCTTTGATAATTACATATGGGGTGATACATCAAATTGTAGGGAAAGGAACCCCACTTATTCAAAACGATAATCATTGTTGTTTTAGACCAAATTTGAATCTGATATAGGCAAGCTTTACTTGTAGCTGCCTACTGACTTTACCGTTATTTCACCATCTTAAATTCTGGGTCTTAGATGTTATCTGCCCTAACAGTCTAAATATTTTTGGTGGTGGGGAAAAATTGATTATTAAACATTGAATTTTGCAGTTTTTCATCAAAAATGTATTTTATCAAAATTTAAGACTGAATCTGTTGTTTATTGAAAATATAACATAGTTAATGCTTACATCATTGGAAGTTGGTCTCCTCAAGGCGGTGTAATGGTTAACAAGCTTGTCTCGCTAGAGCAATTACGACTGAGTAGTCAGTTCGATCCTCACTGGGTGCCCTATACTTTCGGCCTTGTGCCACATCTGAGCTATGCTTGGAAAATCACTACATCATTGGAAGTATAGAGCTGTTATATGTATAATATAAATGCATTACTAGTGGCTTTTGCTGTAGAAATTCATAGCTAGTGATTTTCTTTTTGTTTACCATAGAAATGCATAGTTCATATTTGATTAAGAATAAAGTATAATAGGTGATTTTTAGAAGTCATTGTTTATTCATGTCTCCTTTAGAAATGTGTGGGATACTTTTTTGCTTCTACAAGTGTACAAATAAACAGAATAAGTAATCTAAACTCACAGTGGTAAATTGAAACAGATGAAGCTGTAAGGAACTGGGTGTGGATATGAATTACAAAGCATGGATGAAGTGGAAAGAACTCAGTGGTTAGAAATTAAAAACAGTGTTAGGGTCACTTTGCAATTGCCATTCTGCAGTTTGCTGGGTTAAATTGAAGGGTAGACCAGGCTCTTTATCTGTGGTTGGCAACCAGACTATGAGAAGGAAAACTCAAATTTCGAAACTGTATATAGCCCTATCAAAGCACATACTTAAAAACTGTAACTGCAACTATGCTGAGTGAACTTAGTCAGCATAGTCGCAGTATCAACCATAGATGTGTCTGAGCTGGTTTTCTGCAACATGGATTAGCTAGCCAGCAAATGGCTGAAGATGAGAAATCATAGTGATTTGCAGTATTGCGCTGAAGTCAAAACAACTTTGATAATGATGTACTATCAAAGAATAATTGATTTCAGGAAAGGTGGAAGACGGACACTTTGCAGTTGCACAGTGGTATCAGATAAGAGAAAATTAGCTTTTTTTTTTTTTTTTTTTTTTTTTTAATAATTCCCTTGCAAATAACTTTCAAGGTTTATTTGTTTCAAAATTGTTTATATTTTTAATTTTTAGAAAATTGTTTAAATTATCATTCTTTTTTTAAAATAATAATTAAAAAGACTGGCATAAAAGAATTTTATATTAAAACAAAAGCAATTTTTTTTAACTCCAGTAATATTTAAGTTAAAATATATGTAAAAATTAATTTAGTAATTGTTTTTTTTTTTTTTTTTTTTTTTTTGCTTTATAAAGATTTAAAGCATTGCTATAGCACTTCATTGTGCTTTATCTTTGGGCACTCAATTTTAAAATTATATAATTTTGCTGATTGAATTTTACTTGTATTGCTAATTGGACATTAAAAGAAATGACTGTTTAATTAAATATATAAAGAATTAAAGAAAGCAAGCAAACTTTAAAGAAGGCAAGCAATCATTATTTAATTAATATTCAGTTATATTTTCCTGGGTGACAAATCTGAATAATGAAAAGGATAAAATCATAAAACAAAATTCAAAAATAGAATATTTATTTTTATATAGTTTATTTATTTATGCAATAAAGTTAACAATATATATCTTACAAATTATATGTAATGCCTCTAAGGCTGACTGAAAATTTTGACTCTTGTTAAAATATAAAATGTTACAATTTTCATTTATATTACATTTAAACACTGGTTCTCACTCACCAAAGTTAAGCAATGTTGAGCCTGGTCATTATCTAGATGGATGAGTACCTGAGAATGCCATGTGCTGTAAACCTGGATGTGCAGATGATCTTATGGATAACAGCTTTGAATTGAGAACCAGAGAGCAGAGTTCCAATTCCCATCTGGTTCGTTATATTAACTTATACACAAATGCCCTTGGGAAAGGCATGAATCTACTTCTCTTCCCTGTTATGGATCAATCAGATGAAATTGTATCATAAAAATTCTTACAATCTAAAGATATTTCCTGAGTTTAAATAACCTTTAAAAGTTTAAGCCATAAAAAAAACAAGCATTCCACCCACTCAGGAAAGTTTATCTTTGACCTATTCCTTTAATCTGGGACCCCCAACCCATCCTGAATATGACTATAAACTACATTCACGTCCTGGGTAAGACAATAAACTACGTCCAACAGCAAAACCTCTGATCAGGAGGTTTTGAGGAACGTGGAACCATTTCTTAATTGCTGGTGTTCCCAGGTCCACCCTGACCTGGGATGGTAGTACCTGTTAGGGTCCCAGCTATGGACAAATAGTTGACCCTCAAACTGGTGTCAAAACATTATGAAAGTGTAAAAATAGGTTTTAATATTGGCAATGAATTTTTTGAGGAAAAATTATGACCAGCTATACATTTTTGGATAAAAAAAAAAAAAAATTACCAGCTATACATTTTTGGATAAAAAAAAAAAAAATTATCAGCTATACGTTTTTTGAAAAAAAGAAAAAGGATATTACCAGAAATAGATTTTTGAAACAAAAGATTACCAACAATAAAAATTTTGCCAGCATTAAATAATCCATTGTTGTTGATATGCCATAAAACAAAGCAAACCAAACCAGGACCCCAACAATTGTGGTATGTGGAAATCTGTTGACCCTGAAATGTCTCTTGTTAATTTGATGAGGTAAGCAGATCTCGATTGAAATTAATATAAATGTTTTCCTGGTAGCCCAAATAACAGGTGGTCATACATTTGTAGATGTTTATGTAATTTGCTACCTGCATCTCTGCATACAGGTGCACAGTCATACTTATATGCACTGATGAGTCAAAATGATAATCTAATAAAGGTGTTGATCATCCATATGTTCACCATACAACTTTGACTTAAAAAGGGTGTTTCATTAAGACGGATCAAAGTCAGCAGTAAATAAATCTGTGTTATTTGTGATAATTTATTTATTTCTCTATTGGATCATGTTTTTTAAGTCATGGCAATTATGTGTGAAAAATAATATCACCCAAATGTCTGCCAAATCTGAAAGAAAAAGATAAAAATCATTAGAAACTTAATTCACATTTAAAATTGGTCCAAGTTATTGGAACACCCTTTATTATGAATGGGGTGCAATTTGAATATTTTGTCGGGGGTGAAATTTGTAATTTTGTTGAGAAAAGCAAGAGCATTCTATTGAAACGGAATATTGTACCTAATCATGTTTTTTTTTTTCTCTTTGCCTTTTTGGTACCCACTATTATTATAGGTAGATTAAACAAATACTCAAAACTTTTTATTTACTCTAATAATATATAGTGACACAGAAAATATTCAAAGCAGAGAGAAAAATTTGTTACATATATTTTTTTTTTTTTTTTTTTTTTTTTAAAATATTTGATCTTTTTTTGTTTAGTGGCATATCAACCAGTCTTTGTGGAATAGACTCCCAAGAGGATAGTTTCCTTGATCGCTAAAATCTTAACCTCTTTGAGTCTTAGGTTAAACATCATCTAGATCATTAGCCATAGCCTACATATTGTTATAACCTGCATGTCTTACCTCCTCTTATGCTCATAAAACATTCGTTCAGTAACCCTCTACTTTGTGTGGCTCTTGGGCCTTGTATTAGGTGAACATGGGAAAAAAAATGTGGAAATAGAAACCACTATTGCATGATGACTTAATTTTTAATATAATCATAGTGATGATTTCTTTAAGGCATGAAACTGGCAGTTACCATGGATTGCTGATTTCTTTGTCCAAACTGTTTATATCTACACACTTTCTACCTCACCTTGATTTTTGTTTAACTAAAAAAAAACAAACTTCTATTTAAAAATACAAGAATTAATGTTGGATTCTCTGTTCTTTTAGGTCAGTGCTGTGGCGTTTTCTTCAGATGGAAGTTATTTTGTGACTGTTGGGAATAGGCATGTGAAATTCTGGTACATGGCCAACAGTAACGTGAAGGTAAGGATTACATCTTTTTAATTTCTCTAAATTTTTTTTTTTTCTTACATCTTTAAAGATTACATCTTTTTAATTTATTCTTTTTGTTATTTTTTCCACATCTTTTAAGGATTATACCTTTTTAATTTCTTCCCTGTTTTTTTTTTTTTTTTTTTTTTTTTTTTTTTAAATATTTTTTAAGGAGTACATTTTAACAATTACATCTTTTAATTTTTCTCTTTGTCTGTAACTAGTGAGATCTTAAGAATCAATGCATTTTTAAAAATGAGGCACCTGCTTCCAAAAAAAAAAAAATAATCACACAAATGAAAAACAAATTTCATCAAAGAAATTAAACAATTACTCTTAATGAAACTCATTGAAGAAAAAATAAAGTGAAAAAACTTTAAAAGGAAATAAAATATTTAAAATTCGCTTTTTTATTTAAATAGATATAAATTTACTTACTTCATTTCAGCCAAAATAAATAATTTTTTTTTTTTTTTTTGTAATCTGTCTGAGAACAAAAGAGAAGTGGGGTAATTACAAAGAAACCTCATTACTGGCTAACATGGCTTTGGGGTGTGGCTGCACTTCATGTAGACTCTAGTTGAGCCATTAGCATTGGCTTCTTCTCTATATAGTTTATTAAAAAAAAATGTATTTGCTGTATACTCTTTCTTGCTTTCATTTTTCAAAGTGCATTTTGTAAACTTAAAAATATGCTAAATTTTAGACCATTGTCTGAATTATTGATAATTTGAAAGAATCCAACCCTTGAAGCAAATAGATAAAAAAAATAGTTGGTATATATGTTTGTGGAAATGCCAAAACCTCATATGTAAAAAAAAAAAAAAAAAAAAAAGTGGTAAAATTGAACAAATATACCTGAAAAAAGGTGTCAAAAAGACAGTTTTGCTTTTGACACTGATATTATTGAAAACCCATTTGTCAATTTTTATTACATTAAAAAGATATTTTTAGAATTTTAATAAAATATGAAACTAGTTTTATGCATTCTCTTTTTTTCTTGAGAATTTCCAACATATTATGCAGTAATAAATGATGTCAATAGAAAAACTTTTTGACTTTTTTTTTTTTTTTAAAGCAATATGTTTGTCAAACCTTGCTGAAAATACACTACTTCAGCCAGTTTAGGAGAAGTACTAGTCTGAATTGAAAACTCTGGAGATATTAGTAGGAAACTACTTAACTGTATTTTCCTGATAATTCATGAGAATGGAAATGTCAAAAACCATGATTACCCATACCCTGAATGGGCATGGCAATTTAAAAAAAAAAAAAAAAAAAACAATTTTGTTTGTCTTATTTATTTATTGGCCCTGCAAAAAAAAAAAAAGCAAAACAGTGACATTACAAAATGGTGATTGTAACTATTGACTCCCAGAGGATATATTTGGCTAAACTAAAGATCATTTTACTAAAGTTCCTAATTTATGCTAGAATGTTGATAAGATTTTATTGATTTTTTAATAAATTGCCATAATTACAATAGGTATTGAGATCAGAAATAATCTTTTTTTTTTTTTTTTTTTTTTTTTTTTTTTAACTATAAGAATATCAAAAAACAAATTACCCAGTTCATGAATATAAAAAAAAAAAACAACCCCAAAACACAAAGTGGGAAAAATTTTTGTGTGACGCATTTCAACTTTAGGACTTAATTGGACTAAGTGTTTCCCCCTCTCTTTTATGTGCATATGTAACCACGTTAATATAAACATCACTTTATTCTGATGAAATCCTAAAGGGTGAAATATTCTTCATAGATTTTCATAATATATATTATGTAAACATGTAATGTTTTCATTTGCACATGAGTATGTTTTTTGTTTTTTCAAATTTTTAATTGTTTGTAATGGCCTCAAATGAAAATTAAGATAAAAAAAAATAAATAAAGCAAAACAAAACCATGTCTGATTTTTAAAAAAATGTTTTTGTTGTCTCTCACAGCAGAAGCGTGTGGGCTCTTCGGTAAGTCATTGTCCAAGACAGCTTGGTGTCCACTGTTTATGCTCCTGTGTGTGTTGTATTCTTGTGGAATTTTATTGTGTAACAGCTAATCTTCACGTATATTTTTTTTATGTTTGTAATGTGTGTTTACACTCCCTGCACATTATTATTGCTAGCATGTCTATGAAATAAGAAACCACATTTGTAAACAGACGTTTATTTCTGCATGTATGTTGTTTTTGTTATTTTTGTTATTTTTGTTGGATTGATATTGACCTATTTTCACATGAACATCTAAGTAATAAAAATAGGGCATATAAATTAGTCTGAGATAATCATTCATTGACTGATTTGAACTGAAGTTGTAGACATTAGCATACCATTGTTCCCTAATGTTTGTTACAAACAGCTAAAGAACAGTTAGATGTGAGGTGGCATAATGATAATAGATAAGTGAAATCTGTGAACAAAGTTCAAATCCCCACCTTGTCTGGTGCATTTACTTTTGCACAAATACCTCTGGGAAAGCCTGAATTCATCTTGTCTCAATTCAGCAAAGGGTTAAATATCAGGGCAGAATGGATTCTGTAACCATGTCTTTCAGCCAGTCTAAGAGAAGTAATAGGCTGAATTGAAAAATCTGGAGAAGGCAGTCGGAAAATATTTCACTATATTTTGCTAAGAATACATGATAATTCATAGATAATAGAGAAAAGGGATCCATGGAAAACCATGATTACCCATCATCTCCTGAAGGGACATGGCAATTAAAAAAAAAAAAAAAAAAGAAAGAAAAAAAGAACAATCTTGTTTGCCTTATTTATTTATTGACCGTGCAAAGTTTTGTAAATCAAAGAGAATATTTAGATTAACTCCTTGCATTATTTAAATATGATCTGTTGTCCTCATCCTTGTCGTTATCGCAACATTTTAGCTGTTGTGTACTCCAGCCTTCATTCACTGTTTGTAGAGCTGGGTAACCTTCAGGGAATATCAAACTAAACTCTTTATGTAATCTATGGAGGTAGATTGTTTTTGTTCTCCTAACCATGACTAAAAGGTATCTTATCTAGTTTCCAGAGATTGAATAAAGGTTTCCATTCTACATTCTTGATCTACAAGCACCTGATGAAGGCTAGAGGCCACAACAGTTAAAACTTTGTGATAATAAGAACAAAGATCTTATATATATATATATATATATATATATATATATATCTATATATATATATATATATACACACACACACAGTTTGTGATGGATAAATTGTCTAAATTTCACAAAAATGACATTGACATCTCATTTTCACAGATATATTTAGCAAAATTAGATAAAAATATCTTGAAATACTAAAGAGTAAATTTATTCAATAAAATTGTCATTGGCTTCAATCATGGTCTCCAGATGACTTTGGAATCTCCTGCAACTCTCTGGATGTTCTTGTTTAAGTTGGTGAATGCTGCCATAATCATTGCCTTCAGTTCAGCTTTGGTGTTACAAGGAGTTTTGATGCTCTCTTGCTCAACTGCACTCCATACATAATAATTGAGGGGGGTGTGCAGTCTGGGGAGTTAGGTGGCCAAATGTAAGGGGTGATGTGGTTGCAGAAATTGTCTGACAGCCATGACTGGGTTCTCCAGCTTGTGTGGCATGATGCAGAGTCCTGTTGCCAGACATGGGATCTTTTAGCAGCCACCCTCTTGACCTGTGCAGCACTATTTTCTCAAGGCACTTGATGTAGGCCTCCGTGTTGAGTCTAAGGCCCTGCAGGAAGATGACTGGAAGCATAACATCACCATCACTAGTGATTACTCCAAACATCATGATGTTGACTGCATATATTATCCAACTCTTTTTGAATCTTTTGCACTGTCAGATTGACACCCAAACACTCTGAGCTGTTTGTCTTGGAGCTTCTGGCATGAAT
This sequence comes from Acanthosepion lycidas, assembly GCA_963932145.1. NCBI lineage: Eukaryota > Metazoa > Mollusca > Cephalopoda > Sepiida > Sepiidae > Acanthosepion > Acanthosepion lycidas. Next base: position 10,556,939 of record OZ010599.1, read on the forward strand.
GCCAGGCGTTAGAGCATGCCATTTCTAAATTTCTGACAGATTGAATTACTTCATTGTGTTCCTTTTTCCCCACAGATGGTGCCCAACTGGCCTTACTATACAGTGCAGTTGACAAAATCAGAAACAAGCAACATGCATGCATGAAATTAAAAATATAAAATGGCGACAATTTACTCATCGCACTATATATATATATATATATATATATATATTAAAAATCAGGTGATCAGTTGAATCTGCTACCTTGGTTTCAACCTTGTGGTATTCTCAGGCGACTTTTTCAAATGATTTTTTTTTTTTTTAACGGACTAATGAATGTCATTTTAAAAAAATAAACGCATGAGATATATAAGTTTGTATGTCAGTGGGTATCCCCCAGACGAGGCTTTGCCGAAGAGCAGATTCTTGTCTTGAGAAACTGACTTCGTTTTTACATGGTCTAAAGGGAATTTTTGCCCGAGCATATGGGCTTGGATATCCCTACCTTAAACTCGGCATTGTGCCACATTTTGCTATGTGGGGCAGTGGGTAAATAATTATATATATATATATATATATATATATATATATATATCAGCTCAATGTGAAGAAAAACTAAAAATTCTGGAAGATGTTGTAATACAAGTAAAGCAGCCAACATTGAATAGGTTTTCTTTTTCCATAGCAGATCATATATTGATGTTTGTATAAAAAAAAAAAAAATTAAAATATATGCCAAAATATAGTTTGACTGTTATAAATAAAATCACTTTGAAATTGGTTCCAGCAAATGAAGGAACATCGGAATAAGCCAAAAACAATTATCTAAAGAGACAAAAAACAATATCCTTGAAATGGATGTAGTCACATTCAAAACAACTAATTTTGAAAGTTGAAAAGTTTAATGAAATATTGCATAAACTTGTTGATATTATTCAACAAAACTTGTTTGAAAGAATTTGTGCTTACTAAATAACCTGTAATGGTTTATCAAAGCAATCTTTAATTTTCTGTCTTTTAGTTGATTTTCTGTGTATCTCCTTTGTTTTGTTTCTCTTTACTTATCTGGTAGGTATCTGCTGTTTGATCTGAAGCAGCCACCTGATAAATCATAACTATGTCAAATTTCACATTCCTTAGCAAAAATTAGGACATATATCAAAACTATAAAAGTAGATTACTTACCTATCTACAAACGTCACTTGACATTATTTCAATTTATGTAAGATTGAAGACTTTCTGCTATTATGTCAGTATATTGATGTGTCTTTGTGTAGTAGAAAATTTACTTAATAACTCAAGCAAGCTTCTTGGCTAACTTATGTGTCTGTGTGTGTATATGAGAACAAATGAAGTATAATTCCACTGTCTGTAATATTTAATTTAAAAGAGGGCTCAATACAAAGTAGATCTAAATATTTATTTATTTTCGGATATTAAATCAAAAAACATGTTAAAAATCGCTACACAATGGCAATTATCCTTCAACACTACAAATGTGTCTCCTCAGATGGTGGTAAACTACTGGCAAGTGAATGATTATTTTAATTTCAAAAGCAGAATCTTGAGAGAAAAAAATGGAATTAAAAATTGGCTTGTGGGTTTTGCTGTGATTAACCAATCAAATGTGACCTATGCTAGATTCAAACTCACCCCCACTAAAAAAATTTATTATATAGGTCATGAGTCTAAGTTGTCTGCATATAAATCCTAGACAATTTCATTATTGACAGATACAAATGGTTACATTATGTCTTAAGATGTATTGGAGTCTGGCGTTCAACTTTCCTAAGAAGTAAAAGCAAAAGAGGTGGGGGAGGTAATTTAACATAATGCTAACTAGTTATATGGTCAGTCAGCTTCCTACATAAAATTTTGTAGTTGATAAATCAAAGGCCTATTATGAAACTGATATTTAACCAACTCTCTTGTTTATCTAAGTATTATTTCTACAATAAAATTTTTCAACAATCAGATTCTTTATTGTAGAAATAGTACTTAGATAGACAAGAGAGTTGGTTTAACATGTTTTTGTTTTAATATCCTAAAATAAATAATATACATACTGTTTTGCTGTATCACAGTTCCTCAGTGTGGCTAGACGTTTGATTGCTTCAAGCCAGGATCAAAACCCGACTGATTTGACATCAGTCAGATATCTTTCCTCTAGGCTATTGTCACACAGCAGAAAGGAAGGGAATTTTAACGTTTTTCTCTACATGAAATGTGCCAGCAGCACAGAGACTTCAATTCAGTTTACTTGAAGAGCAATGCTTAATAGCAGTAGGAGTTGTTCTTAGGGTTCATGTAAATTATGGATTAATAAATGGGATTTTTTTTTTTTTTTTTTTTTTTTATGTCACTGTAGTCAGATAAGTGACATGTAAGGCATCAGCTCAAGGAAATAGTAGTGTGTCTGATATAGCTATTTGATTTATTATTTTTATTTTGGTTGGCACTGTTTTTTTAAAGTTTTCTGGTTCTTGTAAAATACTTTATTGTTGGTGTGAAATATTATTGTCAAAATATTTAAATGAATTGCAGTTTAATTTTGAATTTAGGCCCAGATTTACATTTAACATTGAAAATAAAGTTGGAAATAAGAAATATAAATTCTAATTTAGAGAGACACTATTATTTATTTTACATTGAGCACTGTTTTTTTTCTTACACTATACAGTATTTATATGTATATGATCGCTTGCTCTTATAGCTACCTATATTTACCCATTTGGTTATATATATATATATATATATATATATATGCTAGCCAGTCGCTTGCAAGCTTTGGAATGAGCTATGAATCATTGAAATCAGACAAGTGGGAGCAGAGGAGTTGCTTGGACACACTGTACTTTATATATAAGATATATATATGTTGGGTTAAAGAAAAGACTGTCAACTGATTGTAGCAACAGCAATAGATTTCTTGTTTCTCGGCCGCAACACTTGTAGCCAAATCGCAGTTCACACAATAGTCCGGCGTAACAGTCCAACACACACCGTAGAGATGACAAAATGGGGTCACAAATCCAACCTTCACTTCTCGCCAACAATAACACGTGTTCGTCTCCCTGCTCAAAAAAATCATCTCCTTTTATAAGCGAAAAATAATGACTTCTGTTCACCGAGAGAATTTTCTGATTGGTCACGCCATTCAGGGGAGGGAAGAACATTAGCATAGCTTCTAGTCATTGATGTAGATTTTTGCTGACTACTTTTTGGTAATTTTTCTTCGGCAGATCGCATACAAAACATGAACTTTTTTTTCGGGGTACCTGATTATCTCTTTCACTACAAAATATATATATATATATATATATATGATATTGACCACTTTATCCCATAAATATAGCACATCTTAAGGCTATATTTCTTTATATATACACACACACATGCACCTACTTTACTTTGCTGCCTTATTTCTCCTGCGATCATGGAGCAAAGAGCCACAATTTTCCTTCAGTTAAATCAGTCTTGGGCAAGTCATACAGCCAGGAATCAATTCTTCTTTAACTTTAATGTACCCATGTCATTTTAGGTTGACTCTTGGTATTTTGCTTGCCTTGAGGTTTCCAGTTTAGAGCAACTTTGACTGTATGATTCTGGTAATCGCAGGCTATGGTCCATGAACTGAATCCCCTTACCTGTTACCATTACACTAAGGTTTCTAGCATTTGCACGTTTTAACACTTCCTCATTTCTAATTCTATCTTTCCAAGATACTTTTAGGATTTTGCAAAGGTATTTTAAATGGAACACGTGTAAAATTTTGGTAACTTTTATGGTGAATTTTTAAGTTTTGCATCCACATAAGGCAGTTGAGAGAACAATAAATTTATATAATTTGAACTTCATTCAGAAACTAATTTTATTTGAAAACTAGACAGTATGGAATCTTGAAAAAAAAAAACAAAAAAAAAACATTAGCTTTTCCAATGTGATTTTAGCTTTCTTGATTCAATCACCAGAATTAGATTGAATGATTCTAATGTAAGTGAAGGTATCAACTTCTTCAATATGGTGTCTGTCCTTCTAATTCTATAATGTCATCATCTAAGTTCCCAATCTTTTGTATTTTTGTTTTTTCAGAACTTATCCTCAGTCCCAACTTAGAACTAAATATCTTCATTGAATATGTCATATTTTAGATTTCTCAGCAAAGAAAGCTAAATTCTGCAAAGTTCAGATGAGTTAATCTCTTTTTCTTGCCAATGTAAAACTTATATATATTTCTGGATCCAAAGAACGTTTTAAACCAGAAGTCCAAACTCTTAAGTTTTTGCTTACATATTGGAAAATTCCTCTTAAGCATTTACAAGGCTGGATAATAATAAAAAAAAAAAATATAAAAATAATAATAAAAAAAAAAAAAAGTATATTTCAATTAACCCCCAATCGATACATTTACAATATCCTTGCTTTTCTTTTCTTCCCACCTTCTTCTTCTTTCATTGTATCCTCCTCTTCCTTTCTATTTGGTTGGTGCAAAAATAATGATGTAATAATGTCGTTTTTTGACGTTAAAAAAATACTTAAAAAAAAAATGACATTATTACGTCATTATTTTTACACCAACCTAATATTACACCCAATGTTGTGTGTTTGTTTATTTTTGAAAATAATAATATAGTGTTCATTAGCTTTTTAAAAAAACAGTGCTAAGAAGTTATCTGATAAAAATCGCTCAAGTATACCGTAAGGTTGAAACCAAGGTAGTGGATTCAACTGACCTCTTGATTTTTAAAGTGTGTGTATGTGTATATATATATATATATATATATATATACACACACACACTATAGGAGCATGTTTATTTGGGTATTAGTTTTTTTTTTTTAATCAAGTACTTATTTTTAACTTTATTATAGTGAGGTTATTCAAAAAACAAAAAATAAATAAAGCCAGTAACTTCAATATTAAATGATAATTTTACTTATAAGTCTTATTGTGTTTTGATGTTTTTGTTTTCAATTTTCTTATCTGAGATGAAAGTTGTGATAGTCGTGCACTGACGCACACACAATTGTATATCTATCTGCATTCACCTGTATAAAGGTGTGACTTGTGTGTGTTGTATCAGGACATTGCATTGAAGGTCATCAGCGTGTTGGGATTAGGAAATGTCACTGAAAAATATATGGGGCACCATTAGATGTTCTGAGACAAGGCAAGTGTCTTGTTATCAGTTAAAAGGAAGATTCTTTTGTCTTAATGTCAACTGAGTTTAAACATTGAATTCAGAATTAGAAAGATAAAAATCAAGGAAACCATCATAGCATAGGTAATTAAAAATTTGCGAAAACATATAAGAACACAAGTTAAATTTTAATCAAGGTTTATTTGAAAATCAAAAACAATGTTCCAATATTTATCAACATCAGGTCAAGACAAATAGCATGTACAATAGACCAATACTATAGAGAAACTTTGAGAACAATTATAGTTTGTAAGCTCACAATTTGTTTTAGGCAGACAGCCAAGTAGGGAAGTCTTCAAACTTGGATAAGGTGTTTGGGTGTTAAAGTTCCAGAGTATATAATTATTTTTGGGATACTTTCTGGGTTATACTGAGATATATATATATATATATATATATATATATATATATATATATATGTGTTAGCCACTCATTTCTGAGTATGCCACTGCAGCTAGTCATCCCTGTTGCAGGCACCTGCTCAGGTACATTTGCATTTTTTTTTTTCAATACTCAGATTACCTGTTGTTTATACTGTTACTATTATGAGCAGATCTTAATTACACTTTCTTGGAAAGAGCACATAATCTGGTATGATCAGTTTTTGAACCTGGTTGGTATGTTCAAATGCTAGGTCATGATGACTTGTGACTTCATGCTAGCACAACCAATGACAAACAATTCTGTCTATCCAATTTCACTCAAAAGGCTTGTGTCAACTTGTAATGTTTTTTAGGCACTTTCCAACAGTCCCATACATTGGGATGGCATTCCCAGTTGATAACCACAAGAATTCACCATGTTGAGATTCAAAATTGGGTCCCATATTCAGAAAGGGAAATGTTCTAGTGTGATTTATAATGTTATTATAGTGGATACTTTTTATTTAAAATAGATGCCACTTTTTATATATATTTTTTTTTTTAAGCAGTGTGCATTACATTCAGAAAACATAATCTGAGTGAAGGGAATGTGCTTTCCTTATATAGGGTCAAAAGATCATTCATAGCTGAGTGGTAAAGCATACTTGACAAAACAGTATTTACCTTTACAAAGTGGGATGCATGTTCAATTCCTCCGGAAGACATATTTTCTTAGATTTGTTAAATATGCAGGCCGATAGATATTAATACACAGTTTAATAATTAAATACTTTTTTATTTATTTATTTTTTTAAAGCATTTCACTCCAAGCAAGGTGGGAGTGCCACTAGCCTGTAAGGAGTTACAGAGAGCAAAAGTAAGAGAAAATAGGTTTTTTTTGTTTTTTTTTCTTTTTCTTTTTAAGGAAAGTATAATGAAAAGGATGGGGATGAAGGCATCAGAAGATGTTGATTGACATTACATTTATATTTTTAAAGATTATAGCTATCAGGTAAGCAAATAAGAGGAAGGGAGTTCCACTGTTGGGAAGTGTGAGAGAAGAAGCTGTTGGAGTAGAAGAGGTGGTTACATTTAGCTGTTTTGTCTGTAAAAGGGTGGGACCGAGATGCCAACCTAGTAGCACGCTTAAATTCATGCAGTTGGGGTACCAGTGAAAATAGTTCATCAGAGTAGATGCCATGAGATTATTTGCAAAAAAAGACAGAGGGAAGCCACATCATGCCTATGAGAAAGTGACTGGATTCGAGATGCCTGGTCAGGATCTATCACATTGCATATGGGGTGTCTAATATAACAACATTTAAAGTAATAGATGTATGTATATATTTAGCAAGGACATTTATGAAAATGCTTATTTCTGCTCATTATTTGCATTAAAATTCACAATACTAAGTTTGTATTGAAATCTTAAACAATTTTACACTGCTTTGTATTGTCTTTTTATTTTTTTTAGCTTGTATTCAATTCAATATTAATTTCTATTGTTTTTTCATATTTTGAGACCGTTTGTCAATACCTAGTGTTTAGACTAGATTATGTAGTTTGTAGTTCACCTCATGTTAGTTTTGTTGTGCTTGAACTAAAATTCCTGTTCAGAAATTGATGTTGCAGATTGAACTTACAATTTGTTTTCTTCGTTGCCGAAGCCAACTCGAATATGAGGGAGAGAAAGAAATGTCAAAATCACAATTCGCAGGTCCTATGTCACAAATCACAATACACGTAAACAGTCAGAAAAATAACACACTCTCTGATGAACATGGTAGCAAAATACATATTTTTTTTCTCTCTCCCAATCTGAGAATACCGACTGCTTTTATCAATGGAGCTGGGAGAGGACGCACAATATTATCATATCCGAAACATTTTTATGGTAACTCCTGCAACTGATTCTTTCTATTTTGGACATTCTGTCTTTGATATATCATGTTGATTACATGCCGTTTTTCTCAGTAAGTTTACTTTCTTTTTTGCCACATTTTCCATCATAGAATACATGCAACGTTATGTTGCTTAGTTTGATGAAGTAATTCGCTGTTTTCTCTACTACACCTCAAAGTTCAATTACTTATAGCTTCCCCACATCAGGAGTTAATGTTCAAACCCAGGTAAAAACCTCTAGCTTGAAGGGTGATTTTCCAGGCAAACAAGCCCTTTTCTAATTGAGAAACTAATGTCAAAGTATTTTCCTAACACCCTATTCAGAAAAATGAATCTGCTGAAATAAATGAATGAATATATTTTGATAAAAGCAACAAAGATAAAGAAACTAGTCAAAACTGAATTAACTGTTACTTTTTGGAACCAAATTCTATATGGATGTTTCCTCCAACACTACAATCTTGACCCCTTTTTGTATCTAGGGTCAGTCATTATCTGTCCACTATTTTCTCATAAGTTTCACTACCTACTTCTTCCTTTTACATTCACATATTACATCTCGTTCAGTAACTCTCTACCTTGAGTGGCTCTTGGGCCTTGTATTGATTGTACACCAATAATAAAATTTTTTTTTGATTTGACTCTTGTAATGATAGAGCATTGCATTTTGGTGACAATAGATTGGTTCCTACTGTAGATATTTTGGCCCGTGTCAAGAACTTTAACCATTACTCTTTAAAGAAGTAATTTCTGGCCTTCCCATTCCAAATTGACAGCTTTACTACTCTTGTGTTTTGGGAACATCATTCTTTATCTCTGGGGGTTGACCATGCTTATCTGAAATCAAAGCTACAGATGTAGTTTGGAGGTGGCACTGCATGCTTATATTAAGACACCACAGTTTACTGTTATTTTTAAACACTGTAATGAATACCTGACAAAAGAACCTTAATTTTCCACTCTCCTAATGGTTGTCACGGCACTGCTTACCTGGTATAAATTGTAACTGAACTCTGTATTTATATAGGTGTTTTTTTGTTTTTTTTAAAGCCCTGCACGTGTGTGTCCCTACCTACTTGCCTACCTACCTTACCTAACTAGCAGCACCAAAATTGTAACTACAGGTGTCAGTACTGTTCTTCATCAGCTAGAGGAAATCAACTCTAACTTGTAGGTCCTTGTTATCAACAACTTTGCTACCTTTATATTCTGCGTGTTGGGGTAGGGCGCTAATAGATTTTTCATGTGCATCTTAATTCAACCATAAAAGACAACTCCCTTTAACGTCTTTCTGTATATAATATATTTGTGTTTGTATCAGTTTTCCATGAGTCACTCATATACATATATCTGTATGGTTGTATGACTCTACGGTGTATTTGTTTGCACAAGTAATTTTGAGATATATAATGTCTGTGTGTGTATATTATACCCATGCTGTAAAAAAATGATGGCAATTATTAGAAAGTTTTACTAAGATTCAATGAAACAAATGTCTTGAAATTCAATAAAGTGAAGATAAAGAATTCACAACTAAAATAGAGGCATTATTTACCTTATTCGGACTATTGTCTTCATCTTTGTCGCCATATTTATTACAATGTTTTGGCCGTTGTATGCTCCGGCCTTCTTCAGGTGATTGGAATGTCGAACTGAACCCCTTATTTTGCTCACTGGGGTAGACTGTTCTAGTTCCACTTGCCATGTTTAATGGATGTCAGTTATCAGTTATCTTCAGTTAATTTCCCTCTGAAAGTTCTCCACTGCCTTAACCGGGTATTGAACTCACACTCTTTGGGTCCTGTCACTGGATCTAACCAATGCCTTTATCCACTGTGCCATGTGTCCTTGAGATGGCGACAAATTGAAAAAATCCTACCATAATGTAAATAATGTACATAATACCTCATCTCAGAAATATAGACAGATACTGAAGGATCGGTATGGACTCGATATACCAAAAATATGGAGACGAATTGAAAAATCCTATCAGAGCATACAACAGCTGAAACGTAATAAATATGGCAACAAAGATGAGGACAATAGTCCGTATATTGTACATAATACCTCATCTCAGAAATATAGACCTCTACTAAAATAGAGGCTAACAAACTAATTAATCTGTTCAACTTTATATTTTTTTTTAGATGTTCAAGGGTATCTATAATTCATAGATTACGCCTGGTATTATATAAATCAATTTTTGCTCAACATCTTTTTATGCTAAAATTTTTATGTGATTAATATAAAAGTAAAATTTGAATATCTTCTGGAAGAAAAAGTTTAACAATTATAATGACAAAGACAGTGACAACAAATCCTATTTCAAGACCAAGTTGAAGCAAGATGATCACTTGATATACAAAGGTATCTGAGGACCTCACATGAAAGGCTTGAATAAATAAGACTGCAATCTAAGAAACAGGATTAAAGGAACTGATTAATCATTTCATTTTGCTCAGCAACTAATTTTGTTTAAATGCAGACAAATATTTTATTTGTATAGATTATTAAAATGTCCAAGGGAAGTAATATCTCAAATCTACTAATTTGATTTACCTCCCTTCTCACTACAGATGGGACAGGAAATGTATAAATACACATTGATAACTATTACATGTTTTGATGTTAAAAGTGTATGTATTGTATATCAATAAATGTATTTAATGCAATATATGAGTAGGTATAACTGTGCAACATTTATAGGAATTTATACATATGTAAAAAATAAGGAATATTTTTTTTTTTCCATTGTTTCAGTTATTTACCATCTTTGTATATTCTAAATGTACCAGTTTTAATTATTTTATTTTTGATAGTGGTATGTGTGTGTGGGGGGGGGAGGACTCACTGGTATTTAGACATTCTTAACCTTTTCCAGCCACCAAGATGGAAAGAAACCCGAATTATTTACACTGTTTACATGTGCATTAATATCCTCATCTTTGTTGGTGTTATCACATTTTGCCCCTTGTTCCCTCCAGCCTAGGTAACCTACAAGAATTTCTGAATTGAACCCTTTATTTAATTTATGAGAGTAGAATGTTCTCATTTCACTGCCCATGTCTAAGGATATCTCATCCAGTACACTGTATATACCGGAAACAGTGCATGCAATAACTGTGCCGTACTAAAAGTATGAACATGTGAAAAGGGCTTTGGTCCTTTATAAGTTCTAGAAAATAGAACCCACATGTTCCATGAATTATTATCATCATCTTTTATTGATGAGATAAGGGCTTTAGTCATAGCCTCTGGGAGTTACTGGTATCTTTGAAACTGAACATTTTTTTTTTCATTGAGTTTTCACCAGTTTTTGAGGTTGAATATTGTCATTTCCATCAGTTTTTCTCTTGTTTTGTTTCCCTTCAACCTTAGTTGACATCACAAATAAGACCCAATGTGTTCATGACTTTCTAGATGAAAATGTTGATCGTTTTGAAGCGTGTATTTGTGTGTGGGGGTGCATGTGTTCAGAAATATAGAGTAAATTTCCTGAATAGATTTGTTGGCCAGAACTCAAATCCACATGTGCAGTCTTTTCATCTTTGTCTGCACACATGAACAAGAGAAAATAGATTAAATTATTGTTATTTAATGATGTTAAACTGGTTCATTCATTCTTTTAATTACATATCCCATGACACAACAAATTCTGGTGACACTAAGGGGAGAATAAATAATAATTCATTGTGTTTTGTTACAGCTATTAAAAATATAGACATTTTAAGAGAAAGAGCAAGGAGAAAACTTTTTTTTTTTTTTTTTTTTTTTTAATATTTACCTTAGAAGGTAAATCGAAAAGAAACTAGTGTGGAGGGGGTGTGGAAGTTGACAAAATAAAAGGTTTTGTTTTGATTTTCTCTTGTTTCTTTTCGATTTATCTTTTGCAGTAAATATTAAAAAAAAAATTCTCCTAGCTCTGTTGTAAATGCCTGTTTTAATGGTTGTAATAAAATTTTGTACCCCCAGGTAAATATTATGGTTTGTATTTAAATGCCTTCTATATTTGATCGTGGTTTCTGTAGACTAGTGTTTTTATCTCTTCCTATCACTATTCACTGACTTTACTTCTACTTCATTAGTGAGATTTTCTCTTTTTGCACTAATAAATCCTATCTGCCATGTGGTGTGCAAGAAATATTAAAAAAAAAAACAATACAAAAGTTATATTCATTGACCAAGAATGAATGCAAATATTACTCATAGAACAGACTTGTCTTAGATATGGAAACGATATTTTTGGTGTTTGTAGCTTTTTAAAAATAGATTTTTTTTTTAGATATAAAAATAATAAATTGCTCTTCTGTTGACTTGAGGTGCACTTGGCTACCTTTCAGGGTACATTAGTGTGCCTGAGCACACAGGTTGAGAAACACTGTTCTAGATTTTATAAGATAATTAGAAAAATCTAGCAAAATCTCACAAAGAATTATGTACATAAAGGAAATTTAAGCCTTTTGATATTAAAGACATTTTCTACGAATACTTTTTTGCCTCAAAATTCCATAAATAAAACATAACTTCATTTATAACAAAATTTTCTAATTGTTTTTTGCATATTGCAGTATTATGCAATAGTGTAAAAATATTGTATGGATTTTAAGTTTTTTCATAAGTTATAACTATGTTAATTAAAAAATTTCATGGTGTATGAATATTTATTTCTCCCCACCACTGTATACTGAAAATTTTACCAAGGGAAGTTAGTTAATACAAGTTTGATTGTGAAACCATTGACTTGCATAAAATCTGGAGTGTGGAATAATTTGATTAAAATTCTGCATCAAAAAAATTTCATAATGCGAATAGTTTTCTATTTTTCATTTGACCCGGTTAAAAATTGAGCTGAATAAAAAAAAAAAAAAAATTTCCTTTCTCCCCCCACCCTATTCATTGTTTGCACTCTTGAAGTAATTGTTTGTTGGTTTTGTTGTTATCATAATTTTTCAGTTGATGCACCCCATAGATTTCCGCAGGTGCAGAGTCAACAAGAAAAAGAAGTTTGTGGCGGCTTTTTTTCTTTTCTACAGAACAAGTGGACAAACAGAAAATAATGGTTGTTTGTTCATTGTTAACAACTGTGTGATGTGGGTAAATCCATTTTTGTACATGGGAATCTTTTCTGGTTCCATCTCTACTGAACAAAGAAGAAAATTTCCGTGAAAAAGAGATGCCACTCTTTATCTGAATTGTACCCCAGAAGAGGGCTGTGGAATAGATTGACCAAAGTATCGAGTTCACAACAAAAGCAACTGAAAGGTGGAGTTAAAATCATCTGAATAACTAAGTCTGGAATGATAATAACTCTTGTGAAAATGATGGTAAGAAAGATGTAGAAACATTAAAAGAACAAAAAAAATTAAAATTAGAAATAAAGTACATAAAGAAAAATGAAAAATTGTTTGCAGGCAACAAGAATTGTTTTATTACTTTTACATGGATTTTCATTTATTATTTATTTTCTTGTTAATCTATTCATCCTAATCAAGGTGATAATGCCACTAAGACACAAGGGCTACTGAAAGTGAAAGAATGAAAAAACTTTAGAAGGAACTGGAAATCCAATCCTAAACAGGAAACAAAGGATAATCTCTAATCCTGTTCAACTGGGGTGGAGATTGTCAACCAGACAATAAGCAAACCTATCTAATCCTATTATCGATTATTACTTTTATATTAATTTTCATAATCTCTATAACATTATTCTATGTCCTTATGACTATGGACAAGTTGGATCCATTTATATTACAGATGTAATAGTCATTGCAATTAGATAACCTCTTTTAAATCCTGTGGTTGGTATTGTAAATTAGTCCGCTTTGATACTTCATGCCAACCAACAAACATTGATTTCAATCTTGGTAAAATACAAAGAAACTTTTGTTTTTCCAGAAGCTTGTGACTTTTTTTCCCTCTTCACCTGCTGACTTTGAAAGATGATATAAATCATTCTATTAAAATCTTTAAATGACATGGGTCATTTGGATAAAGAAAAACATTGAAGCAAATGAAATCTATTTTTAGTAAACGAGTTATTACATAAAACTTCAGAACATTATGAGAAAAAAAAATGATTTAATGTAATACTTGTTTCCATTGTCTATAAGGCAATTCCCATGGAGATATATATATATATATATATATATATATATATATATATATATATATATATATATGGTGTGATAGATAAATTGACGTATAAATTATGCATAAGTGAAATTTAACATTGAAATCTCATTTTAACAGATATATTTACCAAAATTACACAAAAATATTTTGAAATGCTAAAGAGTAAATTCATTCAATAAAATCACAATTGGCTTAAACCATGGCCTCCAAACAATTTCAGAATCTCCTGCAACTCTTTTGAACAGTTTCCTTGTTTAAGTTGGTGAATGCTTTCATAATCCTTGCTTTCAGTTCATCTTTGGTATTACAAGGAGTTTTGTTGGTCTCTCGCTCAACTGCACCCCCTCACATAATAATCAAGGGGGTTACAATCTGGGGAGTTAGGTGGCCAGATGAAAGGGCTGATGTGTTTGCAGTCATGACTGGGTTTTCTTGCTTGTGTGGCATGATGCAGAGTCCTGTTGCCAAACACAAGGTTTTCCAGTGGCCACTCTTTTGACCCAGGGCAGCACTACCTTCTCCAATGCATTTGATGTAGGCCACCATGTTTAACCTAAGGCCTTGTGGGAAGATGAATAGAGACATAATGTCATCATCACTAGTGATCACTCCAAAAGCCATGATGTTGCATGTATATATCATTGAACTCTTTCCAAATTCTCTGCACTATCCTCAGATTGACACTCAAATACTCTGAAATGTTCGTATTGTTGCTTCTGGCATAAATGCTAAGCAGAATAGCATGTCGTTTCTAAATTTCTGGCAAAGTGAATTACATCATCGTGCTCTTTTTTGTCACAGAAGGTGCCCAACAGACCCTATGCTGTGCAGTTGACAGAGACAACACACATGTGAAATGAAAAATATAAAATAGCAACAATTTATCCATTGCGACCTGTGTGTGTGTGCGTATGTGTATATATATATATATATATATATATAGGGGCACGTGTTTTTAAAGACTATGGAACTTTTCTGTTTTTTCTTGCTTTCTCGCTAGTTTTCTTTTTATATATTGGACTAAGTTGTTGAAATAAGACCCCAGTCCATGGTGCTTTGTTGATTGCTTTTGGTTTTCATCAACCGTCATCATGGCTGTATGTTTTGATTTGAAATAGGTTGCTTATTATTTCAATTTTATAGATAATATTTTGGGTATTTAGACAATGTGGTTGGATTAGTTCATTATTAATGAGAAGGGTGTTGGTGTTTATTATTTGGAGGATTAGTTATTAAATATATTTAAGATGTTTCTGCCAGTATTTTATATATATATATATATATATATATATATATATATATATATATATATATACACACGTTTCATTAAATAATATAGACAAGTGTTGTCTATTTTATGTAAATTTTTTTTCGTAATGTCTGATAAGTTTAATAACATTATCGTTGAATGAAGAAAGAAATTGACAATATTGATCCATATTTTTTTTTTTAATACGATCTAAGCTTTCGGCTCACATAAGCCATTATCAAAGATGTCAGTTACAACATATTAAACAATATACGGACACGACAGTGATGATAGTCTGTCATTGTTTACATAGAAGATTTCTAAGCAATGATAAACATGCGCATATAAGACGCTAGAAGTGAAAATCGCACCGCATTTCATGACGTCACACATGACCACACGAGAGTGAATTGTAGAAGTATGAATCGAAAGCCGTTGGTATAAACCAATGGCTTCTGTTACCAATTATAGACATTTAAGAATATTTGTAGAGATGCCATAATTGATTTTGTTTAGGTTGGGTTTCAACTGTTTATACAGTATGAGTAATGCTTCAAGGATTTTTAGTTTTTGTCTATTGTTTACATGTTGAAGTATAATTGTGTTTTCAACAAGTATTTTACGGAATTGTGTGTGCGGGCAGGCATTTTGTTTTAAATGCCTAAAAATGTTAGAGTTTTCATTCAAATGTAGTGTCAAGCGTCATGAAAGTGAGTTTGTGGTGTGACCAATATAAATATTATTTAATTTGTTGGAGATACACTCTCCCAAAAGGCACTTGAATTTATAAACGATGTTGGTTTTTTGCAAATCGCTAACCAGAGGAGAAGAATCATTGTGAAGAATTAAGTTGGATAAACTAGATTTAGTGTAGTATATGATTAATTTAATTTTTTTGCTAGGATCTGTAGCTGATATATTAGAATTTACTAAATTTTTTAGTATATTTTCATCTTGTTTATAATTAGTATGCATTTGATTACGATATAGGAGATTAATGTTTGAGATCAGTAGAAGCAGTATTATGTACAATTTACTTAGTATTGAGATTTCTAAGAAAGCATCTTATTTGTTCATCAACTATATAGTTTGGAAAGCTATTATTAAGTGTTTGTTTTATATTCTTTAGTTCACTGTAAAAAATCTGTTTTGTGGATGAATTAGATTCTTTATAATTGCTATTTTGTAGTAATATGGGCATTCGCTCTTGTAGTTAAGTGTACATGAATTTATGCTTGTAGGTTGTTTGTATGGCGAAATAGTAAATTTGTTATTATTTGTTAATCAATATGTCAAGGAAAAGGGTTTTATTATTAGTATTGAGTTAATATGTGAATTTAAGGACAAGATTATTTTGGAAACATTTTTGAAGTTGAATTATTTCATCTGTATTTTTAACTAACATAAGAATATCATCAACGTATCTTAGGTAGATTGATGGTTTTTTAAAATCTGTAAATATCTTATTTTCGAGGTTCGACATGTAGAAATTGCTAAATGTCGGACCCAGTACTGAACCCATGAAGACACCATCACGTTGTATATAAATATTGTTATTATGATCAAAGAAAGGGACTTCAGTAATACAAGCTAATAGTAGTTTTCTTAATATATTAGGATTAATTTTAAGTGTGGTTAAAGATGAGATACTGTATATATTTCTTATAATTAGTTTCACTAACAGGGACATTGGTAAATAAGTTTTCAACATCAAGTGAAGCCATGATTTCATTGTTGGGTTTTTCACTTTTTAGGATTTGGATTACTTCTAATGTTGACTTAACACTATATTTACTAGGAAGGTAGGGAGTAATAAGTTGGTTAATGTATTTTATTAGATGATATACAAGAGTTGGAATTTGCGATATGATAGGACGGAGAGGATAGTTAGGTTTGTGTTTTTATAGTGCTGTATATGTAGCCAGGTCTATAATCATCAACAATTTTAGGGAGTTTTAAAGAGTTCTGTTCAGGATTATTAGCATTAATAAGTTTATTAAGCTTTGATTTTAGTTGGTTAGTCGGTTATATATATAATGTGTGTGTACGTGTGCACACATGCCCAAGTGGTTAGAATGTTCACATTCTGACCATGAGATCTGGCTTTGAATCTCATCATGGTTGGTTTATCAGGAAGGTGACTTGATATGACTGTTCTTCGGAGATGATCCAAGTGTGCAGCACCTTTTGGAAAGTGCATGAAAACCATGCCATGGCCTGACACAAGGCTTGTGAGTGAAATTGTGTTGACTGAACTATTTAGTAGCTGTTCAAGCTTGTACTAGCATGAAGTCACGAGTCATCATAATCACTGATTTGAGCATACTGGCTTTGTTCAGACTGTTGACTATGCTAAATAATGCACTCTTTCCCAGAAACTGTAACTAAGGTCTGCTCAGCATAGTTGCAATATAAGCCACAGGTGGGCTTTGTTGGTGTTGAACAAATGGAAATGTGCCTGAACAGGGATGGCGTACCACACTAGTAGATAGGTATATTCAGATACTATCAGCCAACCACACACATTTTTTTTTTTTTTTTTCTTTTTTTGAGACATTTTTTGTTGAATAATTTAGACATGTTCAGTCTATTTATTTTTGTTGGAACCCTTTCATATTTATGGATAAGCTTTTTGGTGTCATTATTGAAGGACAAGAGAAAATTGCCGTGTTGATACAGATTTATTTTATTTCTGAGTACTTTTGGCATAGCAATGTCATCATCAGGGTATTGTTTATTTCAACATAAATAGTGTAGTGTTCATTATTGTCAAAGATAAAATTGTTGTGTTATGTGAAAGTTAAATTTCTTACAAGTGGAGTCAGGAATGCTGCATCAATGCATGACCACTGAAGTTGTTTAAGGGGAGGTAACTAAGCATGGTGTTTTTTTACGAAATGAGTAGTAAAAAGTATGTATGTGGTTTTAAAAATAACAATAGGAAAAGTTTATATTCCATTGAACTTGTGAACACTGTTCAGATTGTCTTTTGAATAACACTTTCTTACCTACTGTATTCACCTGTCATAGTATAAACATTGTGTAATATATGAAAGGAATTAAAAAAAAAAAATCAAGTAACATTTTCGTTTCTTAACACTTACACTGATGTGGGCATATACATATTTATGAAACATACATTGATATGTGTGTGTGTGTGTGGATATTGAAATATACAGGATCATTGAAAAGTAATGTATGATGAACTCTCCTGTTGAACTATAATTCTTACAAGATGGAAGAGTTCATCATATACATAAAAAATGTGTGTGTGTGTATGGCTCAAACACTAATATTCCATGGTTATAATTTATTACATTGGAATCGTAATTATGATCCAATTCATCAGAACTACATTCAAAAAGAAAACTGAAAATATAACTCTAGGTATAAAAACAAAATTTCAGTGAGGGTTTATTTGTAGGAGTGAGAAACAAGGGTGAGAAGGAAATGTATGAAAGCTCTAGAAAGAGGTGTAACAGAAAAAAAAAAGAACAGGAAAGGTGAGGATGGTGATTAAAATTTAAAAGATAGGAGTTAAATAACAGTTTAAATGAGATACAGATAAATATGAATTATTCTCAGATGCATAAATCACTACTGATTCACTGACCTAAAATTAAAAAAACATATATATAACAAAATAGTATGTCATCTTTGAGGGTGAACATGTGTTATAATGCCCATATAACCACCTGATGATGGCTTATGTGAGCCGAAAGCTTAGATTGACGACTGACATAAAAAATCCAAATGTTGGACAGTTTTGTCTTTATTTTCACTTGAAACTAAAGCCATTATACGACACTTGGAAAGGCTCATGATAAAACATAATAGATGTTTGTTTTCTGTTCTATTTAACAGAATTATATATAATGTGTGTGTGTTTTCAAGATGTATGTTTTTACAAAACTCGCATTGCCTGTTACCAATATTTTTTTTTAATCAATTCCCTCCTTTCCCAAGTGAGGCAATAATGCCACTAAGATGAAAGGACCTCTAGGAATAAAAGAGAATGAAGACTTTAGAAGAAACTGGAAAGCCAATCCAAAACAAGAAATAGACAATAAACCTCAATTCCTGTTCAAAACTATAGGGAAGAGTGTGAACCAGATGATAGATAAAAATATCTACTCTTATTGAGGAAAAATAAATAATAAAATTTCAGAGTTTAGGAAGAGGCATTAGAAGTATAGAGTTGAAATAGACTTTTGAAGGAACTTGAAACACAGTCCTAAATGGGAAATAAGGGATAAACCTCTATTCATGCTCAAAAGACTGGGGAGGAGTGTGAACTGGACAATAGGCAAACATATCTACTCCTATTCAAGATATGTATATACATTTTCAAGCCTCTCTGAATTTTCAGTCCCTAGTGATTCAGTTATAAACTAACAAGTACTGTACTTTTTCAAACCATCAGTCTGCAATACAACCTGTTTTGCAACATTTTTATTGTGTTGGGGGTTATTTGGCTTCATCTGTAGATAGAGAATCCTATTGAAACCAAAATGGTAGTACCCATGTGAAATTGCCATCAGCTTTTTTTTTTTTTTTTTTTTTTTTTTTTTATAGTAAATGGCAGTTTCCTATTTTTCCCGGGCCAGTGCAGCCAGGCATCAATGCTATGACAATGCAGCAGAGAAAATGAATTTTTTCTATTTATTTTTTAGAATGAAACTTGAGATAAATTTAAAATTCTATATATATAAAAAAAAAAAAAAAAAAAAAAAAAAAACATTTGAAAATTTTTTTGTAGGATTAGTTGTAAACTTTTGTGACTTAAAACATTTTGTCTTGCAAAGCTATGCTTCCTGATTTATGTTACAAAAACTTTCCGGCTATCATATTTGACATTGTATAAAGGACATGTATCATATATGTTTAATACTAGTCTATGATGCTGTTAGTCTAGGTAAAAATATCAGGTAAACATTAGCATCCCAGGTATCTCAATTTCATATACAAAACCTGGAGAATATTTTTCTTCAGCCATTCCTTGGTGAGAGGATCTTATATGCCATCAGATATGGTAATTTCTTCAGGTTTTTATTTGATCATTTCTCCATCAAGCAAGGTGATAAAGCCACTAAAATGCAAGTGGGTACTGAGAGTGAAGAAATCTAAGACCAAAGTTATTAAGGAGAGAGTGAGAGAAAGAGGACAATAAAAAAAAAAAAAAAAAAAACATTCAAGGAGAGATAGAAGATAATGATTAATGTTGCATTTAAATTTTTAAAAAAAATACTTGACAGAAAACAGGAAGCCTGAAGAGAGTTCCATAGGCAAAGAAGTGTGAGAAAACTATTAGAATAGAATTTAGTTACATCTATTTCAATAGTAAAATGATGAGACCTATCTGCCAATTTAGTACTGCATTCAAATTCATGAAGTTGAAGTACCAAGAGAACAATTACAATTGAAAATATTTATAGAAAATGCACAAGGAAGCTATTTATACCATTGTGGGCAAGTGATTGAATCCGAGATGCTAGGTCAGGATCAACAACATTGCAGATTCTTTGGATTTTGTCAAGAATCTCTAGATATATAGCAGAAGCACTAGATGTAGCAACAATATTCAATGCACAGACGAATGGTACTTTGTTAAAGCAGAACAAAAATTAGTCCACTTCTGACAACCTATTATTTATTGAAATCATTGGCTCAGTTCTCCCGCCAGAAGCAATTGTCACAAATATTTGTGGTAAAGATGGTCTTTAATTTAGAACCTGGACTTTCTTTCTTTCTTTGTGTTTCTTGCAGATGGTTAATGTATGTGCTGTCTGTTAGATCATGGCTACTTTCCAATTGCAAACAAATAAATCCTGTATACTAACAAGTTTCAAAAACCAACATATAATTAAGGGCTAACCTCAGTTCGTTTAACTGACCATATGTAGATTGGATACTTATTCGGAAATCTATTGCCATTTTTAATTTCAAAGAAATAAATTGGTTACTGCAAATAACTCATAATTATTTTACCACATTGCAAGAAAATATTTTGACAATAAATTTGGGTAAAATTCAGATAATGAGGTAGGAGAAGAAAGGCTAATTTTACATAAATAAATTTTTAACAGTAACAGCTGTAACAAAAGAGAAAAGGTTCAGTGAATGCAGTCAAGTATGACAAGCAGCAGCACTCATCAGCAGGTAGGTTAGGTTTAAGGCACCAAGTTCTCCACAAATAATTGACAATGACCAAGTGGACGAAAGCATAGGTTTGTGAATTTGGTGATACAGTAATTTTAAGTTCAATCCCTGGGCTGGGCAGTGTGTACTGTGATTCAGTTAAAACAGGGCTAGCAATAACTGAATAGTACTAAAATAAGAACTAGAATGAGATGTAGACATTGGAATGAGATTAGTCTGGCCCCATAGATTAAATAACGGCTTCATTTTTGGAATTAACAGAAGGTTACCTGGATTGACAGGCACATGATGACTAGGGCAGATTAATTTTGTAACCATGGCATCTCACTGAATTTGAAAGGTGGGGTTCGACATGATAAATAATGACAAAAAATATTTTTTTTCCAAATCATTACTGTTTTTTGAGGAAATTAGTTTAAAATATTACATTTATGTTGAAAATCAGTGTTGGAATTTCATACTGGTGATCAGTGAAAGCCTTATAGCACAGCCTTATAAAATTTACAATTTACTGAAGCTTTAAGAATTTTATCTGGACAAGATGCATAGCACAAGTGCATTATTACTAAATTATTGTCATCAAATAAGAACTGAATTTACTTCAAAGGGAAATTATACTGAATAATTTAGATATATTATTATGTAATATGTTACACAGTGCAGTAGCTTTAACGTGATTTTCAATAAACAATGCAAATTTAAAACATTTTGCCTTTTATGTGCCCAGCAGTATTATAGTATTATCGACACTTATCTGTTTTTTGTTTTTATTTTGATCTAACAAATGACCGAACAAAGCTATTTTTTTTTTTTTAAGTTTTTACTTATTGAATAAAGTAAAAAAAAAAAAAAAAAAAAAATTTATATTTTGCTTGTGGTGATTCATAATTAGAATTCTGGTTTGGTTTCCATTCAATGTATCTGATACGAAATATATCAACTTTATTTGGATTTATTCTTGAAATAGTAAAATTCTGAAGTCTTGAAGCAAAAACCTGCAGAAATTAGATATTTCTGTAGATGTTTTTTTCAGATCATCTTTAACACTAAATGCTCAAAAATTACTAAAAGTGATGGATCTAATTTCTGGTTTCAGTCCTTATCACATCAAATTCCAGTTTTCACACTGTGTACAATGTTGATTTTCTAAAAAAAAAAAATGTTTGTAACGTTGTCCTAGCCAATTTCACTCCCAAGGCTTCGGAAAACCCATAGTATGGTTTTCAGGCTCTTTCCAAAGGTGCCGCATTGGGATCATTTCCCCTCCAGTCTGCTAATATCACCTTGCTGACAAATCGACTGTGATGAGATTTGAACCTTGTTTTGGTGAGCCAATTAAAAAAATTGACCTCGTTTTGGTGAGCCAATTAAAAAAAAAATTGACCTCGTTTTGGTGAGCCAATTAAAAAAAATTGTCCTTGTTTTTGTCAGTCTTTTGGAATGTTTGATTGTCAACTATCAGAAATAGTCACGTCAAACCACTGTACACATTTCCTACATCTTTAAACATTAGTGATTTTAAGATCGTTCTTATTACTACTTCCTTGTTAAAATTGATATATATTTATTTAATAAGTACTTTTTAAATAAGAGGTTTGTATTTAACTATTGAAATCAAAACTATTTACGTAAAAAAATATTTTATCTTGAAATATAATTAAATAACATTGACAATAAATTTGATTAAGAAAAAAAAAAATTAACCTGTCATAATTTGAAAAAATTTAAAAAAGAATATTTTAGCTATTGTCATAATTATAGATAATTGAACTAAAAACATATAAGAAAAATATTTATTGCAGTATCAATCCCAACAATGTTAAATACAGAAAATTGTCGGGATAAATTATTCTGAAAAAAAAAAAAAAAAAAAACATATCTTCAAATCAACCTTGTATGATTAAACTTTTTATTTTAATAAAACGGTTTTATTTTTTTATTTAAAAATGTTTTAAGATTAAATCATTTGGTAAAAAAACTTATTTCGCATCATTTGAAAATGTTTTTTTTTTTTTATTTTTAGCATTGTTTCCAAATCCATATATATATATATATTTAATATATTAAATTACAATAAAAACATTTTACATTGCTACACAAAAACTTTCAGGTTTCAGTACAGTCTTAGTACTGAAACCTGAAAGTTTTTGTGTAGCAATGTAAAATGTTTTTATTGTAATTTATTATAAAAATATTATATTTTGCTCTACTTTGTATTGAGCACTTTTTTAAAATGAAATGCTACAAACTGGATTTTTACTCCATTTGTTCTTTCCCTCATTTGAATATATTTTTAATATCTAAGCAAAATAATTTGGTACAAACTTTATATTAGGAAAAAAGAAACCTTAGTTTAATTGATGCAAATAAAGAATGCTTTGTATATTTTTTTTGAAATCTACATCTGGATCCCTGTATGTCGGCTGGATTTTAATGTGGAAACTTGCTTTTATCGTGCAATGAATTCTTCATTATTTGTTATGTTTGCATAACTCTACAAAACCTGGCTTGCTGCCTGCCTTTTTTTTTCTTTTTGTTTTTTTTTTTGTTTTTTTTTGTTTTGCTAGATTTGTGTTGAACTCTGAGACACTCTCTCTTTCAAACATTTTGTTTTTCTTGGAATTTTAATGCAAAGCAGCATTTGCTCAACTCTTTGCTGAAGACAGTTTAATAAGGGGGGAGATTAGTGCAATTGGTAGTTTACATTTCTGTTGATTCAGTTGTTTAAAATCCCCTAAGCCAACCCCCAACCACTGCAAGAAAAAAAAAAAAAAAAAAATTGTAAAAGTATTGGTATTTAAAATCTGCTTATCCACTGAAGAGTCATTTATTTACAATTATACTAAAAAATTCTTTGTGTAAAGGGTGAAAGACTTGTTATTTATTTATTTATTTATTTTTTTTAGTAATCTGGGTAGCAGTGAGTGTTAATGCATTTTCATTGAATGGTATTATCTCGACATGTGCAGTCTGGAAATTTTTCAGTACTGTCTTGTATGAACAAAATCATGTGTAACTTCTTTGTTTATTAAATAATGATTATCTGCAAGCATTTAATAGTTGCATTGATCTTACATTTTAAAATTTGGTGATGGATAAAAGTGTGTGTGTGTTTATCTAAAAATGACATAACTTGCACTGTCACATAAAGCCATGATACTTTAAAAAAAGATAAAAAAATATGTGCAAAGATTTTTAATAAGTGGCATTGTTTAGATGAAAGTTGTACATTTATACATATGTATAACTAATGCATTTGATGAATTGTGTATGAGATCTTTTTTGCTTTCATAGATATGGTTTTTAAATTTCTGCAAGTTTCTCCAATATATTGCGAGGAGCAATTGTGATAGTTTATTTTATATATACCTGCTTCAGAATTATTGTGGTGGGTATTTTTTTTTTTTGCTTCTGATCATATCCATTATTTTGCTATTAAGATTGGAGATATATATAATGCCTGACAATTGCTGTATACATGAAATGGAGATGCATCAAATGCTAAAAAACAAATGTATATATTTGTTCCTGTAGATTTTTTTAAAAATCTGACAATTTTTTTTTTCATATTATAAACATCATTTTAGTGTGTACATGTGTTTGAGTAGACATCCCAGTTTATTTATATAGTTTAAGTGAAATTAACATTTACCAGCTTAGATCATTAAAAGACTGGCAATGTTTATTCTATGTACTTGCAAAAAAGTGTTTTTCTTTTTTTTTTTATAAATAATGCAACAATTAAATAGTATGTCACATTTTTGTTATTAAAATTCTAAACATAGCTTTTTTTTAAAATGATAAATATTGCTGAGAAAGTATACAGTAATAGTAGTGTCAAGAGAAAAAAAAAATCGTCCTTTTGGCAGACTATTTTTTTTACTGTTGCAAAGGTTAAACTTTGCCTAAAGTCTTATTAAAGAAAATGTAAATCTTTGTATGGATCAATCCGGCATTCCTTTTTTCCTATGGAATAGAATGCTTTTATCATTCAGCCATAGAGATCTTTACAGTAAGTCAAAAGTAAGTTTCTTTTTTTTTTTTTTTTTAACAAATGTACATTTTAATTATTTCATTTAACTAATTTTCTTATTTTTATTATGTTTTCCCATTAATATAATCAGCATTTTAAGCATTGAGAGAATATAAATTAATTAATAGTTTGAACCATTTACTGTATTTATTTACTTAAGATTTTTATATCGATTCATTTCAACAGGGGTAAAATGATCTAATATAGATAATCGAACAATTTAATAACTGTATATTTCTGAGATCAGGTATTGTAATTATTTAAATTATTTGGACTGTTGTCCTCATCTTCCATATTCACATCATTTCGACCTTCTTCAGGTGATTGGAATTTCAAACTGAACCCTTTATTTCATCCACTGGGGTAGATTGTTCTAGTTCCATGTGCCATGCCTCTTCCAGATATCTCAACTCAACCCTCCAAGCTTTTGTTCTTCGGGGGCATAGCTATATATTGAGCTCACAACTTTTTAGGGCACATGGCCCAGTGGATAAAAGTGTTGGTTGGATCCAATCAATCGACCCAAAGAGTTGAGAGTTCAATACTTGGCTACTGCAGTGGTGAACAAAAACTGGGTGTGTTAACTTAAAGGGAGATAACTGCGACATCTGTTATTTTTAATATTTAAAAAAAAAATAAACAAGCAAACAAAAAACAATTATTTTGCATTTTAAAAATGGGGGTTCACTTTCACATTCTAATTCAATGTAGAATGGTCACCCATTTCTGGAACAGCATTGGAAAAGACAACTAACCAGATGGGAACTTACATTTTTTCCTTACTTCTGGAGTGGTGGGGTTAAACTGGTTAAATGTGTCGATATTAGATGTAATGGTAAGTTATGAAACATTTGCAAACAAGTGCTGTACTGGAAAATGATTTCCTAAAAAAAAGATTGAGAACCCTAATATATACACATACATACACACACACAATCTCTCTAGAGAACAGCAATTGAGTTTCAAACTCCCAAGCAATGTCTTGCTCACTATTGTTCTATGGCAAACATCCAGTAAATTACTGTAGACGTTGAAGTTTATTGGACAAATCCGAAGACATTGCAGTTATTCAGCCTGCATAAAATCTAAATTTAGAACAGTTTCTCTATAAAATCTTGAATTGTTTAGAGCATTATTTAGGGTATAGTAACAGTATTATTGGTGAATAGATTTGTTTGGCTTTAAAAATGATTAGTATTTTGAAAGACCAAAATATACAATTCTAAAATAAAGTAGAATTTCTTTTGAGATAATTTAGAAGGTTGATTGTAGAATAATTTACCAATGGTTGAGTGTAATTGACATAAATTCTCAATAAATAAGAACAGGTGGAAAGAGACCAGGGCAAAATAATGCTAAACAAACTAATATATATATATATATATATATATATATATATAATTACTGTAAAGAGTTAAATTGAAAAAGAGAAAAAATACTAACCAATTATTATTTCTCATAATAATGCTAAGCAAATATATATATATATATATATATATATATATATATATATAATACAAGCCAGAAAAGGCAATGGAAAGTGACAGTAATAAAGCAAACAGATCACAAAATAAAAATTGTGTTCACATACAAAAAAGGATGTAGTAATAAAGTCGTTATAGCATTCTGACTGAAATGTTGGTTGTTTTTTATAATTTTGAATTAAAGCAAAGATAGTGTATCTCACAGAACAAAATGCCCATTTGCCAATTGTTCCTGTTCTCATGTTCTTTGTGGCTCTTGTTTTCTTGCTGTTGTTGTTGTTGTTGTTGCCCGTGGTTCACATCTCCTCCTTGTTGCAGTAGTGTGTGGCTCTCATCGTTGTTGTATTAGCGCGTAGCTCCCGTCACCTCGTCGCTGTATTAGCGAGTGGCTCCCGTCACCTTGTTGTTGCTGTTGTCGTAGTGTGTGGCTCCCGGCGTCTAGTTGTCGTAGTGTGTGGCTCCCGGTGTTTTTTTTTGTTTTTTTTTTTACCGTGTGGCTCCCATCTTGTTGTTGTATCCAGTATGACCATTGGTTGAAATTTATAAAATCTTTCTCTTAAAACAATCTTTCAGGAAAATAGGTTTCTCAAGTCCAGTAGATGTTATTGCTCTTTCCAGTATTGATGGGGATTTCTTTCCTAACCGTTTATTTAAATTAATGTGGAATGTCAACTTTTTGATTATGCTATTTTCTCTTCGAGTTAATGTGATATCCATTTTTGTTATTGTCGTCGTTGAAAGTCTTCAAGTGATATGATCTCTGTTAAGCCATCAAATATGTTGCATTTTTAGATTGAATCTTTATGTAAGGCCTATGCATTTTTTATATTATCTCGGATGCCGCTGGGATAAAAAAGAAAGAAAATATCTTATAGAAACTTAATGACTAAAGTTTTGGCAAATTCAAACTACTTTTCCTTTATTTATCTTCTTGAATTTGTTCCTTGTTGGTTGTTTTGCAACTGAAAGTAGTGTGCCCAGAGGAATGGAGAAGGGTCGGGGTTAGGGAAATGTATCCTTGCTCTATCATTCCGAGGACAGGCAAACATGCTTGGAATGAAGACAAATTGGCAGTTTTACAAAATAAAGGTGCCAGGTATTTCTACTCTGTTTTTTGTGCTTGTCTGTCAGAAAATGGTTCAAGGAATGACTAAAAATATATTCTTGCTTTTTCCTTCAGGGAATATTAATTATTTCAAAGTTGTTAAAGAAAACAGGCGAAGAGTTGAGTTAGTCTTGGGGAAATTTCTTTTTTTATTTATTTATTTATTCAT
This sequence comes from Acanthosepion lycidas, assembly GCA_963932145.1. Lineage (NCBI taxonomy): Eukaryota > Metazoa > Mollusca > Cephalopoda > Sepiida > Sepiidae > Acanthosepion > Acanthosepion lycidas. The sequence goes on from OZ010599.1 coordinate 10,584,713, forward strand.
TTCTTTCTTTTTTCTTTCTTTTTTTTTAAATAATGTCTTTTGGGCACCTCTTTTAGAAATGCTCCTTTGGAAGATTTAATATTAATTCATTTGATGATGATCATAGTGACACAATTAGTTTGTAAGCTAATTACATACTTTTACTGTGAGATTTATTTAGATTTACCACTCCAACCAAAAAGAGAGAATAAAATGGAAAAGTTTTGCTATCAGACAGCTTAACAAAAAATTAGGTTTTTTTGGTAGCAGAAAGAAATGTTAATTTGAACAAGAAGATGGCAAATCATGCCAAGTTTCATTTCATTCTGGCTGTTGCTAGTAATATTGGAGGTTAGGATTTATTAAACAAATCTATCCAAACTTGTATTCTCTGTAATATTTTCATATATATATATATATATATTAAGACATTTTTATGTTTATACAATTTTTTTTTTTATGAATACAAATATTAAAGTAAATGCTGTGGTTATAGTAAACCGTATTAATAACATTTACTGGACTGTCCGAGAAATTTTCATAGAAGATATTCGTCCTGTGACAGGAATTGAACCTGTATCCTATACGGAACCATCATATAGCCTGATGTGCCTTAACTGATTGAGCTACAGAGGATCGTTTAGTTAGCAAGGTCTATTTTACTGCTTGTAAATTACAATCTTCCATGAATCTCTCGCGTACATTCATATCTGCTCGATGTGTATCCAAATGTAAACAAATGACGTCTCACATTATGAAATGGACAAAGTCCCACAATTATTCTAAGACATTTTTATGTTTATACATTCAGGCTGGTGAATGTTATTAATACTGTTTATTATGAACAGAGCATTTGTATCTATGAAAAGAATGTATAAACATATATATATATAACATTATATATATATGTATAACATTATTTATATATATATATATATATATATATATATATATATGTATAACATTATTTATATATATATATATATATATATATATGTATAACATTATTTATATATATATATATATATATATATATGTATAACATTATTTATATATATATATATATATATATATATGTATAACATTATTTATATATATATATATATATATATATGTATAACATTATTTATATATATATATATATATATATATATATATATAACATTATTTATGTATAACATTATATATTACGAAATGGACAGAGTCCGACAATTTATTTATGAAAGACATTTTTTATGTTTAACGTTCTTTTTATAGATAAAAGTATTTAAGTAAATGCTCTGTTTATAATAAACAGTATTAAATAACATTTACCGGCCTGAATGTCCAAGAAATTTTCATAGAATTCCAAGGATGAATATTTTCTATGAAAATTTCTCGGACATTCAGGCCGGTAAATGTTATTTAATACTGTTTATTATAAACAGAGCATTTACTTAAATACTTTTATCTATAAAAAGAACGTTAAACATAAAAAATGTCTTTAATAACATTATATATATATATATATATATATATATATGTATAACATTATATATATATATATATGTATAACATTATATATATATATATATGTATAACATTATATATATATATATATATATATGTATAACATTATATATATATATATATATGTATAACATTATATATATATATATATATATATATATATATATATATATATATATATATATAAAAAGACATTTTTATGTTTATACATTCTTTTTATAAAATTGACCTTGCTAACCAAACGATCCTCTGTGGCTCAATTGGTTAAGGCACATCAGGCTATATGACCGTTCTGTATAGGATGCAGGTTTGATTATGTCGGAGGATGAATATTTTCTATGAAAATTTCTCCGACATTCAGGCCAGTAAATGTTATTAATACTGTTTATTATAAACAGACCATTTAAATATTTGTATTTTATAAAAAGAATGTATAAACATAAAAATGTCTTAACATAATTGTCGAACTTTGTCCATTTTATTAATATATATATATATATATATATATATATATATATATATATGAAAATTTCTCCGATTTAACCAGTAGAGAAAACAATATTTATGAATAAAAATGACAAGAGGAAACCTAGTAATTGCTGACGTGTATTATTCACTTTGTCATATATATATATATATATATATGACAAAGTGAATTTATACTAAAACCAGAGATAGAAAACTTTAGAGACAAATTGCATGTGAAAAGTATCCACTGCTAAAGGCAGCTTTACACAAATGAATTACAATCAGAAAAATTAACTACCATACAAGTTGCATAGCAAGTAGAAGGTATAAAAATATTATCTATTACTTTTTTCTATGGTATTTGTTTTTGGTTACAGTACTGGAAACCTTGTCTTATCACAGTTGATTGAATCTGGCATTATTAAAATCTGACCCAAAGTAGCAACCTGTTTCTAATAACTTCAGTGAATCTCATAAATCAACAAATTTGCAAGTAGATCAGCAACTTTAAACCGAGGTTTATACAACAGATCTACTCCTCATTTTCATTCCACTCCCTGCAAGCAAAATATGAATTTAGATGCAATGGAATGTTGTTGGTTAAACAATCTATTGGAATAATTGCATCCAATTTCCCAGTTTGGCATAATTACTTATGACAGGTGACTTTTTTCCTCTGCATTCAGTTAAGGTAGATAGAAAAAAAAATAAGCAGTCTTCTGTTCAAAAGTGTATTAACCACAGGTCTGTGTCAGATTTTCAATGTATCTATTGTTTTCTCTTGGAGAGGATCATCGTCATCATCAGTCCCATGACTAGATGTGGATGTAGGGTCATTGCACCTTCATATGTTTTGGTTAAATGCCAATGTTTGAGTCTCTGTGAATTAACTTCTATTTCACTCAATGATGTTGTCAGCCCATTTTCCCTTTGGTCTGCCTTCTCTTCTTTTGCTTGAGGGGTTGTACCTTGTAAGATAGCAGTAGAAAGACTGTCCGCCTTTATGATGTACCCATACTATTTCAACTTCTTAACAGTGACTATGAGGTCTCCTGATGGCTTATTTCTTACCTGACAGTGTCTCACTCCATGTCTATGTAGGAGATGCCTTGTATCATCTCATTTCTAATGTTTGGATTTTTCATTGTAATTCTGCTGTTAATGACCAAGATTTGCAGGCATACAAAAAGACTGAGAAGGCTAATCCATGTGACAGTCTGATTTTTGATTTACGTCAGAGGAATGCCAGATTTACTAAATAGAAATAGGGACCACACTGTTTAAATTTAAGCATAAAGGGGTGCTGAAAAATTCTTTGCCTAATTTTTCCTTTTCTCTCCCGTTTTACCTTTTCTCTCCCGTTTTACCTTTTCTCTCTTCTCTCCCTCTTCTCTCTCTCTCCCACTTCTCTTCCACTTATCTCTCTCTCCCACTTCTCTTCCACTTATCTCTCTCTCCCACTTCTCTTCCACTTCTCTTCTCTCTCTCTCCCACTTCTCTCTCTCTCTCTCTCCCACTTCTCTCTCTCTCTCTCTCCCACTTCTCTCTCTCTCTCTCCCACTTCTCTCTCTCTCTCTCCCACTTCTCTCTCTCTCTCTCCCACTTCTCTCTCTCTCTCTCTCCCACTTCTCTCTCTCTCTCTCTCCCACTTCTCTCTCTCTCTCTCTCTCTCTCCCACTTCTCTCTCTCCCACTTCTCTCTCTCCCACTTCTCTCTCTCCCACTTCTCTCTCTCCCACTTCTCTCTCTCCCACTTCTCTCTCTCTCCCACTTCTCTCTCTCTCCCACTTCTCTCTCTCTCCCACTTCTCTCTCTCTCCCACTTCTCTCTCTCTCCCACTTCTCTCTCTCTCCCACTTCTCTCTCTCTCCCACTTCTCTCTCTCTCCCACTTCTCTCTCTCTCCCACTTCTCTCTCTCTCCCACTTCTCTCTCTCTCCCACTCTTCTCTCTCCCACTTCTCTCTCTCTCCCACTCTTCTCTCTCCCACTCTTCTCTCTCCCACTCTTCTCTCTCCCACTCTTCTCTCTCCCACTCTTCTCTCTCCCACTCTTCTCTCTCTCTTCTCTCTCCCACTCTTCTCTCTTTCTTCTCTCTCCCACTCTTCTCTCTTTCTTCTCTCTCCCACTCTTCTCTCTCCCACTCTTCTCTCTTTCTTCTCTCTCCCACTCTTCTCTCTCTCTTCTCTCTACCTTTTCTCTCTCTCTCTCTCTCTACCTTCTCTACCTTTTCTCTCTACCTTTTCGCTCTCTTCTCTCTACCTTTTCGCTCTCTTCTCTCTACCTTTTCGCTCTCTTCTCTCTACCTTTTCGCTCTCTCTCTCTCTACCTTCTCTACCTTTTCTCTCTACCTTTTTGCTACTTTTTTCCTTTACTCAATAAACAAAAACATTATATACTAGCATTGAACTTGTTAGAAATGACAAGATTATTTACATACACATTGGCACTTCTCCCTCAGATCATAATATCTGAGTTGATTTCTTGACATGTCATTTGGGAAAAGGTAAATGTTGGCCATTGGTATTTAATTATCTAAGTATTTACTTGCAGGTAAATATTAATCATTTATATTTGAGGTTGTAAGCATTTACTTGATAGGTGGTCCTTTTTGGGGGTGTCTTTGTCATCTCTAGTGGATGCAGGCAGTGTACTCTAGGTAACATCAAAAACATATTTCCTAGGATCAGTGTATACTATTTATGCCCTATGAAAAGTATTTTACAATCTGTGTTTTATATATAAGTACATACTCATTTAAATTCATATCTTATGAATATATAGTTGCAATGATCTGACATGCCTTAGACCATCTCAGCCACGTAGGAGCTCCTTATTAATAGTTGCAAGTAAATATCAGGTCAGCATAACCTGTGTCATTTCTAATAGAATGCTCATCCTAAATCTTAATAGAAAAAGATTGGTTTTATTTGAAATCAATTGTTGCCTAAAGAATGAAAGCACTTACATTGTTACTTTATATTTGTTTCTCCTTTCTTACATGGACTTAGTTCTCTGCTTGTTATATTCTGTTGTAGTATAACTACGGACAATAATGGGTATGTCCCCATTCACATAAATACAGTAGTAAATGCTGTATGTTGGTCTGCAGTTGGAGATTCATTGTGGAATTCACTTGACTCACTTCTAGCAGTTGACTACTACTACTTCGCGCTGCTGGCAAATCTTATATGTGTTGTTCTTGTCTTAGGTATTATTGTTCATTACCACCCTTCGTTTAATTATTCTATTCAGTAACCTTCCCTAGGTTACAAAATATTCATAGGAATGTGACCCAGAATAATTGTCCTATAATGTGTAGATGACATAAAAACTGCTTGCATTGTAAGTAAATAATGAAATTTCTATAATACAACATATATAATATTCGTATAACATATTTATATAACATTTATATAATACAACATTGAAATTTATTTAATACATTTTCTTTATTGGTTCCTGTGGGAAAAATAGAATATTCAGAATACATTTCTATCGCTTGTAAAATTATTCATTGTTTTTATTTTTTATTTTATTTTGATAACTTGCTAATAATCTGTTAAAAGAAATAGCAAAATATATTCATGAATATCAATGTTTACTCTTCTTTATGGTTGGCAGTTTCCAAATCAATGGGAACCTATTTCCAAATTTACAGAATATGGAGGAAATGTGGGTGATTTGCCTTCTTGGAAGTAGCATAGTATGTCCTTGCTGTAAAGGTCTAAACTGGTAGAAATAATGAATGGAGCACATCTGAAAATTTGCCATGGAGATAGCAAGAGAGTAACAACAGGCTTGCAAGGTTGTTTCTTTGAGGAAAGAGGTTGAAAAGTTGAAAATAATTTTTCTCTCAAAAAAAAACTGGAAATGATTCTGAATTTCATGAAGACTTGAAAGTGAGGCGTGAACAGCTCCAAGCCAGTTATGGGAGCAATATTCCTTTTTTTTTTTTTTTTTTTTTTTTTTTAAACATTAGTCTTCCTGGACAGTTGATATTTTCCAAGAATATTATATGTGGCATTCCAAGAATTATGTTTTGTACAACTGATGATAAATCATGCATTAGAAATATCTGGTTTTAAGCAACAAATTGAAAATACAGATAATGTTTCTTGTAAAGAGTGAAGCTGAAAATTGGTTCTTCTTTTTCTCATCAAGTCTCCTATTGCCAATCAGGCAATGGAACCGTTTACTCTTGTTAAACATACATATTATTTATTTATTTATTTGATGAGCTTGACATTTGAAATAAATCCTATGTCTTCAGGCTGTCAGTTCTTTTATATCAGTGATGCTCAGACAGGAAGAACTTGGCATCCAGGGCAGGAATTTCAAATCTGAAGGAAAGAATTTGGTCAGAATAGCTATAATTCACCAAATGTCTTGTGTCTGTCTTCATGTCTATGAATAAGTTAAGAATTGGTTAACTTTAAGGCCACCAAATTCTCAGTGCTTACTAATGGAAACCTGGAGCATGTTTTTGACGTATTAACTTTTAAAAATTTAAGTTTTAAATTATCATTTAATCATAATGCTAGACTAGAACACTTCTCCATGTTTATCTGATCTATATAAATGAATTGTTGCTATATAGATTTAATATTGCAGATCAAATTATCGTTATTCAATGATAGATTTGATTATCATTTTTCTTCTTTATATTTTTGTTATTCATGAAAGTCATGAAGGACTTGATATTGTCATCTGCATTGTTCATGGGGCTTAGAAAATGCTGATTGCATCTCCTGCAGGCAGACCTTTCAGGTTGTTACGCGTGGACTAGGGTATAATCCTAAACAAGGTCCTCTTCAGAGATTTAAGTTTAACCTTTCTTTATCACTCTGTATGTGACTTCAGTTGCTGTACTAAAAGTTTACTCTGCCACTGAAGGTGACTCTGATCCCTGAACAATAGTGAGTTTGAATTTCATAGTTGTGTTGTCATATCCCGCTATGGCAACAGAAAATGACTTTGAGTTAGATTAACAGTAAGGTTACTGTAATTGAGATGCCTTGAAAAAGAATGCAGGGGAAAAGAAGTAATATTAATAATGCAGATTGCTTAAGGTTAAGACTTCTGTTAATAAAAATTTTTTTTTTTTTTTTTTACATGTTACTATTTCATCAGCGGGGATGTGCGTCTATAAAATGACAAAAAGAAAGTGTATTTAGGTTTCAGCCTCTTTTATTTGATGGTTTATTAATCCTTATCACTCTGAGTTCATTTGCTATACAAAAAGTTTAGCCTGCCACTGAAGGTAATTCTAATCTCTGAATGATAGTGTATTTGAATTTCGTAGTTGTGTTGTCATATCCTGCTATGGCAACAGAAAACAACTTTGAGTTATATTAACAGTGAGAATACTGCAATTGAGAGCCTTTTGAAAAAGAATGCAGTAGGAAGTTAAGTAATATTAATAATGCAGAAAGACAAAGAGAAAGAATTTCAGACTAATGACAAAATCCATAGAAAATGTTCAGATGAACGACATTCCTTAATTTTGCCAGTTCTAACCTTCACGGCTAAGACCTGTCATGCCACAAACATTGGAGTGAATCACTCTTATTCCCTTTGTGTTCCATTGGTGAGATATAAGTTCTACTTAAGCAGCTGCTTTGTGGAACTGACACTGAAGTTGATGCTTCTATGATCAGTATAATCTCAATCTATTCTAGTCTAAGGTTAACTGTTATCTTCCTCACATCTCTCCACAGGGTTCATACAGGTCCTGGAAACCTTGAAAAGTTCTGGAAAATTGACAGGACCTTTTCTAGGACTTGAAAAGTCCTAGGAAAACTGCATTAATGCAAAAAGTTCCTTGAAAAGCCCTGGGATTTTCTAAATTGCACTGCCCACATATCCTGTTTCTCAGTTCATGAAAGTCAAAATGCCAAATCCTAGAATTCTGGCTTTTTTAAAAGCTGAAAGTGTCCTTTAAGAAATATGTTTTTTAGTTGTCAGTAATATTTTGCAATTATTGCAAATGGTAGTTTGTTTCCTTGATTAGAACGTCTTCATGACTTCGTATTTACATCTGTATTTTTTTGTCTAGTCGATGAGAAAGAAAGGGATAAAAAATATGGTGTGTATTCCCCTAGCTGCTACTCTCACTCAACAAGAAAAGAGGAAAAGATGTGTCTGAGACAAGTAAATATCTCCGTCAAAGATAAATTAATTCACGCTCATTGAATTTGTAGTTGAAAGTAAAGTAATAAATTATTTTACAGTAATGAAATACATTTTAGTAAAATTTCAAAACATTTATCAGTGTTTTTTAAAACTCAAACAATTGAAGAAATTTTATTCACATGTCAATTTCAAAAGTAAAATGTTCTTTTGATCTCTCGTTAACTGGTGGGTGAATTCATGCTGAACAAATAGGTATTTTTTATGCGTACTGTGTCAATGTGTATCTGTGTAAACTACATTTATTTATTAGGTTGGTGCAAAAATAATGATGTAATAATGTCGTTAAAAAACGTCAAAAAACATTATTACGTCATTATTTTTGCACCAACCTAATAAATTGTCGCCGAATGTAACAAGTTTGAGAATCAAATTTGACTCAAAGAAAATGTAGATGGGAAGGATGACTTTTTTTTTTAAAAAAAAAAATAAAATAAAATGGGCCTTTGATGTGTCTTAGGATAGGGATAGAAAATAAAAGAATGTTATTTTTAAAGTTTGCAATGGCCTGTATCTCTGGCTTTTGCTGTAAGTGTGAAAAAAAAAATGATGAAATATATTAAAGCTTTTTTGGCTTTTATTGCTTGGGTTTAAAAGTTTAATCTGGCAACCCTGTTCTTTTACTTTTGTATTTCTGCTATAGATAGCTAGAAAATGTACAAAAATGTTAATGCCTTCTAGATATTTCGCAAGTTGTCATCAAATTTGTAAGCTTAATTTAAAAAAAAATAAAATAAAATAAAAAATCTCCCCAGACCATGTCTTTTTCTGTGGTGCTATCAAACGTGAATGATATTTTATTTCTAGTGAAACTGCAGATTTTTGTGTCCGTTTTGAAAGACGAACCTTTTCTGATAAAATATCAGTGCGATAAATTTTTGCTTCCTTTCTTTGCAGATGATCTTTTTAGCATGATGATAAAACTGTTAAGAAGATTTATAAAGGAAGGGCACACTAAAATTTCCCTAACTGAATGAAGTTCTAAGAATTTTGTCAAACCCAAACATGCATAAGGATGCTGCAAAGATTGAGTATGAATTTCTGGCAGATAGAGCAATTCAAAATTTATCCAAAAAAGGAAATGTGTAAACAAAAGATCTGTTTGCATGCAGACTAGCAAATAAGACAATGTTCACCACCATTATATAGAAACTTCTGGCAAAGTTTTCTCTTAAATACTCTCCTGTAAGGTCACTTGCATGTCTGAACCCTGGAATCATTTGTGGAAAAAAAAATGCCACAGAAGACAGTCTAAAAAGATGTCTTTCCCACATGATGGGCAGAAAACAAGTCAGCAAGTCTGATTGTGATGACATCGTCAGTCAGTACAAAGTGTCCAAGGAGGAGGCAGCTGGAAATATTGCTTTCAAGAATTTCAGCTTTGTTCTACTCTTCTATGTCTAGCAACACAGAATATCAAAAAGTGTGGAAAATTGTTTGCAGATTGCTGGTACTTTCATGGGCAGGCCTTGGTGGAGAGAGGTTTCTCAGTCAATAAGGAAATTCCCATTGATAATATAAAATAGCAGACTGGTTGCACAGCACCTTATCACAGACTATTTGACCACAGTTGGAGGTGCTGGGAATGTTTCCATGACTAAGGCTCTTCTCTGCAGTGCTTCCAATGCCAGAACAGCATACAACCAATACGTTGAGGTTGGAAATGTGCAGCAGTCAAGAATTTTTGTGACATTCACAAACCATGAGTATTCTAGATAGCTGAAATGTGTAGCAGTAAGAATTAATGTGTGTAACTGAAAATTTTCAAATCTAGTAGAACTCCATATGTTACTATGTGAGAAAACAACATTATTTTTGCACCAACCTAATAAAATAAACTCCATGTACAAAGTTTATTAAAAATGAGTCTACTGTTTTCACTGAAGTCCCCAAACTGTGTTATATATCTGTTTTTTTTTTTTTTTTTCATTGGGTGCCGAAGCAGGGTATATGTCTACCTTTTATTTTGCCCTTAGGACAAGTCTGGCTATGTATATTGCTTTGAAAATTCATTGATTTTTGTTTACTGAGATTTATATTCAACATGAAATATCTGAACAAGTGTTGAAATGTCATTAAACCCACCAACCTAACCTGTTTTACTAATAATAAATAATCTATTATAATCTTCTCAATTCTCGGCTATCCTTTATTTCAAGCCTTTTGTTTGTTTAACAATTTTAAGGCATCTCTTCAACTTGTATATCTTGAATATGATTATTATTTCAGCCCCCAACTTTGACATCCAGATTAATTAATTGTATCGTGATGTTGATGACATTTTTTTTTTTTCACTTTATAATTAAAACTAGAAAAATAAAGGTCAGTGTGAGGTAATATTGATAACTGGAATGGGTTAATCTTATATGATTAACAGTTGTACTATCTGTTCCATGCCAGTGTTTGTTTGTTGTTTCTGTTTTGGATAATCATTCTTCAGTATCTGTCTATATTTCTGAGATGAGATATTGCGTACACTATTTACATTATTCGGACTATTGTTCTCATCTTTGCTGCCATATTTATCACAATGTTTTGGCCGTTGTACGCTCCGGCCTTCTTCAGGTGGTTGGAATGTTGAACTGAACCCTTTATTTCACTCACTGGGGTAGACTGTTCTAGTTCCACATGCCATGTTTTAATGGATATTAGTTATCCCCTCAAGGACACATGGCACAGTGGATAAAGGCATTGGTTAGATCCAGTGACAGGACCCAAAGTGTGTGAGTTAAATACCAGGTTAGGGCAGTAGAGAATTTGGAGAGGGGAATTAACAGGAGATAACTGATAATTGACATCCATTAAAACATGGCACATTGAACTAGAATAGTCTACCCCAGTGAGCGAAATAAAGGGTTCAGTTTGACATTCCAACCACCTTAAGAAGTCCGGAGCATACAATGGCCGAAATGTAATAAATATGGCAACAAAGATGAGGACAATAGTCTGAATAATGTAAATAGTGTACATAATCATTCTTAGCATTATTAATTTCTTTCATCTTGTTTCTCTTGCTCTTTATCATTATACTATGATTGTTAAATAAAGAACATAACTCAGACAGATAAAATAAACCTCAAGTGAGATTTGAACTAGCATCCATTATATGTCAAATCTTGATGTCCCATGAAAGAACCTTTGTTGATTTAGTGCCAAAGACTTTACTGGCAGCTGTCTTCCTTACTTTTGATTCTCTGGGTATTTACTTTCAACTCTCCAATGAGTCAGAATGTGACACAAGGTTAGTTTGTTTTAATGTGGGAACCTGAGTGTCTCTGCTCAGGCCACTGGTTTTAGCTGGTCATACCACTGCTACGGAACAGATGTTATGGAACAAGTTTGAGGATTCCGTCCAAGCAGTGGGGGAGAGGACAACCACTGGCATGGAACAGATAGTACAACAGCAACATCTCCGAACCTTTGAACTTTTGATTCTCTTATTGCTACTATGCAGCCACCATCTGTTTATATCCACTTGTAGTATTAAATATAATAGTCTGTGAATTTCTTAAAGCATTGTCAATCATTGTTAATTAATAAGCATTAACATTCTAAGAAATTTGCATCATTTAATAATTTTTACATTTATGTAAACTTGAAATAACTGTCCAAGTTTTTATATCTTTGTTCTCATCTTTGTCGCCATATTTATTATAACATTTCGGCCATTGTATGCTTCAGACTTCTTCAGTTGGTTGGAAGGCTGAACTGAACCCTTTCTTTCGCTCACTGGGGTAAACTGTTCTAGTTCCACATGCTATGTTTAATGGATGTCAGTTATCAGTTATCTCCTGTTAATTCCCCTCTCCAAGTTCTCCACTGCCTTAATTGGGTATTGAAATTCTTCAGATGGTTGGAATGTCGAACTGAACCCTTTATTTTGCTCACTGGGGTAGACTGTTAACTCACACTCTTTGGGTCCTGTTACTGGATTTAACTAACACCTTTATCCATTGCGCCGTTAGTTAGATCCAGTGACAGGACCCAAAGAGTGTGAGTTCAATACCTGGTTAGGGCAGTAGAGAACTTAGAGAGGGGGAATTAACAGGAAATAACTGATAACTGACGTCCATTAGACATGGCACGTGGAACTAGAACAGTCTACCCCAGTGAGTGAAATAAAGTGTTCAGTTCAGCATTCCAACCACCTGAAGAAGTCCGGAGCATACAATGGCCGAAATGTTGTAATAAATATGGTGACAAAGATGAGGACAAAGATTTTCTCAGCTTTCAATATATTTTAATGAATTTGGGCAAATGAAAGAAATGTCTTGAAATGAATACAGAATGCACTTTGCAGGACACTGCTGGTGAGCAAAAAAAGAACTTGCGAGTGATCTATTGGTCTGGACACCTAACCAGTTGGTCGTCCAGCAAGCACCTACATCAACCAACTATGTTATGACACAGAATGCCAACCTAATGATCTTGATGCAACATCGTGATAGTTGACATGATATTCATAAATGTCCGAGCTAGCTTGACTGAATCTTAGTAATAACAAAAAAAAAAAAAAAAAAAAATTCTACTGAAAAACTTTAAAAAAAAAAAGCTGAAAAATTTTGCATGTACCTAATATAAAACATCTGCGGAGTTATCTCAGATATTTGTTTTCTGAATAAGAGGCCTGTGAGGATATCAATTGTAACACACACACACACACACACACACACACACAAAAGTGAGGAGAGAAAAAAAAAAAAAATTCCAGGCCTTGTCTTGAGATGAGCTAACAGTCACTGAATTGTTTCATCTTTATTTGTTGTACATAACATTTTGAGTAATTCTTTTGTCTGGCTTTCAAGTGGAATTTCATCCAGTCTGGAGCATTAGGTAATGCAGCTCACAGGCCAACAATTGGCTCAACAGCTGACAAAACTTCACTTGTATGTGAAAGAATAAAACAACTAAAAATAAAATAAAAAAAAAAATATACCCTCAACATGTAAAAATATAAAGGCGAAAATTTCCCCTGAACATCGGGTAAAAACTAGTTTCCTATCACTGGCAAAGCATAAAATCTGTTTTATATATATCATCTAAATGTAGTGATTTTCCAAGCGTAGCTTAGATGTGGCACAAGGCTGAAAGTAGGGGGAGCTCAGTGAGGATAGAACTCACTACTCAGTCGTAATTGGTCTAGCGAGACAAGCTTGCTAACCATTACACTGCCTCAAGGTGCCCATATCATCTGAATGTAATCTAGCATCCATTGATAGGAGTTGACTTTGTAGTGTTGGTAGGGAAAATAAATTTTTTAAAATGTCCTGATTTTTGATGATGAGTAGTAGTAGTAGTATTATTAATTTTTGACAAGTATTTTTATTTTTTTTAACATTTCTCTTTTTTTTATTTTTGTGACTAATATATTGTATTTTTTTTTTGTTTTTTTTTTGGACAAGTACGTTTTATTTATTTTTTACTCTTTTTCTTTATATTTATGAATATCATTCTGTTTCATTTTTGTCAAGTCCTCTTTTTTATGTTTATGATTGTTCTATTTTTTATTTTTCTATTTTTTTTTTTTCATACTAGTGCCTTTTTTTTTTAATTTTTTTTTTTTTTATGTATCTCCCTTTTTGGTTTTTCTTTTGGCACGTACATTTTTTCGTTTTTCTTTTTTTTATCTTTTTCTTTTTCTCTCTTTTCTTTTTCTCTCTTTTCTTTTTCTCTCTTTTCTTTTTCTCTCTTTTCTTTTTCTCTCTTTTCTTTTTCTCTCTTTTCTTTTTCTCTCTTTTCTTTTTCTCTCTTTTCTTTTTCTCTCTTTTCTTTTTCTCTCTTTTCTTTTTCTCTCTTTTCTTTTTCTCTCTTTTTCTCTCTTTTTCTCTCTTTTTCTCTTTTTTTCTCTTTTCTTTTTTCTTTTTCTCTTTTTTCTTTTTTTCTTTTTTCTTTTTTTCTTTTTTCTTTTTTCTTCCTTTTTTTTCTTTTTTCTTCCTTTTTTCTCTTTTTTCTTCCTTTTTTCTCTTTCTTCCTTTTTTCTCTTTCTTCCTTTTTTCTCTTTCTTCCTTTTTTCTCTTTCTTCCTTTTTTCTCTTTTTTCTTCCTTTTTTCTCTTTTTTCTTCCTTTTTTCTCTTTTTTTCTTCCTTTTTTCTTTTTCCTTTTTTTCTTTTCCTTTTTGTTTTTTCTTTTTTCTTTTTATTTCTTTTTTCTTTTTCTTTTTTCCTCTTTTTTTCTTTTTTTTTCTTTTGTTTTTCTTTATCATTTTCGTTATCTTTTTCATTCTTTGTTTTTGTTTTTCTCTTTTTCTTTTTTTTTTCTTTCTTTTTTTGTTTCTTTTTTTTTCTTTTTTTCTTTCTTTTTTCTTTCTTTTCTTTCTTTTTTCTTTCTTTTCTTTCTTTTTTCTTTCTTTTCTTTCTTTTTTCTTTCTTTTCTTTCTTTTTTCTTTTCTTTCTTTTTTCTTTCTTTTCTTTTTTCTTTTCTTTCTTTTTTCTTTCTTTTCTTTTTCTTTCTTTTCTTTTTCTTTTTCTTTTTCTTTCTTTTCTTTTTTCTTTTCTTTTTTCTTTCTTTTCTTTTTTCTTTCTTTTCTTTTTTCTTTCTTTTCTTTTTTCTTTCTTTTCTCTTTTCTTTCTTTTCTCTTTTCTTTCTTTTCTTTTTTCTTTCTTTTCTCTTTTCTTTCTTTTCTCTTTTCTTTCTTTTCTCTTTTCTTTCTTTTCTCTTTTCTTTCTTTTCTCTTTTCTTTCTTTTTTCTTTCCGTTCTTTTTTCTTTCCGTTCTTTTTTCTTTCCGTTCTTTTTTCTTTCCGTTCTTTTTTCTTTCCGTTCTTTTTTCTTTTCTTTCTTTTTCTTTTCTTTCTTTTTTCTTTTCTTTCTTTTTTCTTTTCTTTCTTTTTTCTTTTCTTTCTTTTTTCTTTTCTTTCTTTTTTCTTTCCGTTCTTCCGTTCTTTCGTTCTTTCCGTTCTTCCGTTCTTTCCGTTCTTCCGTTCTTTCCGTTCTTCCGTTCTTTTCTTTCTTTTTTCTTCCGTTCTTTTCTTTCTTTTTTCTTCCGTTCTTTTCTTTCTTTTTTCTTCCGTTCTTTTCTTTCTTTTTTCTTCCGTTCTTTTCTTTCTTTTTTCTTCCGTTCTTTTCTTTCTTTCTTTTCTTCTTTCTTTCTTTCTTCTTTCTTTTTTTCTTCTTTCTTTTCTTTTTTTCTTTCTTTATCATTTTCGTTATCTTTTTCGTTCTTTGTTTTTGTTTTTCTCTTTTACTTTTTTCTTTTCTTTTTTCTTTTCTTTCTTTTTTCTTTTCGTTTTCTTTTTTCTTTTCGTTTTCTTTTTTCTTTTCGTTTTCTTTTTTCTTTTCGTTTTCTTTTTTCTTTTCGTTTTCTTTTTTCTTTTCGTTTTCTTTTTTCTTTTCGTTTTCTTTTTTCTTTTCGTTTTCTTTTTTCTTTTCGTTTTCTTTTTCTTTTCGTTTTCTTTTTCTTTCTTTCCCTTCTTCTTTCTTTCTCTTCTTTCTTTTTTCTTTCTTTTTTTTCTCTTTCTCTTTTCTTTTTTTTCCATTTTTGTTACTAGTACCTTTCATTTTTTACTAGTGCATTTTAACTTACTATTACCTCTCTATATATTTTTATTTTTTTTTTTTTTTTTTTTTTTACTACTACTTTTTTTGTCTATCCTTTCTTTGGGGTTTAGTAGAGTAAAAATACTAAAAAAAAAACCCTAACAAATATTATCTATGCAAAAAAAAAAAATAAAGAACTTGTGAATTATTTGATAAATTTATTCACTTGCTGCATTAGGTGAAAGTAATAATATTTCGACTTATTTGATGAAGCATTGTCAATTATTTTTTTCCACCTTATTTCTTTTCTGAGAAATTTTTTTTTTAGTATTTTTTTGCAGAGAACTTTCTAGTATGCTTTTATTTTGAGCAAATTTTTTTTAGATTTTTGTTTAAAAATTTTTTAGAATATTTGTATTTTGCACACATAATTCTGTTGGAATTATTTCTTTTTTCATAAACGTTCATTTTTTATTATATATTGCTAAATTCCTGATACTTGGCAAAAGCCACAACTCTACAGACCCAATGTGTTTTCAATACAGAATAATGGTTTTATATGTGAAACAAAGGCCCCATCATTTTTGTTATGTAACTACTGGGAGCATTTACAGATATTTTCTTGATGTATAGGTCTCATTGAATGGGTTAATGCTATGCTCATTTTTAATTATATTAAATAATTTTTTTGAGCCATTTTTTTTTTTTTTTTTTTGCTTTTGCTTTGTTTCCTTTTGTTTCTGGCAGTCCTTATTTTGTGTTCTTTTTTTAATTATTTTTCTTTTGTGCAATGGAATTGTTAATTTCTTGATGTTATTTTAACAAAGCAGCTTTGTTATTTCTCTACTTGAAATAATTTACATATTTTATATTTGTTGGTGTTTCATTGGATAATTTCTGTAGGCAGATTTACTGAGTTCAAATCTGTTTTATTTTTGTCTATATTGTAATTTCAAAAAAGTACATTGTTCATTGTCTGCTTTGATATTAGTATTTCTCTTTCTTGTCACTATTTCTTTTATGTAGTGTTTTAGTGCTTTTTATTGTTGTATAAATGGAGCTTTCTTTTTTTTTTAGTGTCAGTTGTTAAAATCATTCCCCCCCACCCCCGACATTTCTGATTCATAATCTAATAGCTGTTTCTTCTTTTTTCCTTTTGTGTGTGTATATATTAGGTTGGTGCAAAAATAATGTCGTTTTCTCACATAGTAACATATGTGAGAAAACGACATTATTTTTGCACCAACCTAATACAATGTATTTGTGTGTTTTATATATTTCTAAATTATTATATTATATGCTGTTTCTGTACCATAATAATTGTTACATTTACTGTTTATAATATGTAAGTAATTGTTATTTCAAATAAGATAATATTTGTGTTTTTAAAATCATTTTTTTTTTTTTTTTTTTTTTTATAATTTTTCTGATTGTAATATTGAAATTTAGATTCATTTTCCTGGTATGCCTTTTTTTATTTAGGGTGGTGCTGTTCTTTATGATTCGGCCAGTTACATTTATAGTCTTCTTCAGGTGAGCTGTGTTGTAATCCATGCTGTAATGTTTGAGTAAAAGAAAAAAAGAAATACATTAACTTCCTGCTGCTATGGACACAATATAAATATTGTATCTTGTACTTTTAATGCTGGAAATAAATTTTGCATTTCAAATACTGAATTATCTCCCTTAAATTTCTCATCTTTATGCAAAAAGTAAACCATCTCTAGCCTATATCAAATTGAAACATTGGTTCTTGTTTCATTACTGAAGTTAAGGATCATTGATCCTGGTCAATACCAAGATGGTTAACTGCTTTGGAATACCAAGTGCTGTAAGCTTGGATGTGTGGGTGGAGGGATGGATAGTGGCTCTGAATGAGAAATCAGAGAGCTAAGTTTGAATTCCAGTCGAGTTTATTACATTCACTTTGGCACAAATATTCCAGGGAAAGTATGAATCCATCTCTTCTCCTCCCAACTATGGGTTAAATAGTAGGAGAGACTGGGTTTTAAAGTTTTGGCTGACAACTGCAGAAAATAATGGCAGCCTACTTGGGAAATTCTTCTGCTAAGTCAGTCATGAATCAAATAGAGACATGATTGCTCAAGTGTGCATCATGCATAGTCCCTGTTGGAGAAAGGAAAAAATCTCTGGAAATGTTAAAAATAGAAGTTATGGAACCAAAGTTTTACCAACCAAGGGTTATTCCTATCTTCTATGAAGGAATGTATGTAGAGGGAAATTCAAAATAAAGATATGTCTTTTTTCTTGATTCTGTCAGCTGAAATATAGTCTCTTATATATTCAAGTATTTCTTTGCAGGGATTAAGTTGTATTTGTAATATAGATTAACTAAATTGCATTTTGGATTGTATTTTTCATTTTGCTTATGACTGGCAGCTAGATCTCAAATTTACTGTTGAAATTGCTAAAGGTAACCATTAGCTCTAGTTTCTTTTTTCGTACTTCTTGCCTGGGGAACTCTTTCAGCTTGCTTCCCTGACAAATACAATCTACAAAAAATTTAAATGCAATATCAATCACTGTTATCTGTTTGGCTGAATCTCATTCATTTTATGTCTCCTTAGTAATTTTTTTCTCAATTTCCTTCACTCTATTATTCTCTTTCATCTTCAGTAATCCCTTGTACCTTAGTGGCTTTATCACCTTGCCTTGGGTGAAATGATTAAAAAAGAATGGAAGGGAGGAAATTCAGTGTTTGGACTATGAAATTTGTTTTGGGTGTTAAAGTCAAATGTGTGTTTGTTTGAAATTTTTTTTTTTTCTGTCAAATAATTTAGTTCTGCTGCTTACATTTGCGATGTTTGTCTTTGATTAAGCTTATTAATTACAAAGATGAATTGATAAGAAGGAATTTTATTTTTCTGCTTGCTTACTTGTTGTTTTGAAATCTACCTGACTAAGATTTTTCTTCTTTTTTTTTTTTCTTTTCT
This sequence comes from Acanthosepion lycidas, assembly GCA_963932145.1. Taxonomy (NCBI): domain Eukaryota; kingdom Metazoa; phylum Mollusca; class Cephalopoda; order Sepiida; family Sepiidae; genus Acanthosepion; species Acanthosepion lycidas. Next base: position 10,603,285 of record OZ010599.1, read on the forward strand.
TTTCTTTTCTTTAAGGGAATTAATTTATTTTTGTCAGAAAATATATTTTTCTGGTCTAGTTTGATTTTTTTTTTTTTTTTTTTTTTTTTTTTTTCTACCTAAATATGACCTTCATTTCTTTTAAAAAGTTTTCATTTTTTGTAGAAAAAAAAAAATTGTTGAGCAGATGTGAGTGAAGTGGCTTAAAAGTGGAAACTCAATTTACCATATTATATAAGCAAATATATGGATATAGATCCGACAGTATGAAGAAAAATATACGGAAAAAACAAACAAAAATCCTTATAAGCAATTATGCTGTTTTAATGTTAATATAATGTCAACGTCAGACGTTTCGGTCTAATAAACCATCTTCAGGACATATGTTAATTATATTTTATGAATATGTCCTGAAGATGGTTTATTAGACCGAAACGTCTGACGTTGACATTATATTAACATTAAAACAGCATAATTGCATATAAGGATTTTTGTTTGTTTTTTCCGTATATTTTTCTTCATACATATATATATATATATATATATAGTGGGTATTTGATCTTTTCCTTGAATGATTTGATTTCTCTTTCTAGAAGGGAACGTCAGAATATTGTGTTACTGCAGGGTCATGGAACTTCAATAAGGTGTATTTAGGCAGCAAGAATTATTTAAAATATAATTCATTTAATTCTAACATAAGACAATTTAGTTGGAAATTGGAAAAGCTAAATAAATTAAATGAAACGTAAAGATCTTGTTGGTATAGTTCAATAAAACTTGTAGAATATATATAGAATTCTGCCTAGACACATTTCTGCCATATATAAAATATATAGGTAGTAGACATGTGGGTCATGTTAATGGTTAGTGGCTTGGAAAGAAAAATGATGAGCTGAGTTAAAAAATACTGTCTGAGTTTGTTGCATTCATTTTTGCCCAAACCCCTTGGGAAAGGTATGAATCTATCTCTTCTTATCCACCAATGGTTAAATAGTGGGTCAGATTGGGCTCTCTAGCCTTGATTGGCAGTCTAGGAGAAGAATAATTGTGAATTCAAAACTAGATGGGTGTAAGGCTGGCAACTCTAACATGTAAAAATCCTATTATAATTGTGCTTGCCCCTCACTATGTTAGTTTGCATGACCGTTATGTCCTGTCAATACCTCATAAATAATGGACTATTCTGTTTCGATCACTTGGAAAAGGGGAGAAGACACTACTTGGTTTCAGTGTGAAAGTTCATGAAAAAGCAAGAAGAGAAAATAAGTGTTTAATGCCAATTTCAGAAAAATGGAAAAGTTGTCAATTTTATATTTTTTTTATTTGTATCTTAAAATAATGATCAGCATTCATATTTATGATTGTTAATGCAATATTTTTGTTAAAGTTGTTAAGCTCAAATATTTAACGATTTGATAGGGGAATTTCTACAGATATTTTATTATTATAGAACTTGCCATGAGCTTACTCAATCATTAACTTAAGAATTAAAATTCATTAGGAAATTTAAATAGGAAAACTGCGAAATTATCACGGGTCTTTCTAGTTTTGTTAAAGTTATTAAGCTCAAATATTTAATGATACGATAGGGGAATTTTTATGGATATCTTATTGTTGAGTTTATTCAATCATTAACTAAAAAATTAAGATACAGCAGAAAATTCAAACAGGAAAACCATGAAATTATCACTAGTATTTCTAGTATATACTAGTAGTAGAGCCCAGCATTGCCCGGGGATGTAACAGTAAGAGATAGATCAAGTATCGACCATCATAAAGACTGAAAAATAAGATCGACAAAGATTATTGTTTAAGGTTGATGGACATGCATGTCTTAATTAGTTTTATTTTTTTTTTTTACAAATTGGTCAAATAAAAACATTGTTTTCAATCATTATGAGTCTATCGATTGAATAGAATTTTATTATAAGCAATTGTCTTGTAAATGGAATTTTTCAAGCATTCTGAATGTAAAAATAAAGAAAAAAAGTGTCCAAGGCAATAAGAAACACTACCTGCCAAAAAAAAAAAAAAAGGTGAAGTTTTTTTGAAATCAGTTGAAAAATGTAGGAAATCCGATCCTATATATAAATGAACACCCACACACACAAACAACATGGGTTTTATAATAAGTATAACTCGATATGAGTTGTCCCCCTTTCATCCTGGCAACAGAATCGGGTTTTATCGTGTTTTCAAATTGATTTTGTGCAAAAACAATTGTTTTTCCAATTTTTGGCACTGTCAGAACCACCGCAAGGTAATTTTATGCAGTCCTGTGAAGCTTTGTTGAAATCTGTTGAAAAATGTAGGAAATCTGATCCAATATATAAACGTACAGACACACACACACACACACACACACACACACACACACACACACACACACACGCAATCTGCGTTTTATAATAATTAAGATTAATGGTCATGGTTTTTGAACTAATAGATCTACTCTGCACTTTGGTAGCATATCAGATGTTTAATTTGTGATCTAGCTTTAGATCCTTGTCAAGGGCCCCACTTTCTACAGATACAACTCAGTATTTGTACCCATTTCTGAAAATAACAACTAGTATTCATATTTATGATTGTTATTGCAAAAATTTGTTAAAGTTGCTATGCTGAAATATTTAACAATGCGATAGGAGACTTTCTACGGATATTTTATTGTCGTAGAACTCGCCATGAGGTTAATCAATCATTAACTGAAGAATTAAAATTCATAAGAAAATTTAAATAGGAAAACCGTGAAATTTTTTATGGGTTAAATCTCGTCTACTTATTATGGAATCAACAACCAGTGTGGTAAAACTGGTCCTCTGGCCACAGTGGAGTTTAATGAAATCACATAGTGAAAGATAAAATAATTCAAAATTGTCCTCCGTTGACATTGGATGTTTGATTTACAATGTCAATTAATTCCTAACTCTGGTTTTATGTTCATCTTTATGAAAATATGAAAGGACAAAAAGGATAAATTTTTCATTTTCTTTTTCTCACTGAAAACATTAACTTAAGCATTAAAAGTTGAGGTTAGAGGTTTTTGTAATGTCATGTGTTGAGTTCCTTATCATCATTGTTCTTTTTTGGTTTCCATACTTTAAAATTTTAGGCATAATTGACCAAGAAAAAAGAGATTCTATTTGCATTAAAAAAAAAAAATTTCCATAATAAGCACATAATAAAAATATATTTTCCTATAAAAAATATACTACTTTTCTAAATTACTCTTAACCTTATTTTCTTAGGACTTGTATTTAATAGATTAAAAAAAAAAAAAAAAAAAATTTTCCATAATAAGCACATAATAAAAATATATTCTCCATAATAAGCATATAATAAAAATATATTCTCCATAATAAGCACATAATAAAAATATATTTTCCTATAAAAATATACTACTTTTCTAAATTACTTGTAACCTTATTTTCTTAGGACTTATTTGTTATATTTAATAGATTTTTTTGCTTCTTGTCTGGAATGTATAGAAATTGGAATTGTTGAACTGCTCAGGTTTTGATTTATCTCCCTTGATAGCCTGTTGTTAGACCACAATAATATTTTGCCTTGTTTTCATACATGATAATCTGTTCTCTCCTAACTTTACTGATCTTTTCCTAGCCAGTAATTTTTGCTAATGGGCTTAAGCTTACCTTATTAGATAACTTTTGGCACAAGTAAACTTTAGTTTTTACTCAATCAGATTACACCTGTCAGTTCAAGATAAACTCGAGCATAAGCATGTTGCTTCTCTCTCTCTCTCTCAAAAAAAAAAAAAAAAATGTGCTAAGTTTGTTAATGAAACATTATTCAATCTGAAATTCTTCTTGTATATATTATGATCAGAGCTTTTGTTTTTTTGCATTTTGATATTTCTTAAAAATTGAATATTACTCAAAAAATCAATATGAAGCAAAAATGTTTGTTCAGTGGAACTTTCTATTCTATAGTCATTTTATATATCTGACAGGTCATATCTTAAAATGACAAGTTTATTTTTTTCCTTGTTTGGTTTTCTCTGATCTGATTTGCTATGTCATTATGTTGGGTCAAGATGATATAGAAGGTTAGGATTATTTTGGCACTACCTCAATAGAATGGTCCAGTAGTGAAAAATTCATTTAGAAATAATTTTTCTAGATTAGTATTCTATAAACATTCCTGAAGCGAAGGACTTGTTGGAATTGAAAAATATTCATTCGCTGTCATTTTAGAACAATGGGTGGGGGGGGAGTCTTGTTCATAGTATTAATACAGTGTAAATTTAATCCTTGACTTTTACAGAGTTATCATAAAAAAAAAAAAAAACTGTTTGTTTACAAATATCAATTTTTTTTTTTTTTTTTGCAGGAAGATTTCCTTTATATAAAGAAGAAACTGAGATAGATATATATGTGTGTGTATTTACTTTTAGGTTTTGTTTTAAGAAAATATTTTAAACAAGCAATTTTTTAGCGATTTTTTTTTTTTTTTTTTTTTTTTTTTTTTTTACAAAAATTTTTTGCCATTAAAAACAAACAGATGTATACAATTTTAAAGTAGTTCTATGTTTAATAATTAAAGAACAAAAATTTTTAAAAAAGTATTAAAAAATATGCAGATATCAAAGACAAAAGAACATTTCAAAATCACAAAATTTGTAAATAAAAAAATAAGTGCAGGTAACTCTGTAAAAGTCAGCGATTGATTTGGCACTGGAGCAATATTATGAACAGAACCCCACTTCTAAATCAATAAAAAAAATAAATATTGTTTTCAATTCTGACAAGTATCATGGCTTCAGGAAGGTCTAATGAATGTTAATCTCTTAAAAATTATTTCCCAGAGGATATTTCTTCCCAGTCTATTTAAGTAGTGCCACTATTTTAATTACAGTGTAATATTATGATAAAAATCCTTTTAGTTTTATTACTTAGCTTGTACTTCAAGTTTTTTATATAAAATCTTTAAATATATTTGTGATCTAAATCTATATTGATCTTTGTAGTATCTGTGCTGATGACATGACTATTTACTCATGTCTTAATAGTAAGTCTGATAGGTTCAATAAGGACAAATTGGCAGCTGAGCTCAAAAATGACCTACGATCTGTTGTTAACTGGGGCAAGGAATGGCTTGTTAATTTTAACATCTCCAAAATGAAACTGCTTAATTAATCCTCTGTGAGAACCCTTTTTGCCTTCCATCAGCATGGCTGATGTTTACTTCCAGTAAAGGGACTTGTTGAGCCTTCTCTGGCTAATGTTTCCTGCTGAAAAGATTATATTCAATCAACTGCTAGGTCTGCTGCTTGCAAAGCTGATTCACTGTTGTCCTAGACATTTTTTCTTGCCAGGATCTATCTTACATATTTATAAGTCTACCATTCATCCATGCTTAGAATATTGCTGCCACATCTGACTTGGTGCTTCTGATATGTTTTTATAGATTTTGGATAAAATACATAGAATAATTTGCAATGTTATCGATCCTGACCTAGCATCTTAGTTTCAGTTACTTTCCCACTGTCACAACTCTACTTCCCTGTGCCTTTTCTATTAATGCTTCATGGTAATTGTTTTGATGAACTTTTCTCTAAGGTGCATAGACTTTATGAATTTGAGTGCAGTACTAGATTGGCGGAGAGGTCTCATCATTTTACACTTGAAATGTTTCAATGTAACTGGAAGTTCAATGCTAACAATTTCTTCTATCACACTTCTTGCTTGTGGATCTCTCTTCTGACCCCTTGCTTCTCAGTCAACTTTGATCTTCAAAAATTTAAATACGATGTAAATCGTTATCTTCTGTCTTAATTTCTCTTCTTTTATTGTTCTCTCTCTTTAATAATGTTTTATTTTATTTTTATTTTTTTTCATCTCTCATATTCTTGCACACTAAGTAACCCTTTGTGTCTTAGTGGATTTATTGCTTTGTTTGGGGTGAAATGATTTAAAAAAAAAAATTAAAAAATTTTTTTTTTTTCTTCACCTTTTCATCATAGCACTTTGGCATGGGTAGAGAAAAGGAATATATCTATTTATCTCTTTTGAATCTTTATAGTTAGAGCAAGTTAGGTGGGATAGATGAGATTTAAGAATTATTTTTTTTGTGATTTTTGTGATTTTTTTTTTTTTTTTTATATATTAATTTTGTTTTTTATCATTTATGTAAAAATTATTTTCTAAAAACTTTTGACAAAACCGTTCCAATATTTTTGAGTTAGTGAGCTAGACATTCATATCTGGTTAAATTCACGAAAAATGTCATGTATAATGTCTGTGTCGACATCATTACTCTACAGACATGAACATCTGGAACTGGCTCCCAACAAAACTTCTCGATAAGTACCACTTACCAAAGTAAATAAATGAATGAATGAATAAAAATGTTGCAGATGTGTTCACACTATTACTTATCTAGCTCTGCATTGAATTATAATAAGTCTGGGTTTCGTTACTCTAATGTAAGCCAGAAGTAGAAGAATCTAGATATCTGCTTCTTTCTAGTGACCTTGCTGTGATAGCCTTCTGGGCAAGCATTTAAAACAAAATTCTACTTGGGTAAGGATGCTGTTGGTCTTTTTACTCTGATGCTTATAAGTTGCTTTTAACGCTTTGTAATGTTATTTTTGGCACAAAACCACCAAGGAACTCATTGAAGGTTGAAAAAATCGACCATAGTTGGGACTGAGTCAGTGCAAATTATCTTTTCCTTAGCTGCATAGTATGTGCTTTGTCAGGGCTGCATACAGTTTTGAATTCAGAGTTTTCCTTCTGTTAGACTGGCTACCAAACAAGGCTATAGAACCGAGTCTCTCCTACTATTTACTCATAACTGGGTGGAGAAGAACTGGATTAATATCTTTCCCAAGGGTATTAGTACATAAGTGAATGTAATGAATTTGACTGGAATTTGAACTCGGCTATCTGATACTGGAATTTGAACTCTGCTCTTTGAGCCACAATCCGTTACTCAACCATATCTCTTGTAATTACCAACAAGACCCGCTACCCTTTTAAATTCTTTCTTAAAATATTTAATAGATTAAAGGAAAAAAAAACTCAGCTTTCAACATTGTTGCTAATAAATTCTGGGATGACATGCTATTGTCATTTATAGGATTTGTATGTGAACTATTGTCCTTATCTTTGTTGTTATCATAATGTTTAAACTGTTGTAACCTCTGACCTTCATCTTTGTTGATAGTCTATATCACGATGAAACACTAGTTCCCATATGATCACTGTAGTTAAGCAATGTCGAGCCAGGTCAGTACCTAGATGGGTAACTGCTTTGGAATACCAAGTACTGTAAGCTTGTATGCGTGTTTGGTATAATGAATAATGACTTGGAATTGTTAATTGGAAAGCAGAGTTTCATTTCCACTTGGATTTGTTATATTTACTTATGTGAAAATACCTTTGGGAATGGTATAAATCCACCTTTTCTCCTCCAGCTATGGGTTAATTAGTAATACTGGTATCACTAAAACTATTATTATATCTGCCCTTTCCAAAAAAAAAAAATGTGTTCAAAATATTTAAATTTTAGCATTAAATAATCTATAATATTTGATATGCCATTTAACAAAAACAACCATCCAACCAAACAGTGTAAGGAGAAGGATTTACAATTTTTTATTCTATATTTTTGTCCACTGTCTGTTGGTTGTTGAAGAAATAGGTACAGCTAGTGATTGTAAAGATTACAATAAAGTACATCAAAAGTGCTGCCTCGCAACTTATTTGGTTGTGAGGACACATGTAGGTGTGTCTTGGTTAAGATAGCATGACAGAGCTCCTCCTTCATCAGACTGGTTTTGAACTCAGAGTTGTCCTTCTCCTTGAGTGCTTGCCTGACTAAGGCCAAAGATTTCAGTTTACTATATTTAACTCATAGATGGAGGAGAATGGTTTCATACTTTTTCCAAGACTTTAGCTTAAGCTAACACAACAGACATGGTTAGGATTTGAACTCTGCACACAAGTTCCACTTTCATTGTTTGAGCATTACCTACACTTAATAAGTAAGCTTAATTTAGCTACTGCAGATTTTTTTTCTTTTTTTTTTTTAACATTACGGTGGGTTAAGATATTTTAGCTTAAGCAGGATCTTGGTTATCAGAGTGATTAAGAATAAATTAACCAATTTTCAAATCCAGAGGTGGTGGAGCTTGATTTATTCTCAAAAAGAATATATGATTAGCACTTAATATTTGCAAAATGACTAATTTTAGCTCTAGTTAATGCGGGAACATGCGTAATAGTGTGTTCTGCATATAATTGATCTTGCCGTTACTACTTTAGGTATTATTTTTAACTTGACTGCTTCCATTTCTGTCTGCCTTACCTGTTTTTATTTTGCTCTTAATGTTGTGACGATCATGACTTCAATTTGTGAGTATGAAAGAGAATCATGCAGAATAATTCTTTTGATTATCACTTGCCTGACTGCATGGTTAATATTACAAGCTGCTCATACAGTTTTAGTAGGATTTGGAAAATATTCACTATTATGGTGTTTTCTTCTTTGCTTTTTATTTTCGTTTTGTGTTTAATGTCTTATTTTTTTTTTGTATCATTTCAAAAATTATTTTATTTTTAACCCTTTCGAGTCGCCTGGGATATATCTGTCCCACAGATGTTTTCAACACATCCTGTGGGACATAATTGTCCCAAAAATGGATTGATATGGGATAACGCGGACATTGTGTTCTATTGCTATGTTTATAATAATACATTCAATAATAGTATTTTTCTAAGCCATTTACATATGTCTACTGAAATGAACAATAATAGTTTTTGCTGTATGCATCAGTTATACGAATATGCACTTGAAAGGGTTAAGTATCATCTATGTTCTTATCAGTTTGATGTTGTGACATCATTGATAGCCATAAGCAGATGTTTGTTTCTATTAAATATAGTACAGATGCGAGGTGGATGAATCAACAGATTAGAGACAGTCTCTCGTATGTGCTGGAACTGATCTCCGTGTTTTCTTTGGATGTTCCTAATGCGTCTCTGCTGCATTTGTTTTTGACAAGCTGTAAGACACTACAGTCAGTAATTCTGTTTTAACGATAATCTAAATAAACATTGTGGTATTAACAAGATTTGTTGTTCTTTCAGGCCTTAGCAACATGCATACCTTTTCAGAATTAAATGTTTCTTTATAAAAGATATTTTACACTATTGAGAATTATGGTGTGCATATTTGTCTAAAATGCATGAATCAATTGTATAAAATTCATACTGATTTGCTATATACATTTCATTTAAAAATAAAGAAAAAGTGTTCTTCACAAAGAATAGTGATTTTCATCATGTTTTACTTTTTGCTAAAATAACCCTTCATGAGACAAGCTTATAGTTAAAGATTTGTTTTTCCTGTTTTGGGCTGAAAAGTTGCTTGATGTCTTCTTTCTAACTACGATTTCTAAAAATCATTTGATATTTACTATAGATTAAATAGCAGGGCAAACAGTGCACTCTTGCCATGGTTGGCATCCAATCTAGGAGAAGGATAACTCTGAATTCAAAACTCATATACCTTAAGCTGTACAAAGATGGTTAGACATGGAGTGCAGATACCTTGTCTGTAAAACAAAAACATGATAGATTTCAACAATTAAGCAGATAATACTATTGGAGAGTGATTATCCGGAATGTTTTTGATACTAACAAGTGTAGAAATCAAGGAAATTAATGAAATTTACAAGTCGTTGCTATTTATTGTCAATGTTGTTCCTATTTCCAAATGAATGTTTGTAACTGTTGGATTTTGTTAAAACTAATGCTAATTTGTCTTTCTTGATGATTTTGATTTTGTATCTTCATTTCCTCATTTTAAGGCTTCTTAAATATTTTCTGAGCCTTTCTATATCTCGGAAATGAGGTATTATGATTACTTGCATTATTTACATTATTCGGACTGTTATCTTCATCTTCATTAACATATTCACAATGTTTCAGCTGTTGTATGCTCTGGCCTTCTTTATAAAAGCAATTAACCTTTACTAATTAAATAATGTCTTAGTTTTAGTTCATTTTACAATTCAGAGCAAATTTTCTCTGAGGATCCTGTTTGACCAAAAAAAAAAAAAATTCTTGGAACTTAAAACTAATATAAGCATTAAGCATTACAAAACCTTGAGATTTTATAAAATTAAACATGAAGTGTAAGAAATATAAAATATAAATATATATATAATAACAATACTAAAACAATACTAAAGAAAATTTTAAAAAAATAACTTCATTTATGAATAAGTCCTGAAAGTTTCATTAAAATGTGACAGTTATTTGATTTTTGCAAGAATTTGTAAATCAATGTTTTTCACTACAAAAAGACACTCAAATTTCACATACTAATTTATGGTCCCTCACCTTTGATGACAGAAAAACGAGATTTTTAACGAAAATGTCCAAGGTTCTTCTAAGAAGGATTAAAAAAAAAAAAAAAAAATTTTTACATCAGAAAATTCTTTGGCCTTCTCTCTTAATAATAACAAAAATTTTGACAATAAAACTTTGTTTTTATTAGGTTTTGGGCATCTTTTCATCAAGTATCCTCTTTTTTTTTTTTTTTTTTTTTTTTTCATAGATACTTATAATCCCTGATGTTAAAGAAAACTTCTGATATATCAACAAATGAAAAATTTCCTTGTTTGGAATATTACTGAATTTCAATAGTGTGTGTCACATCCAAAAATTTAGGAGAATAACTCCCTTCATGGGTAATCCCAGTTTCTCTTGTCTGTTTCAAAATAGTTATTTTGGATATATATATATATATATATATATATATATATATATATATATATATATATATATATATATAAAATACTAATCTTATAAATATAAGCAGCTATACTCATCCGGCAAAACCTTAGGTGTTTTAGCTTGTAAATGAACAAATATCCAAGGGGAAAAAAATAGAAAGAACTAACATGCATTTCTGGCAAAAATAATCGTCTAGAATCAAAGTCCAAAGAAATATATATATATATATATATATATATATATATATATAAATAATTGCTCTAGCTGTTACCAGAATAATTTAAATTTTAATAATGAATATGCTTATAAAACACGTAAATTTCAAGAATTAGTTATTCCAAAAAACATTTCACTTGAAGATGGAACAGAGCTTGATACTTTAATTCAATTTAATTCAAATAATTATATTGAAGTTTTCGGCTCTTGTTTTGAAACATGAGAACTCTTATGTAGCAATGGGATCATATTTTTAAATAAATAATTATATATATATATATATATATATATATATATATATATATATGGTAAAGGTAATAAATCCATTGATATATAATCCAAGTGGATCCTAGTAATATAAAGATATTAAAACTGATCCACAAAAAGAGCTCAATGTATTTATTATTATAGAGCAAATAATTAGTACACAATAAAATCTAAAATTACCTCATATGGGGGATAGGCTTATTTTAACCGATGAAATTTGTCACTCTTATTCAACTCTAATATAGACTGAATTTGTATCAGAATTAGAAATTTAACTATGACAGCTATTCCAAATGTTATTTTAATAACTTAAAGAAAATATATTCTCACATTTTCCAAAGTCTTTTAAACCTGTAAGCCAGTAGACATATTTCATTTTGTTTTAATAAAAACAAGGCATCTTTATATACATATAATACATACATACATACATACATATATATATATATGTGTGTGTATGTATGGTGGACTTGCCTGTTGCATTTGATGTATGAGAGTCAAGCACCTCAGTTCCTAGGAACCAACAGCCAGAGACCAGCATATATGATTTGATTATAGTGGTGAAGGCTTTGTTCAGAACCAACCAGACTTTTTGAAGGGCCAAATACAGAGACCTGGTGCACTATATGTCACAAGGTTGCCAAACAACCCTTCACAGGTTTTGAATTCAGTTGTCGTTCTCCTAGACCAGTTGCCATCCAAGGATATAGAACCTAGTTTGTCCTGCTATTTACCTTTAGCTGGAGGGAGAAGAAGAGGATTAATACCTTTCTCAAGGTTATTAGCACATAAGTGAATGTAATGGATTCAACTGGAATTCGAGCTCGGCTCTCTGATTCCTCAATCTGAGCTGCTATCTACTATTCCACTGTGCCTCTATTAAATACACACACACAGGAAATTTTTCTCATGATAGGGATTTATGATTTTAAAATTGTTTCTCATATTGAGAGTGGGGGAGATGTATTTGGTGATGAGTGGAAATTATCAAATCTCAAAGAGAGACATTGCAAATTTTTAAAGGGAGGAGGGTAAAAATAAAAATCCCCCCCCCCAAAAAAAAACCTGCAGAATAAAAGGTAGAGGAATAGCTGACATCTTAGAAGTTTTGCTTCTTTGTTGCTGATAAGCCTGGCATGTCCTTCTCTACTCGAAGGGTTTGAAAAATATTCCATTATCATCTCCAAAAAATTTTTACAATCTGAAACTATTTTCTAACTTTTAAATAACATACAAAATGATAAGCTGTAAAAAAATAAATCAACCAATCATGTTTTAATTTTTGTAGTGGCATTGCTTAAGATTTAATCAAATTTCGAGTGCAGTTGTGTACAAATAGCTGATGGGGGGGGGGGGAATATATATATATATATATATATATATATATATAGTAAAATTGATTCACCCCCACCTCTCAATTTATGTCATCAAATGTGTTACTTGCCTTCCCTCTTGATACTACGGCGTAGCCTTCCCTCTTGATATTTGTGAATATACTAATAGGTGAAGCAAGAGTTTTTATTGTGGCTTCCATCTGTCTTTTCATTACTACTGCTTTAATGCGGTTTTTCCCAGGTGCCTGGACAATTTGTGTTTAAGTGTACTACTAGACTGACATTTTACTGTTGAATTAGGTAAATGTAACTGCCACTTCTACTCCAACAGTTTTTTTTCTTGCACTTCTCACCTGTGGAACTCCAGTTTCCTTAAAAATTTAAATGTACTGTCAATCGCCAACATCTACCTTTTTGAACCTTGTCCAGCTTTTATCCTTTCCCTCTATACCAGGTCTTTTCTCTCTCCTTCCTTCTCTGAAACCCCCTAACATATTAGTGACATCCTGACTTGCTTGGGGTGAAAAGATTTAAAAAAAAAAAAGTCCAAACAATGTAAAAAGTGTAAATAATTATTCTCTCCCATATATATATATATATATATATATATATATATATATATATATATATATATATATAATTGATATTAATTACCAACTCAGAAATTGAGTTTTCAGTCAACAGCTGCCAATTGCATTGTGCATGAAACTCAGTTATGCTACCACCAAGGAAAAAATATATATTTATTATTAGTATAAAATATATGAGACACACACACACAATGTAATTATAGGAATGTACACTGCATGGTGACTTAGACTCATACTTGTCTTATGCCACATTCTATTTTTGTGTACTTGCTCAATACATTTTCTCTCTATAGGCAGGCATTTTGCTTCCAGTAAATATTCTGGAAGACCAACTGATAAATATGCAACAACTGGATACACCAAACAGGTCTAAAGTATAGGAATGTTGTATGAAAAAGTTTTGTTCCTCATCTTGTAGCCTCTCCTACACTTAAATGTATTAGATGGATGCTTTAATCAGTTGAGCCCTGGTATTTTACCTCTGTATTTTCCTCCTTTTTTTTTTTTTCCTCTTTTTTTTTTTTCCTCTTTTTTTTCATCCCCACCTTTTTCTGCCGCCCACTTTTTGCTTTCCCCTTCTATCTTTTTCTTCCTTTTATCTTTTTCCTCCTTTTTTCCCCTTTTCCCCCTCCCCCCTTTCATCCTCCTCCTCCTCCCCCTTTTCATCCTCCTTCCCCCCATTCCACCCCTCCCCCTTTCCTATCCTTTCCCTAGTTTCCTCCTTTTCCTCCCCTGTCCTTTTCCTTGTTTTTTTTTTCCTCCTCTCTTTTTCTCTGTCCTTTTCTTTTGTTTCATGTGTGTCTGTATTTGAGGTTGGTGGTTGTTGATCCATGAATAAAATCTATTTGGGAGCCTGCTATTTTCAAAAAAAAAATTCTTTGTAGTTTGGAATTTCACATGCATATTGTTTCACAAGCAAATATAGTGACTATTATTTTGAATTTACAGTGAGAAAGAAATACCATTTACGAACTGTTATTATGCTGCTAACCGTTAACATTTGCATGTGTGAAGACTTTGCAGAATAAGGTGATGCTGCCTGGAACATTGTCTGTCCAATTCTTTCTCCCTTGTCCGACACCCTCACTTATTTCGTGAATGAAGCCTAAGTGACAGTACTCTCTCTCCCTATATATATATATATATATATATATATATATATATATATATATATATATAAAAATATACTATTTACATTATTCGGACTATTGTTCTAATCTTTGTCGCCATATTTATTGCAGTGTTTCGCCCATTGTACACTCCGGCCCTTTATTTTGCGAAATAAAGGTTTTCAGTTTGACATTCCAACAACCTGAAGAAGGCCGGAGCGTACGACAGCCGGAACTTTGTAATAAATATGGTGACAAAGACGAGGACAATAGTCCAAATGATGTAAATAGTGTACATAATATCTCATCTCAGAAATATAGACAGATATGTATATATATTTTAAATTTGAGCAATATAGAAATGTTGGGGTGCTGAATATAGCATTAATCAGTTGATTTTATTGTATTGATCATATATGATAATTCAAAAAACTAATTTTAACAAATACACCAATAGAGGTTGACATGTAAAAATCAACCAACTCAAATTGGCAGGGGACACACATTTACTAAGATTAGGTTAGTACTCACAAGAATCTATTGTTATGATTCGATATTCAGCACCCCGAATCCAGAGTTTTGTAGATAAACCTTTTTGCAATTGTTGAGTCTACTTATGAAGAGGTATCAGTAATTGCCTGCCAATTTTCTAATTTTCGTTATTTTCATATTAAGTTAAAAAAAAAAAAAAATAATTTATGTGCTTTTTATTGGTACTAGGTTGACTTTTTTCTTCCTTTGTGTGTGTGTGTGTGTGTGTGTGTGTGTGTGTGTGTACACACCTGTAGAAGGTTGTGGTTATTTCTTCTTTTCATAATTTTCTTGTCTCCTTGTACACTCTTACTATTCCTTTCCTCTCTTTTCTCTCTCTTTCAGCTTATATATATATATATATATATATATATATATGTATATGTGTGTGTGTAATAAATATGATAAAATATAGGGAAGGCCTAAAAAAATTCTCAGTCATCACAGACAAAAGTCATTTGCTCTGCATCATGTGGCATTTCTATCGTAAAAAAAAAATGTTTAAAAATGACTGTGCCTCAGTTGGTGAACTAAGACGTATGAAAATTCACCAAAATATAGATATAATGATTACTATAAAAACATTGCCACACTGTGCAAGAAAGTGTAAGATCATAGCAGCACTAAAAAGCCACATTTGTACGTGTCTATATTTAGATATAAATCAAGCAATAGCAGTAATGAAAATCAAGTTGCAGCCATCATGTAGGAGTCCCTTTTTGTTTATGAATAGGTAAATTTTGGTTGTTTATATTTAAGTTGGTTCAGGGATTGGTTGTTTTTGTTTGAGTCTATCAGCATTTACCTGTTAGGTAGCTGTTTTTTTTTTTGGTTTTTTTTTTTTTTGTTTGCAGTGTGGCGTCTTACTGCTTTATAAGGAATATATAGTTAATGTTTCTGCAGTGTTTTTACCAAGATTTAAATAAAAGATTATTAAGTTATTAACTGACTTAAGACTGTTTATGGATTAGCATCTTGAGGATTTCAAGGAAAAGAAGTTCTGATGAGAACCCTGGACACCTTAACTTTGGTTTGCTGCAAAGAAGTATTCAAGGAGTGGGTGGAGTGCTACAGTGGAGGGGGATGACTCAAGAAATGGGTGCAGTGCTACAGCAAGAGCATTAAAGTCAGTGTCCTACTTTGAAGAAAATACTTTTCTATTGTTTTGAAATAAATGTCTCTCTGAAAAAAAATATAAGTGAAAACTTCTGAAGTTTACGTTTTTTTTTTTGTATGTGTGTGCATATATATATATATATATACTAGCAGTAGAGCCCGGCATTGCCTGGGGATGTAACAGTAAGAGATAGATCAAGTATTGACCATCATAAAGACTGAAAAATAAAATTGACAAAGATTATTGTTTAAGGCTGACGGACACACGTCTTAATTAGTTTTTTTTTTTTTTTTTTTTTTTTTTTTTACGAATTGGTCAAACTCAAACAAAAACATTGTTTTCAATCGTTATGAGTCTACTGATTGAATAGAATTTTATTATAAACAATTGTCTTTTAAATGGAATTTTTAAAGCATTCTGAATGTAAAAATAAAGAAAAAAGTGTGCAAGACAATAAGAAACACTACCTGCCAAAAAAAGGGTGATGTTTTGTTGAAACCAGTTGAAAAATGTAGGAAATCCGATCCGATATATAAATGAACACCAACACACACAACCTTGGTTTTATACTAAGTATAACTTGATATGAGTTGTCCCCCTTTCATTCTCGTGATGCCTCTTAATCGTGTTTTCAAATGGATTTTGTGCAAAAACAATTGTGTTTTTCCAATTTTTGACGCTGTCAGAACCACCGCAAGGTAATTTTACGTGGTCCTGTGAAGTTTTGTTGAAATCGGTTGAAAAATGTAGGAAATTCGATCCAATATATAAACGTACAGACTTGCACACACAACCTGGGTTTTTATAATAAGTATGACTTTATATATATATATATATATATATATAAAAATGGGTGTGTGGCCGAGTGGTTATAACATTCGCCTTCAAATCTCACTGCGGTTGATTTGTCAGGAAGGAGACTTTCTGATGTTATCAGTCTGGAGGGCGGGGTGGTGGGTGATCCCAGTGTGCAGCATCTTTGGAAAGTGCCTGAAAACCATACCACGGGTTGACCCAAACCGTGAGTGAAATTGGGTAGGTGGAACATTTGGGGGACTGTGGATAGCTGTGCTAGCACAAAGACACAAGTCATCGTGCTCGAGGGTTTGTGTGCTGGCCTTGTTCAGGTTTTTGATCATGCTAGATAACACATTATCTCCCAGAAACTGTAACTAAGGTCTGCTCAGCATAGTTGCAGTATAACCCACAGGTGGGCTCTGTGGGTGTTGAAGAAACACAAATGTGCCTGAGCGAGTGTCTGAATTAAGGATTGTCTTGCCACCCTAGTAGATGGGTATCGTTGAATAACAGTGGCCAGCTATTATCACACACGCACACACCCCTCTCCAGAAACATACATACATACATATATATATATATATATATATATATATATATATATATATAAACTAAAATATAGTTCTACGGTATGCTATATTTATGGGTAAATGTGCTCAATATCAGTGATAGAATGTATTTAAACATAATAAGTGGATACTGAGTGGCAACACTCTTGTTTCATGCTTTTCTTCAGGTCTCAAGATTGCTCTGTTGACCTCAGTGTCCACTCATATATATATATATATATATATATATATATATATATATATATATATATATATATATATAAATGAATGGCTATGGAAAATGAGATTAAATTGTAAAGGATCAAATTTAAAATAAAGGATGTAAAATATTTCTGGAGTGTCTAAATAAGGATTATACAAAGATAATCAACAATAAAGTTCCATTTCAGATCATCCAGATGGAAGGTACATTCTACAAGTAGAGTAAAAGACAAGTTTTAGAAGTCACTGATATAAAAGAAAATTTATTTTTATGAATATTTCTGATTTACACACTTTGTTATTAAATCTATTTTCCAATCTACTCAATTAGATGCCTTTTTATTTGTGAGAAAAAAACACCAAAAAAGAATGTTTGAAAATAAAGCAACATTTTGTATTGACCAAAAAAAAAAAAAAAAAAAATCTTTTTTTCCCCCCCCATCTTGTAAGTGTATTTACATTTTGTTGTACTTTGTTTTGCAGATAAATGAAACGGTGCCATTAATGGGCCGTTCTGGAATCCTTGGGGAACAGAAAAACAATTTTTTTAGTGATGTAGCCTGTGGCAAAGGTGCCATGGCTGACAACACCTACACAATCACCCAGTCAGGCCTGCTGTGTGAATTCAACCAGAAACGTTTACTTGACAAATGGGTTGAATTGAGGGTAAGTATTTAGCAAATGCTCCTTCTTACGTTTCTTATCTATTTTCTATTTTTTTTATTTTTTTTTTTATTTTCCTTTTATTCTGTTATTGTTACAGAAATATTTTAAGTGTTTTGTTATTGTTGTAACCTAGAAAGGGTTACTGAATAACCAAAATGGAGGTTGGAAATGAAATGGTAATCTTTATAACATCAACAAAATACAATACTCGCCAGCTGTGTGTAGTAGGTAAACCACTACTAATGGTGGACTACTTAGACTGCGTATTATCCCCACTTACAATAGTGTCCAACCTATTTATGAGGATTGGGACATACCCATTAATGTTCATAGGTACAGTATATAACAATTAGCTTTTCTTCTATGATGTAATTCTATTTCAAATATGAAGTGTTCACTTAATAATGTTCCAGATGAATATATACCTACATATAATTGTTGTTACCTAGAAAGGGTTTCTGAATAAGGAATAACCAAAATGAAGGTTGGAAATGAAAGTATGAAGCTAGAAGAATTTCACAAGTGAGAAGTGTGAGAGAAGAAACTATTAGCATTGAACTTATGGTTACATCTATCTATTTCAACAGTAAAATGAGACCTAACTGCCAGTCTAGTACTGTGTTTAAATTCATGACATTGAGGTATCGAAGAGAAAGCTTATTAAAACAATTGTTATGAAAATATTTATAGAAAAGTTACAAGGATGGGAAAGTGATTGAAGTCAAGATGCCAGTTCAGAGAAGATGACTTTACAGATTGTTGTAACCTAGAAAAGGTTACTGAATGTGAAATAACCAAAATGGAGGTTGGAAATGAAATTGTAAACTTTATAACATCAACAAAATACCAGAACTCACCAGACTAATTTGAACAAGGTTAGTACATTCAAATATTCAATCATGATGGCTTGTGACTTTGTGCTAGCATAACCATCAACAGCTTCCAGATGTTTTCATCTACCCAGTTCCACTCACAAGGCATTAAATTGTGAAACTGATGGTGAACATTCAATGTTGATTCTGATGTCCACACTATCTATAAAATCTCTATCTCTAATACTTTCCGTATAAATATAGCAAATTTTAAACATCTCTATCTTAAACATCTCTATCTTATGTATATAGCAACAAATAGGATTTAATAGTAAAATTGAAATATTTATGACTTTTATAAATAAATAATTTAATTACAACACTGCATGCTGACTGCAAGTTTCACACCATAATGCAATCTTCTGAAAATTGTATTGAGGTTTTAAAGTAATTGTCATTATGCAGAGTTGACATTTATGGCCACACTGCCTATATCTATAAAAACTATATCTTTAATGAGTTACAGCTCTTGACCAAAAGATAGTGTAAAAGTTTTTTTTTTTTTTTTTTTTTCCTCCTTGAAACCTGTAGTTCAAGCATAGAAGAATGGCGATTTTCATGGACAAAAGAGCATTGCTCAAAAATGAGTCTTAGTCACACCAAAGTGTGAAGAACAAAGTGAATGCATTTTGTTACTGAATGTATTAAAATACTCTTCTTAGAAACGGTCATTCACTCAGCAAATTCTTAAAGGGAGGATCAAAACAAACAATCCGAACTGTATTTTAATGCCAAATGAATTCAAACATATGTAAGCAAGGTTTGAGATTTTCCCATTGCTACCCACTGAATTTCTACCTATTCCAGCTACTCGGATTCAGTCAAATTTTTACACTCACAAAATAAATATTCCTGGCAGTGAAGAAAAAATTTGATAATTAAACACTGAATTTTGTTATATTTTAGCTATAATTTTTGTGTTAGCAAATTTTGATATTTTCTATTGAAAATCAAAAAGAAAGAATTGCCAGTGGTCAGGAATTAAAACAAAGATGACTGTTATTCATATAATGTAAATAGACAGAAAAGAATTTTACTAGAAATATTTATTAAAAATAAATTATAACAGAAGGAATTGCAAATTAAACAGAATTATCAGTGATCAAGAATTAAAGGAAACATTACTTAGAGAACAGGGACATTATTTATATATAAGCAGGGGTGGCTTTTAGGCCTGAGTATAATTAGCATTTGATGTTTATATATTCATGTTTTTACACTCGCAAACTAAATCATCCTGTTCTGTGGCTGTGAGACATGGAGACAGATAATTGGAACAGGAAGAAATCAAATACTTGAAAAAATTGTTATGTTGAGAGCACAAGATAAATGAATGTCTGTGAAGCTTGGTCAAGATACTTACATCCTCACACCCAGAGAACCCTTGGTTTGGATATGTTGTCGAGCATGATACTCTGGCTAAAACTGTTATGCAAGTCATAGACAAGAATGGAAATGCAGGTGACAATACAAGAAATTCCTGAATGTTCTATTGACAGCTGCCGACAGAATACCTTGGAATTTGGCTCTTCATCCTCCACTTCCACCTCACTACAATGAGCTTCCACATTCTGTTAAGGGACTGCTGATGTGGTGATGCAAATTGACATGCCAAAAGTCATCTGATCGGTATCTTGTATAGTGTAGAATCCCCTCTTGCCTGGCATCAATTTCCAAAATGTTTGGGATCACTTCTGGAAAGATGCTAAACTATGACATCTCAAAGCTGTCTGCAGCTCCCTTCCTGATTTTTGTAGGTGCAGGATATTTTGTGTATATCGACCTCTTCACCACATCCTATGAATCGACTCGTGTCTAATGAACATAGTAGCCATGCCATTTTATGAAAGTCTCCAGAATTTTAAGTATCTAGAGATTTGACAAAATCTAAAGAAAAATCTGTTATTGGTCCTGACCTGGCATCTCAACTTCAGTCACTTTCCTATTACCATAATGTCTATGGTAGTAGGAAAGTGAATATAATGAACATAACTGTTCCCTATGATTTTTCTATAAATACTTTCATGCTAACTGTTCTGATGTGCTTCCTTTGGTACCTCATAAATTTAAAGGCAGTACTAGTTTGGTAGCTAGGTCTCATCATTTTGGAGTTGAAATTCTAGATGTAATCATAATCCCTTGCCTCTTAGTAGTAAGCTTACAGCCATATCACATTAAAACATTGGTTCCTGCATAATCACTAAACTTAAGAAATGTCAAGCCTGGACAGTATGTTGATGGGCACTTGGATGTGCAGGTGGTGTAATAGATATTGGTTCAGAATTGTTAATCAGAGAGCCAAGTTCCAATTACAATTGTGGTCATTATATTAACTTGCACACAAATACTCTTGGGAAAGGTATGAATCCACCTCTTCTCTCCCCAGCTGTTGGTTAATTAGTAAGACTTGTATCACTAAATCATTATCTCAAAAAAAGAAATCTAAAATATTTTCTGGCTTTAAATAACCTGCAAAAAGTTGATAAGCTGTAGAAAATGAATTGATCAACCAGTTGTGTTTTAGGGTCTTTATTGCCTTACTTGGGGTGAAATGATGACATGGTGCAATATCTTGCTGGAATCACCCATCATTGTTGGGGTATATGGAGTTGATTGGATGAAAATGGTCATAAAAGAATGTAACATAATAGTCACTGATAAATGGCATGTTCAGACGAACCATCAAATCCAATTCCTGACATGTAAACACACCCCACACCATTATGTAGCCACTAACAACCTGCATAGTGCCATATTGATAAGTAAGGTCGATAGCCTTATGCGGTCTGCACTATACCTAAAGTTAACCCCATAACAAACAGAACAATACCTGGCTACATATGGCCAATCTTCTCAGGTCCAATTAATGATGTCACAAGCCCTGATTAGGTGCTGTGTCCAGTCTTGTAGTGTTAGGAGAGGCACTATCTTGAGGAGCATTTGTTCCCATATCCATTGAATGCTAAAGAGTGCTGAAATTACCTGAATATATATTTAGTACCTCCCGCATTGAATGCAGATGTAATGTGAGCCAGTGTTGCTTGGCTGTTACTGAAATTGATTATAGCGATTTTCCAAGCCCAGCTTAGATGTGTTACAAGGCTGAAAGTATAGGGCACCTAGTGAGGATCGAACTCACTACTCAGTCGTAATTGATCTAGCTAGACAAACTTTCTAACTATTACACCATGTCGAGGTGCTCATACTGCAAATGATTATATCCCGTCACCTCTGGTCATGATTGTTAAGAACCTGTCGTTGTCCACAGTGCTATACATGGTGTGTAATAATGCCGACCATCAGATATTCCCAGTACACATCTGAGACCATAGGTCAACAGATATCAGATGTCTCCACAATTTCATGAACTGTAATGTCCTGTCCATTTGTGACATGTGCTATTACACTTTGTTTGAATTCTTATAATTCATATTGTCTTGTTATGAGCAGCCGAGCTAGTAGTTTGTAGAATTTACTACCAGTCAAAGCACAACTGATATAGATTTGGACATTTCTATAATGTCAAGGTACAGTAGCACCACCTACCATTACTTTTACTTGGTATTGTCCTATGACGTTTAGGAAGTTATGGTATGTGCACGTACACACACACACACACACACACACACACAAATATATATTCAATAAATATTTAATGGACTTCATTGATTAACTCAAGTGTTCCATGTCAAATTGCTTGTCAGGGTCAGATGTTCAATAAATCTATTGAAATTATCATTATTTGGAAGTTACGATCAGTGTTCTGTTCAGTTTCAATGTGTTTAAATATCTAGGAAGTGTTTTAACTGAGGATGGAAAATGCAACAATGAAATCTGAAGGTGCATTGGTATAGCAGAGGCCTTTCAAAAGCTAAGCAAATTATTAAGAAATTGGAAAATCTCAGAAACAAAAAAAAAAGAGTACTCAACTGTTAAGTAATATCAGTCCTCTGTGAATGCTGGACAATCTTTTCACAGATTATGAAAGTTCTTGAGGCAACAGATATGTGATTCTACGGAAGGATACTGAGAATATCAAGAACTGAGTGTATGAGTAATGACAAAGATTTAGAGAAAATTGAAACAGATAGGACAGAGAGAAATAGTTTAAATTTTTAGGGTATATAATGAGGAAAGAGGGTGTAGAAAATTTGACACTCACAGGACATATTGATGGTAAGAGGAACAGGGGAAAGTGCACAACCTACTTAACAAGCTTGTGTCAAAAATCTTGTGGGCTGACAGGAATCTCTCCTTGGCATATATTAAGTGTTGGATGATGGCATGGTTTGGCCATATCACATTATATAACAACCTCTGCAAGACCATCTTGCAAGGCACTGTTGAAGGTGGACATAAGCGGGGACAGCAAAACAAGAACCAGTCAGACAACATCAAAGAGTGGACGGACATGGCAATGCCAGAACTGAGAGCCACTGCCAATGAATCAACTTGATTGAGGTTGTCTGTTTCTTCTGCTCTCAGGTTTCCCCGATGATTGAAGCAGTTAAGGAACTGATGATGATGAAATGTTTGACAGAACAGGGATTAGAAAAGATATCAAAAAAGGACAAAATTTACAAAGAGCTACAAAGGAGAGGAAATTGTGGAGAGCCATGTCCTGCAGGGATGTGGCATATAGAACAAGAAGTTGAATGTTTTTAGTTAGGTGTCTGATTTTCTTTGGATAGTGAGAGGCAGCTTATCTCCTCATTTCTCCATTATGTTCTTAATTTGTTTATCTAATCTGTGGATTATCCCCACCTAGCTTTGCCAGATTCACCAGTATGTTAGATGGTGCTGTTAGACAGATGTAAAAATGGGACACTTCCTGTCTTCTTTCTCTTTCCCATCTAGCATGCAGTAGAAGTAACACCAGCAAGGGACTTGCCTTCCCTGATTTGTTGAACTTTTTCACACACACACACACACACACATTTCCTAAATTTAAATGTCTTTCTTTTACATGCATATCAGTAAACAAAGCAATTTCTAAAGAAGTAATGGATTTTATATTTATAAATCTGACAAATTTTATCACTATCTGTTTATATTTCCGAGATGAGATATTGTAATTATTTACATTATTCAGACTGTTGTCCTCATCTTTATTGCCATATTCAAAGATGGCTAGAGCGTACAATGGACGACACATTGTGAATACAGCAATAAAGATGAGGACAACAGTCCAAGCAATGTAAATAGATTTTATCACTTTAGACCTTACTTAGTGGATACTCATATTTGAGTAGATGCTCCATTTATTTCTTAAATGGTATATTTATTTATTTTGTCTGCTGGCCTTGAACTTTGAAGAAATCTTATTAAAGACAAATATGCCTCTATCGGAATAGTCAAGGATTCTTAGTAAAGAAAAGTATTCATCTACTGGAATATTCAAGAAATCATCTTAAAAAAAACTATGTGTCCGCCAGCAGGTTTAAAACCTGCATCCCCCTTATCAGGGGAAACTTGTTTGATCGAACATGCTTATACTGACACAACTAGGGCAGACATTTGAGGATCAAGCAAGGTGGAATAATGCCCTTACACAGCCAGGGCAGACATTTGAGGATCAAGTAAGGTTGAATAATGCCCTTAAGCGAGATCTCTCTCGCCGTAAGTTTTCGAAATTTCATATCTGCTCTATTTTGTCTCCAAACATAAACAAAGCAATATCTGTCTATATCTCTGAGGTATTATGATTACATGCATTACTCAAGGACACATGGCCCAGTGGATAAAGATGTTGGTTAGATCCAGTGGATAAAGATGTTGGTTAGATCCAGTGGATAAAGATGTTGGTTAGATCCAGTGGATAAAGATGTTGGTTAGATCCAGTGGATAAAGATGTTGGTTAGATCCAGTGGATAAAGATGTTGGTTAGATCCAGTGGATAAAGATGTTGGTTAGATCCAGTGGATAAAGATGTTGGTTAGATCCAGTGGATAAAGATGTTGGTTAGATCCAGTGGATAAAGATGTTGGTTAGATCCAGTGGATAAAGATGTTGGTTAGATCCAGTGGATAAAGATGTTGGTTAGATCTAGTGACTAAACCCAAAGAGTTGTGAGTTCAATACCAGATCACAGCTGTGTTGAACCAAAACTTGGATAATTGAGTGAAAGGGAAATAACTGAGACCTCTGGAAGAGGCATGGCACGTGGAACTAGAACAATCTATCCCAGTGGAGGAAATAAAGGGTTTGGTTCAAAATTTCAATCACCTGAAGAAGGCTGGAGCATACAACGGCTGAAACATTGTGAATATGGCAATGATGGTGAGGATAACAGTCCGAATAATGTAAATAATGCAAATAAACAAAGCAATTTTTAAAGAAATTTCCCTCCTTTGTTACTCTGTTATATAAAAACATATTACTTTGCTGAAACTTATTCTGTTTACTTTCATCTCAACTAACAATGAGGAACTGTCATTTATTTATGTAAATTTTGTTTGCCACTGCTTTTCATCCAGTTAGGAGCAGTATTGCAACAAACCTCTTCATTGTTGTTGCTTGAAAAAGTTTCAGCTTTCCATGAGTCCTTTTTGCTTTTGACATGGCTCCAAGTTTGCTAATTTTAATGTGCATGACTATAAACCTGCATTTTGTATTGCTTTCTCATTCTTCATAAGAAATGTTTTAGTTGTTTTTTAATTTTCTATTTTTGGTTAGTTTTATCTTCATTTTGTGGCCCACTGGCACAGTCGTATCTACATTTTGGCAGGCTTTCTTTTTCTTGTTCACATGGCTGTTGTCATTCTGTTGTATTCATACATTTATATTTGTATCTTCTGGACAGTTTTCAATCCTTCTTTGAATTTTCATCTTATCTAATCTTGCCTCTCATTCTTTTAACACTCTTCTAAGTGTTCCAGTTATTCTTGGCATAACTAGAGCATGAAGGGTAGGTTTTTTTTATTCATTCCTGGGCAAAGTCCTGATATGTTTCCATTTTGTATTTTCCATTATATTTTTTACCCATTTTATTTATTTATTTATTTTTTTTTTTTCCTTTCTTCTTTTTTTCCTTTCTTCTTTTTTTCCTTTCTTCTTTTTTTCCTTTCTTCTTTTTTTCCTTTCTTCTTTTTTCCTTTCTTCTTTTTTTCCTTTCTTCTTTTTTTCCTTTCTTCTTTTTTTCCTTTCTTCTTTTTTTCCTTTCTTCTTTTTTTCCTTTCTTCTTTTTTTCCTTTCTTCTTTTTTTCCTTTCTTCTTTTTTTCCTTTCTTCTTTTTTTCCTTTCTTCTTTTTTTCCTTTCTTCTTTTTTTCCTTTCTTCTTTTTTTCCTTTCTTCTTTTTTTCCTTTCTTCTTTTTTTCCTTTCTTCTTTTTTTCCTTTCTTCTTTTTTTCCTTTCTTCTTTTTTTCCTTTCTTCTTTTTTTCCTTTCTTCTTTTTTTCCTTTCTTCTTTTTTTCCTTTCTTCTTTTTTTCCTTTCTTCTTTTTTTCCTTTCTTCTTTTTTTCCTTTCTTCTTTTTTTCCTTTCTTCTTTTTTTCCTTTCTTCTTTTTTTCCTTTCTTCTTTTTTTCCTTTCTTCTTTTTTTCCTTTCTTCTTTTTTTCCTTTCTTCTTTTTTTCCTTTCTTCTTTTTTTCCTTTCTTCTTTTTTTCCTTTCTTCTTTTTTTCCTTTCTTCTTTTTTTCCTTTCTTCTTTTTTTCCTTTCTTCTTTTTTTCCTTTCTTCTTTTTTTCCTTTCTTCTTTTTTTCCTTTCTTCTTTTTTTCCTTTCTTCTTTTTTTCCTTTCTTCTTTTTTTCCTTTCTTCTTTTTTTCCTTTCTTCTTTTTTTCCTTTCTTCTTTTTTTCCTTTCTTCTTTTTTTCCTTTCTTCTTTTTTTCCTTTCTTCTTTTTTTCCTCACACTAATTTAACTGGATAGTTCCATGCAGTCAGTAGCCTGACACCGCTGTTTATACACCTGGTAAAAAACATATTCATAAGTTCAGAGAGTCATGCTTGAACCTCGGTGTTAGTAGTTATTTTCTTCTAATAAGACACCTCCCCTTTTTGAGATGACATCTCTGGGGTCTATATCTCTTCAGTTTGCATTTAATATTGAAATGTTCTTACGCTGTTCTTATTCCATGGTTCACTAATAAGCAAGTCAAGTTTTTGTTGTGCATGCCACAGTGGAATTGGCAATAAAAGGCTACTGGAAGAATTTTGGCTCAACCAAGAAGTAATTTAGAAAAAAAAAAAATCTAATCTTGGTCAGATTTGGGAAAATTGGTTAGGCTGGGAACTTTTCAGCACCTGCTTGTATATCATGTGTCTGTATGATTTTATAGTGATAGCATAATTTATTGTATGTTTACTTCACTGTTCTCATCACCATGTCAACAGCACCTTTCTCATAACACATAAGTAAATTTCCTTTCACCCTCAAAAATAAATTTATATCAATTAGTGTAGACAGAGCCAGGAAGCAACAAAACATTGTATATGGTTAATTACAGATTTGTCATTGGTTTTATTTTCATCAAAATAGTTTTTTTTTTTTTTTTTTTTTTTTGCACAGGTGGAATTATTAATGGATAAACTTAATGAGTCAACAAAATATACCATAACTTGTCTGAAGATTGAAGTATAAAAATAAAGTTAGCAATAAGATTTTATAACTGAGGAAACGTCTCAGAGGAAAAATGCAAAATGGATGATTTGAAGTATGCCATAGATAAAAAAAAGCTATATCATAAAAAAAAGTTACAAAAAATTTTTTTCATTGGATGTGTAATTAATTTTGAGGAGAGGTATTAGTATTTCAAGAATTGTTCAGATTTGAACGCCTTCTTGGAAAGGATTTTCTATAGAAATGCATTACAAATAATGATAGCAAGTATATTTACATTATAAACCTAACATCTTCAGCATCATTTTTTTTTTTACCAGTGTGCAATTTTTGCTGTTATCATTGCATGTTTTTTATCAGAGCCTATATTTCATTGTTATTATTGCCTTTCTCTGGCACTCCTTATTACTGGTTCCCATATTGTATTTATTTCTATGCTTGGTCGGCTCAGGAGATTTTTGTGGCCTAGCATATGTGCTGATTCCTTAAGTTTATGAATTTTCCAATATAGACAGATTTATTTTTCAACCTTTTTTTAAAGATAGAATTCATAAGAAAGAGATACATTTCTTTTTCTCTCAAAATGATGGCTTGACTAGCACCACACCATAAAAGCTATATAGATTACAACTCTTATAAAACTGATGATTTCATATTTATACAAGGGGTTGCTCTTCAATTCCTGATAAGCATAGAAATGTGGCTTTACTTAGATGCTTGTTTGACAGATTAATAATTTATGCAATGTGCTTTCAATTTTCCCAATCTTCACTGATATTCCCTATTATTAATTCTGTATGTATTATCTATAATAATAGTTGAACCTGTAGATATTCTGCCAATGTTAACAACTGCTGCATTATTTCCTGTTTCTGATTTTCTTTCACCTCTTTTCCTGCATCTTCTCCTTCTTTCCATTGTCCCTTCCAACCTTCATTGCTCTTCCACATTTTTAAGGACTGAGTCTCATATGTAAATAAGAAATGCACAAGTATTTTCTACTGCATCCTCTCTGTTATCATTCTTTTACTCTATCTCTTCATTAAGAATCTCAGTATATTGCAGTTTTTACTTTTTTATTCTGGCTTGGTTTTTCAATATTTTATTTATTCTCTCTTAATATCCGGCTAATAAGCTTGTCTTTCTCTCCCTTTCATATATATATATATATATATATAATATATATATATATATATATATATATATATATATATATTTATGAGATGAGGTATTGTAACTACATTGTTTGAAATGTTGCCTTCATATTTATTTCCATATTCATGACATTTCGGCCATTGTATGCTCTGCCTTTCTTCAGGTGATATATTTTGGAATTTTGAGCTGAACCCTTTATTTAGTCTCTGGGGGTTGAATTGTTCTAAACCCATGTGCCATGCTTTCTTTGGATCTG
Organism: Acanthosepion lycidas; assembly: GCA_963932145.1. Lineage (NCBI taxonomy): Eukaryota > Metazoa > Mollusca > Cephalopoda > Sepiida > Sepiidae > Acanthosepion > Acanthosepion lycidas. The sequence goes on from OZ010599.1 coordinate 10,632,269, forward strand.
TCAGTTTCAGTTATCTCCCTTTAGTAACTCAACTCTCCAAGTTTTTGTATTGAACTCAGAACTCTTTGGGTGAAGTCACTTTTTGGATTACTCACCCAACAGATATTGAATGATCGGTACAGACCCGATATACCAAAAATATGGAGACAAGTGAAACTGAGTATTGAAAAATTGCATAGCAACGTGGATTTATAACAAAAACATTAAATGAAGGATTCAGTTCAAAATTCCAATATATTCCTGAAGAAGCTTTAATGTCATGAATATGGCAATAAAGATGACAACAATATAAATAGTGTAAATTATGTTGGACCTCACTTTAGCCTGGAGAAGTGTAGCAACTCAATGGGACATCAATTACAAGTGGTTGCAAGGCCTCTGCATAGATATTGAGCAATGCAAAGAAAACTGTCCACATTTGTATATGCAAAATCTTGCACACAAATAAATCTCTCCACCATGTTCCATAAATGTTAGATTGGATTCTTGTTAGGCAAATATTGTGGCCACACCATTTGTTGAAAAATTCTAGAAAGCTCTTTCAAGCAATTCTGAGCAACTTGAACCCAATTACATGATACCATCTCCTGCTTGAATAAGCTATCATTTTTGAGTCCATGAATAGTTGAAAATGGTCACAAGAGCAATGTAATATAGTGATTACCAATCAATGTGTTTAGATTGACCTAGTCCATGTCATACCCATACTCTACATATGTGTGGCTTGTTGATAACGTGGGTTCATGCTCACATGGTTCCCGTGTATAGATATGAGCACAGGATTCACTTTTTATTTGGTTAACTACATCCACAACTGTGATGGGATAGACATATAGTACGGATAGATGAGGAGACTCTCCACTTTGGGTAACTTAGCTTTAGCTGATGTGGAAGTGGGGTCCCACTGAAGAGATAGAATCCTTTATAGAAAGTGCTTGTATCAAAATCAGTAGGAGACAGAAGCAGTTGATAGATTGGGCATCACAATTTTGTCCTATTTGGTAGTATTTTTTTTCAAAATTGAAGCACATAAAAAAATTGAGTGGAAGGAAAGGAGGGGGGTCACTGACCACTTAACTCCCCCCTGCAGTTGATTATGAAAAGCATCCCTCTCCTGTATAGGTCTTAGTAGCCATCTAAAATTCTGTAAAAGGCATGGGAGGTCCTTTCAGATCTTAATTCACAAAGCCAGGCTATAATAGGTTTGAAGTTATTATAAAAATCAGGTTTAGCATAAACAAAGCCTGTTTATGCTTATGCATATTTCATGTTTCATTTCTTATTGGGATGACAGGACGTCTTTTGTGAGCATCAAAGACATAAATTCCATGATCATTGAGCAACTGTTCTTAAAAAACAAAAAAACAAACAAAAAACAAAAAATGAAGATTCCTCATTGCATATTTTTCTGCTTCACTTGGTCCGTACATCTTTGAAGTATACGAGACAAAAAAAAATGCACCCTTTCTGCTTCAGTCACTCATGGGCGGTAAACCTTACAATTGCTCAGTGAAAATAGTAGGCTGCATAGAAAAGGTCATTCTTAGTCTATTTTGTATGTGTGTATATATATTTGTGTGTATATATTTATATATTTTTGTGTGTGTGTATATATTTTTGTGTGTGTGTATATAATATGTGTGTGTGTGTATATAATATGTGTGTGTGTGTATATAATATGCGTGTGTGTGTATATATAATGTGTGTGTGTGTATATAATGTGTGTGTGTGTGTATATAATGTGCGTGTGTGTGTGTCTGTATATAATGTGCGTGTGTGTGTGTATATAATGTGTGTGTGATTTTAAATATTTTATTAATGTTAATTTTATTTGATTTTTACTGTAAATCTTCAAGCTATCATTATCATACATGTTAGAAACAGAATTGATTAGAAATAAGACTAAGAAATAGTCCTTCTCAGATTAACATTTTCATCTGAAAGAGTATATTAAATCAATTGCTAAGTCTGCAGCTAAGAAAGTTGATTCACTATGTTGTGAACCTGCGTCTCCCGTGGCAGGAGAAACAGTTGTTAGATCTGACATACTTTAGACAGACCCAGCCACAGAGTGCATTGTTGATCAAGCAGATTTTTGTCAGTGAGTGATAGTTTTGTTTAATAAGATTTCTCAAATATTCAGGACGGTAGACAAAAATAAATAAATATACTGTTTAATAAATAAACTAAGCATCTACTCACATACAATTATCCATTAAAAATAGTATTTAAGTAATAAATAAAAATGTATCATTTCTTTAGAAATTGCTTTGTTTACATTAAGATACAAAACCTAGTAGATATGAAGATTTCAAGAGTCTTGAAAAGATTTACGTTTATAAGGTACGATTCAACATTGTTTGATTGACAATGCACACCATAGTCAGAGTCAGTTTAAAGCACATTGAATATAATGACAGTTTCTACTGCCAGGGTTCAAATCCTGCTAAAGAGCTCATATTTTTCTTTAATAAGATTTCTTGAATATTCAGGCCAGTGGACAAAAATAAATAAATATACTGTATAATGAATGAACTGAGTTTCTACTCAAGTATGAGCATCCACTAAAAAATCCATCCCTTTTTTTTATACACACACACACACACACACAAATATAGGTAACTATACTCATTTCGAAAAACCTTCGAATTTTTGATTTGCCTATAATCAAATCAATCTCGAGGGGGGGAAAAAAGGTTTTAAAAAAAGAAAGAGCTAGAAACATGAAAGTCTGTCGAAAAAAATCGCACAGATACAGGTTTGAAGCCCAAAGAAAAAACCCCAACACGAGTAAACAACTAACAAAAGAGCTCAATACAACAGAGCAGAGATATATATATATATATATATATATATATATATATTTTTTTTTTTTTTTTAAGCATTTCACCCCAAGAAAGGCAGGAAGCCACTAGGACGCAAGGGGTTACAGAAAAATTTGGAGCAAGATCAGATGTGAGAGACAGAAGAAAGGATGAGGAGAAGGGTAGTGGATAGATAAAGGCAACAGGAGATACAGAGGCCAGAGAGAGAGTACCGGAAACCCCTTCCTAAACAAGAAACAAGGCATAAGCCTCTACTCATGCCCAAGAGAAGGGAGAGGAGTGTTGACCAGGTGGTAGGAAAGCCTACCTACTCCTATTGCATATAACACATAAGACGACAACAAAAACAGAGGGAACGATGAGAGGGGGAGGTAGTTTGCAAAGAGTCCTGGCTGACACTTGGATTTGCCCTTTCGCAACATTAAGTTTTAACTTAGTATAAGTCCCATTGACTAATCTAAAAAGAAATTGAAGAAAATAAGGATATCTGGAATTATTGGTATGTCATAAATGCCCCAACATACGTGGCAGCGAGTGTTTGTCTGCTTTCTTCCTCATGATAACAAGTGAATATACAGCTTACCTTAAGTCCAAGCATCGACCCCAGTGCGGGGGGTATCAACGGCCAATCCACCGCCCTCACCAAATAGTGGGCTTGGGAGGCATGCTTTCAATAAAAATTAAGAACAACAGGAGAAAGAACTGCGAAATCAATTCCAAGTTCAGAAAATTTATCAAGCCAGAATAGTCGGCCACTAAATCATGAGAATACTGACGAGACACTTTCGCATCTAGCCAAAGACATTCAATTTTCCATTTTTTTTTTGATTATTCTTTCGAAACGAAAAATAAAATAAAATTTAAGGATTAAAAAAAAAAAATAAAATAAAATAAAATAAAGAAAATAAAGAATTTAAGAAAATAGAAAAAAAGATTAAAATGAGTTTTCGGTAGAGTGAAATTATACTCACACAGGGCAGCAAGTGTTTTTATATATATATATATATATATATATACACACAAAACATTACAAAAAATGTTTCTTTAGGTATTTCTAACACACATTAATGAAACTTTTACTGCTAATAATACATATGTTTAAGCCTTTAGTCAAACAAATTAAAAAAAAAAAATAATCAATAAAAATATCCCACAAAGAAAAATTAACATTTAATAATGCAAAAGTTTACAGTACATTACACACACAAATATATATATATATATATATATATATATATATACACACACACACACACACATCCTTTCCTACAACTTTAAAAATTTAATCCTGAAAAATCTAGAATGTTGTAAAAGACTGTAGATTTTCAAAAAGTTGTAGCTATCTTGTGCCTAGTTTTAATTTTTATATTGAAATACAATGCTACCTGATAAGTGTATTCAAGCACTCAAAGAGTGTAAGCATGTTAAACTTATGAGTACATTTGAGCAATTGTGTCCTTAAAGATTTAAGGTTTTGATTTAAATTTACAATGAAGATACATTTTTTTGAAACATTTCAAGTATTGTCATGTAATTTGACCGCATTCAATGAAAACCATGCAACATATTCAGTTTTTTTGTTTTGTTTGTGATCTCTTATAGATCCATCATTTATGAAAGAATGTACTGTTAAACTCCTGCCGGATCCATCTTTTTCACAATGGTCATCTTCATTCAAGGATGGCTTCCCTCTTCACTCTGGGTGGCACATATATATATATATATATATATATATATATATATATATATATATAAGCAAATATACGGATATAGATCCAACAGTATGAAGAAAAATATACGGTAAAAAACAATGAATACTAGACCTGGCTTCTTTAATATTTCCCCCTTTTCTAGCAAGATTAATGCTCAACAAACGTACATATAAGTTTTAGATTAAAATAAAATTCTTTTCATTTTTCATTCATTTTACGTATTGAAATGGAACGCTGATCTTGAAAAATTTCAGTTGTCTGTTTTGATTAGTCTTACTCTTATGTCCATCGTCTTTTCATGTTGAATTAAATACAGTCTAATGTTAATTATATTTTATGAATATGTCCTGAAGATCGTCTACTAGACCAAAATGTCCGACGTTGACATTATTTTAACATTAAAACAGCATAATTGCATATTAGGATTTTTGTTTTTTCCGTATATTTTTTCATATATATATATATATATATATATATATATATATATATATAGTTAAATATAACAGACAACATATGTCTATGATGTTTGATCAGTAGCTGTTCTAAGTTTCGTATAGTGGCTTTAGTTTCGAGATAAAATAGGCAAAATCTGTCCCACATACACACAGTAAAAAGAACCTTAAAATATTGGAGGCCATCTACATTAAAACAAAGCAACCCAGACTCAACAAAAGTACATTTCAAACTAGTCACAACACAATACATTGTATCTAAACACATGGTTCTGTTGATAACATTTCTTTTTCTCACATGGTCATGTACGGCATCATAGAACTGCATCTTGAAATTATGACCTTCATCTGCTATTCCTCAACCGTTATTGTTGCAGAGCAAATTTCTATGTAAACGTAACAGGATGTCATCTTTGATGGTGAAAATCTGTTTTAATGTCTATATAACCACTCTGATGATGGCACATGTGAGCTGAAAGCTTAGATCAAGGGACAGCATAATAAAAAGTAATATCTAAATAGACATTTGTTGTCTGTTATATTTAGCAGTATATGTTTGAATAATGATCTGCAATGCACTATATATATATATATATATATATATATATATATATATATAGTCATCCACAGACAGCTGTTTTGCTGTATAACAGCTCATCAATGTGGATAGACCTCCGATTGCTTCAAGCCAGGATTGAAAACCAACCAATTTGGCCTCAGTCAAATATTCTACCCCCAAGCTATTGTTGCACAGCAGAGTGGAAGGAAATTTTAATGTTTTTACTTTGTGAATGACATCAGTAGCTAGGGGAGCTCAATTCAAGTAGAAAAGCATTGCATTAGCAGCAGCAGCCACCATTTATAAAATCATCCTTTCTAATCTGAGAGCTCAATTATTTCATGAGCATATATAATATATAAAAAGACAAGCTCAATGATTGGCCATAATAATCTTATAACTATTCCCAAGCAAATATTAGGTTGGTGCAAAAATAATGACGTAATAGTGTCGTTTTTTGACGTATTTTTTAACGTCAAAAAACGACATTATTACGTCATTATTTTTGCACCAACCTAATAACTTAAACTGTGCCCCCGTGTAAATCTACCTTTTCCAGACTGCCATTTTTCCAGGGGAATTAACTCAATACATACCACAACTTTATAAGGCATAGTATGACAGGGTGCATTCATATTTTTTTTCTTTTTAATCCAATTTGTTGTTTATTTTAGGATGATGTCAGCTGCTTAATTTAATATTTAATTAAAATAATCGTTAAAAAAATCTATGTATTTTGTATGAGAATAATATTCTTTTATATTTACTTTATTCTTTTTTCTTTTTTTTCTCTCTTTTCCAGGCTAAAAATGCCACTGGAATGGCTGTAGGTGAAGAACATGTTTTCATTGGTTGTGCTAATGGCGTCATTCGTGTCTTTGATGCCCAGAATTTACATTTTGTTGCCTCCTTGCCCCGGCCGCACCCCCTAGGAGTTGATATATCAGCAGCAGTCAGTATCACGTGAGTGATGATTAAGAATTGGACTTAATTAATTTACTGCTATATAATGCACATATGCATCTTGTTGCATACAATCTTTGATGCACAGTCATTAATTCCACATTTTTATTTAAGGCAATTGCTGTCTATATTTTTTATTATTATTATTTCTCTAAATGGCATTAAAAACATTCTTTGTATTTGATTTGTACAGCTGTGGTATTGGTTAATAAAACAAAAGAACAGCCATAGCACACACATTTATTACGCAGCACAGTGGAGAAAAAAAAAAACCAGTGTTAAGATCGCACATGTTATGGTACCTACCTACATGGGAATGGACTCTTCCTCCTTTCGTAAATACCAACTTGCGAGACTTACTACAGGAGTCAGTCGAGACAGTGTAACCTGACAGTTTGCACGGACACTTCTATCTGCTGACTAATCACACTCTTACTTTGTATATATCTGTTATTTCAATGCACTTGTTCAACCTACCTTTTTCTTCCTGTGTCTTTCTTTCTGGCCCCTAAACAGGCCACAACGGCACATTTGTATCACTTATGCCATGTAAGTTGTGATGATGAAGAAGAAAAAATTTTACCTTGTAAAAGAATCTGTGGACTGTCGAAAAATAGAATTAAAATTAAGACTTGGTTTACTTTAGTCGGCCACAAAATATACTAATTGCTTGCATTTGCCTACAAATCTTGACCAATCAGAACCTTTCTTACTCTGATAAAAGAATGATTTGGATGACAGATGACATTTCCTGATCTTTGTGGTTGTAGACGGTGACTGTATATTGTGGATATGGATTTTTTTTTTTATCCCTTTTGATTTATGCCCTCAGTATCTTTTGACATTGGACTTGAGACTGATTGACAACCTTTCAAATTATGAACCCAGAACTTTGATTTTTGGATAAAAAAAAAAAGCGCAAAAAATAATCTGAAGCTCTTTACTGCTATTTTCTCACAATAGTTTAATAAATTTAATTCCATTTACAGAAAAAAACCCCAAAAAACATCAGTATTCTTCTAGAGCAATTTTTAATAGTAGCTCTATCAAAAACATAGATGGCATTATGTAAGGATTCATCCATCCAAAGTAGTAGAGCGAGTGTTAATAAATTTAATTTTATTTACCAAATTGATGTGCAAAAGACATTCATACAGCAACTTCTAATGTTAAATAAGAAAAACATAATGGTGTAGTAAGGGTTCAAATATCCAAGGTATTAGTGACTATTTTAAGACATTTTTTATGTTTATACTTTCTTTTTATAGATACAGATATTTAAGTAAATGCTCTGTTTATAATAAACAGTATTAACAACATTTACCGGCCTGAATGTCTGAGAAATTGTCATAGAAAATATTCGTCCTCCGACAGGAATCAAACCTGTATCCTATATGGAACTGTAATTTGGTCTGATGTGCTTCTACCGATTGAGCCACAGAGGAGCGTTTCAGTTAGCAAGATTGATTTTATTGTTTTTAAACCTCTGTGGTTCGATTGGTAAAAGCACATCATCCTAACCTTCTTCGGCCTTAAATGATACACCTGGTTTGAACTGCCATAAAGCAAATCAATTCATCAATCAAAACCACACAGATTCTGTAGGTATTGAAGAAGCACAAATATGCCTGAGCAGGTGTCTGCAACAGGGATTAGCTTGCTATCTTTGAAAAGAGGTATACTTAGAAAGTAGCTGACAAGTGTCATAGATGGAAGTCTTACTTAAATTGATAACTAATCAATTTATAAAAGATCTAATGATTTATAAATTTATTCTTTAATTTTGGAGCAACAATAATTCAACCCCTTGTGTCCCAAAATTGAAACAATGTCTGTTAGGATTTGTATAGGTAACTTGAGTAATTGTGAATGAACTTTGTGAGTGTCATATTAAAAAGATAATCTTTTTTTCTTTTTTTTCCTAATTTTTTTACAGTCAAATATGCCCGAAGAATGATGCCACATATCCTGATTCTATGGCCTTGACTTATGATGATGTAAACAAAAAGGTATATTTCTTATTTTATATATTCAAACCCTGGCAATAACATGTTTATGCAGTTCTCATCATTTGAAACTACAGTTTCTATGAACATTGTCTGCAGTTCACCTTCATTTTATTAAAAATAAAATGTCTATTATTTGACAGCATGAGCTTTTCACAAATTCTAAATAAAATGTTGGCAGCACTGGCATGCATTACATCATGGAATAAGACAGAATGTATGGTTGTCAGTAAAAAGGGACAGCCCAACATGCAAATTACAAACTGGGGATACCAAAATCAAGCAATTACAAAAAATTTAAATATCTGGGAAGAATTTTAACAGAGGATAGAAAGTGCAACACCAAAATCTGAAGTGAAAGATGCTTTCCAAAAGCTAAGTAAAGTATTAAGAAGAAAATTTCAGTATCTGTCTATATTTCTGAGATAAGGCATTATGTACAGTGTGTACATTATTTGGACGATTGTCCTCATCTTTGTTGCCAATATTTATCACAATGTTTCGGCCATTGGATAAAGGCGTTAGTTAAATCCAGTGACAGGACCCAAAGAGTGTGAGTTCAATACCTGGTTAAGGTGGTGGAGAACTTTGAGAGGGGAATTAACAGGAGATAACTGACATTCATTACACATGACACGTGGAACTAGAACAATCTACCCCAGTGAGCAAAATAAAGGGTTCAGTTCGACATTCCAACCACCTGAAGAAGGCTGGAGCGTACAACAGCTGAAACGTGATAGGCATGGCGACAAAGATGAGGACAATAGTCCGAATAATGTAAATAGGAAAATTTCATTAGAAACAAAGAAAGGAGTACTCAACTATTATCAGTTCTACTATAGTGATTTTCCAAGTGTAGCTTAGATGATGCACAAGGCCGAGAGTAGGAGGAACCCAGGGAGGATCGAACTCACTACTCAGTTGTAATTGTTCTAACAAGACAAGCTTGCTAACCACTACACCGCCTCAATGTGCCCCAAAATATTCTCCCTTATATCAGTGAATGCTAAAGATGAAACTTCTGTCTTTTTTACAAATACTTCCATGGTAACTTCGCTGTTTCCCAGACTTCATGAATTTAAGCGTTCTACTAGACTGGCATCTCACTCATACCCTTTCACTGTCGAAACTGTTAAATGTAGCCATCTCTTCTACTCAAATAGCTTCATGTCTCGCACCTCTCATCTGTGAAACTCCCTCTCCTTTTCCTGTTTCCCTGATAGTTATAATCTCCAACTATTCAAATGTAATGTCAATCGACGTCTCCAGTTGCCTTGACCTATCCCCTATCCTTCTCTTCATTCTTTCCTCTATCACTCCTATTTGCTCTAACTCCAATTGTCTGTAACCCCTTGCGTGCTAGTGGCTCCCCCCCTTGCTTGGGGTGAAACGCTTAAAAAAAAAAAAAATTAAAAAAATAGAAATGTGGTCCTACAGAAGCATGCTGAGAATATCATGAACCGAGCATACAAGCAATGAGAAAATGGAAACAAAAAGGACACTAATACTTAATATTAGAAAGAGATAGTAGAAATTTTGGGGGCACATAATGAGGAAAGAGGGCTTAGAAAATTTGATACTCACAGGACATACGGAAGGCAAAAGGGATAGAGGAAAGTGCATAACCTACCTAACAAGCTTGTGTCAAAAATCTTGTGTTCTTTCAGAGATCTCTCCTCACCATTATTAAATGTTGGAAGATGGCATGGTTTGGTCACGTCACATGCATTAACAGCCTCTTCAGAACCATTATGCAAGGCATTGTCAAAGGCAAGAGGGACATAGGAAAACGGTGCATAACCTACCTAATGAACTTGTTGGTAAAACGGATTAGGAGAGATAACAAAAAGACAAAAATTTATTAAGAGTTATAAAGGAAAGATAATTGTGGAGAGCCATGATTGCCAATGTCTTGAATGGACATACCATATAGAAGAAAACAAGCAAGCCACTTTGGTGATATTGCTTCTTTTCCTGTGTTTATGAAACATTGGGTGCAAAGAAATTTTGAATTGTGATACAATGGTGAATATTGTTTTGATTCTTTTAATGAAGGAATAAAAATACTGAAGAATACTACATACCAATAATCTTTTTTTCAAACCCGGTAGTCTTTATTATTATTTAACTGTTTTGGAGATAGGGATTACTAAGCACCTACTAAAAAGTAGCAAAGTTATTTGCCACTACTACTTCTTGAAATGTGCCTAAAACCTCATACTGCTACATCTTGATACACTTCAGAATGCACTAAATCCATTGTTTGCATTCCTCTGAAGCTGAAACATCTCATGTTACCTGAACTGAAAAGTAACTGAATATACACTTTTCATGGGTGTTAATCTGGGATTAGAGTGGAATTCAAGAGCTGAGATCAAATTCTGGCTCATACTGTTTGATTTAGTTTCCATATAAATGCTCTTTGTGAAGGCACAAATCCATCTTTCCTCATCTATAGGGTAAATGGAGTTTCTCTAATCATTGATGGCAACCAGTTAAGAAGGACTATTCTGAATTTAAGACCATGATGAATAGGGAAACCACTTAAATATATTTTCCAATAAGTCATGACAATTTTCAAGTAATTGATATGACTGCCTTCATCTTCAAGGGATGTAGCAATTAAAAAAAAATAAAAAAAATGTCTGAATGCTGGGCAGTGTTAGATGGTAGCTATAAAAAAATAGTGCCTGATGGTAGATCCTAGGTGAGATATTTAGGTAAGAATCATTGGGATTAGAGTTTGCCGAGGCCTAAAGAATTGCTTATCAAAATAAACTTTTCTTCCCATAGTGACTTTTCCAAGACTTTCAGTTTGAATTTCTAATATGGGATTCTTGTTAGTTGACATTGCACTGCTTCTTTGACTATTTCTGTTGATAATATAAACTATTTGTTTAGCGATGATATTTATTTACATTATATGTGCATTGGTTATTGGTGTAGGAAAGCTAAATGGTACATCAAGTTCAAATTATGGTCTAGTGTGTTGCATTCACTTTTGCAGTAATGCACATTGGGAAAGGCACGTGTGCATCTTTCTGAGTTAGTAGATATAGTCGAATGCAAAATAAATAACAGAACTTTCCAACGAACAGAATTAACAAAGTTTGCAGTAAAAAGAAAAAAAGGACTAACGTGAAATAATATCAATCAATCAAGCAAACAATATGTATAAACACAAATTCATAAGGAGAAAATGCATAAACTACGAATTGGCATCATCTGCACATAAGGCCAGACAAACAAATGCAGCAGTCTGTCCTTTAGACAAGATAGATCTGGACTGAGTCATGTCAAACTGTATATAAACTGGCCTATTTTATTGGCTAAGAAAAATATCCCAGCATGCATTTGTGGACTTTTTGCTTATAAAGGGGGAGAGGGGAAATGTTTTCCAGTCATTCCCATAATGAATAAATCTTTATATGCTTTGGTTAAAAAAAGAGGTCAACCCCACTCCCCTGCATAAATTTTTACATCATGTGGTGTTTTGTAGGACCCCTTGTGGATATGCAGTATTTTGGTTCATATCGCAGTAAGAGGTGATGGACAAGTTCTTGTGATGATTGAGTATATTGTATTGAATGAATGGGTCGTGATTGTGATTGACTAGGATAGTTATTGAGTACCAGCATTTCCCCACTTCCCCTTCAGTTGTGTGCCACAATTTTGTATTTAAATACAAAATAAAAAGTCATTCCCATTATGAATTGAAATCAACCTATCTCTTCTCTTCCGGTGATAGGTTAAATATTAGGGTAAACTGGGCTGTCTCGACTTGATTGACAAGAACAACTCTGGAATCGCAACTATGGGGAAGGCAATGGGAAGCCACTGTACTATCTTCCCCAAGAAGTTGTAGCAAGTTTCTTATAACAAATAAAAAGAATCTACAGTGGAGAGCCATGATCACTGATATCCTGAAATGACATTGCATTTATAAAACAACCTTTCAGTCCAACCCACTTTCTAAAATTAGTATTTCAGTAACCAAACATCAGAATATTGATTTTGGAAAGTGAACCTGGGCAAAAACTTTTCAGCACCCTTTTGTATGTATAATTTATGCTCAAAACAAACATGAAAGCAATCTCTCAAAACAAAACTAGCAAATTCAACCTCAAAAAAAAGAAAAAGTAGACACCAGATATACCATCTCTTACACCAGTGTAAGGGGTCTGCATTCCAACTTTTCAGTAGTGGAACTCCATCTTCTTCAGTCTAAACCTAATCTCCTGTTTCTGTCGAAAATGGGTATCAATGCCTCAATCCCATTGCAGGAGTCCACAATCCCTAGCTACACACCTGTTATAACAAAATATGACCACCTAAGTCATCACGGACTTGGTGCCTACATCAAGGATTGATTTCCCTGTGTCAAGGACACAAAAAAATGAGGAGCCTGATCTCCTGTATATGTGCTTTTGCGTCACACATCCATAGTACCACATTCGTCTTTGCCATGTATCTTCTTCAGGATGAATGGTCAGTAATCTTTGATCGAATATCAGAGAGGATTGACAATATCCTCAACCAAATTTCCCTTGACAAGCTTTCACATATGCAGTGACTTCAATGTTCACCACAAAGAGTGGTTAGTCCACGCAAAACCGATGGGGACAGTAGATATTGCAGAGACTTCTCCTTAGCCTATGAACTAACTCAGATCATTGAAGAATCCGCCCGTTTCTCAGATGTGATGGGACAGCATGCAAACCGTCTTGACCTTTTTCTAACATTCTGCCCTGACAGCAAAAGTTTTACTCTCCATTGGTAGGTTAGACCATTCCATTGTCAGTGTCCAGATTGACTCCAAACCAATGGCATCCCCTGATATATTGTGCCATAGAATGGTTTTTTGCTCATCTCCCAACCTTCTTCAGACATGCTGCCCCCACCTACCCCAAAATGCTGCCCTCATCTCTGAATCAATCCTTTCTGGAATGGAGTGTTTTATACTCCCAAAAAAATTTCCAGTAAAAAAAATATTAACCCAGAAATATCCCCAATCCTAGCAAAGTTATGAAGGAGAGTTGAAGGTGGCAAGCATATATCCAGTCTTTCTATTGGGTGGCATTTAAGCTAGCTCTTGAAGAGGGCTCTTAATTGGGCCCTCATCACAATAGGCAGAGAGGAGTAGATGCGATAGGGAACAATAAACTACAGAACTCATAATTGATCGCTGCATTTAAGTGTTGCATTAATATTTAAGCTTACCTTTTAAAAGTTCAATGATAATTCTTCTGCCGCCACGTAATTTAAAGACAATTTGATGTGTGTAGGTCCTTACTTTCCATACAAACAATTATTTTTATTTTAAGGGTGTCTTTCACTAGATCTTGCAATTAATTTTGGTTATTCTCAAATTTATTTCCAAGCTATAAAAATTGTTATTGCACAAAAAAATTTATTGCAAAAAATCATGTAAAAAAAATTGCCAAAAACAATTGCAGGAATGAAAACTTGAGAATCTAAAGTTTCAGGATTGCAGTTTTGGATCCGGCCCAGAATGTTTCCAATTTGCTCAGGGAGTCGGCCTGATTCCAAAATGGTATGATATGTTGGGCTAGTCTCTAGGAGTAAAGTTGAAAAATGTGACACCGTGACATTCGTATTTATTATATAGATTACTGCTCCTATATCATAGTCACTAGCATCTAAAGCCAATACGAATTCATCTTTTGGATTGCAGTTTGCGAATGATAAGTCTGATGTTAGTATTTTCTTGATTTATTCATATACCTTCTGACACTTATCAGCCCAGTTCCACTTTATACCTTTTGTAAGCAAATTGTTCAGTGGATCTCTCAAATTCTGCATATTAGGTCTATTGATCTGATAGACCACAGACAGTTTGCTAGTCCTAGAAATGCTTGTAAACCAGTAATGTTTGTTGGAGGAGGCATATTCTTAATTGCACTTGTCCTTGACAGATCTGATTGACGACCATTTTTGTCAATGATTAGTCCTAGGTACTATATTTGAGGCAAAAAACAATTCACACCTTTCTTCACAGAGTTTGAACCTGTATTTTTTTTTCAAAATTTCTTTTTACATGGTCGATATGTTGTTCCTTAGAACCATTTTAATTAATATATAATCCAGATAAGCAACTGCGAAATCACAATCTGCAAGCATAGTACCCCTAGCTTGTACAATGGCTGGAGTCACTTTTATCCCAAAAGGAAGTCGGTCGGACTTGTAAAATCCCTTGTGCATATTTATAGTTGTTAACTCTGAACATTCTTCTTCTTTAACCTGTATTTGCAAATACACTCCAGAAAGATCATGCTTTAAAAAAAATTTATCACTGTTTAAATTCGCAAAAATTTCCTCTGGACTTCGTAATGGGTAATTATAGGGTTCTAAATATTTGTTTAACCCTGTCAAAAAATCAGCACAAACACAAATTTTATTTCATTATCACTGGTGCTGCTCATTTTGAATGGTCAATCTTTTTTCAATTACACCTATTTTTACAAGTCTTATTCTTCGTTGACTTGATCCAATGCTGCAAACTGTACACTACATTTTGTTTAAACACTGGCGTTGACCATTTTCCCTTGAAATTTCACTTTGACTTTGAAACGCAGACCCAACTCATCTGACAGAACATCTGAAAAACATTTTTTTCAATACTCCCTATAAATTTTCACACTGTTTATTTTTACTTTTGGTTTTTTTAAAGAAAATGGTAGATTGTTCAATTACATTTTTCCAATAAATATTTATAGGTAAATCCCACAACTCAAATAATTCCATCCACTCAGTAGCAAATAAGTTTGCAGTATTTTTTAACACGCAAGCCTTAGTTTTATACACTTGTTATGAAATGAAACATTACAAGTCATTTCATCAATAAAAAATAATTTCTTACCCAATATGCCATGTGCGATTTTTGAAGTTCTTTTTAATATAGGTTTTCTGTTTGCTTTCCATCTGGCTTTGTCGATTATTGTGATATTGCTGCCAGTGTCTAGTTGCATTTTCACATTATTTATTTTTACATACACAAATTTTCTTTGGTTTTCTGTAATTAATTTTTCTGTTATAATGCTGTGTATGAAATTTTTTCTGTGAGAACTTTTCCTTGATTTAGTTTACAGTGTGACTTTTTATGTTCTACTTTTCCACACTTGTAGCACTTTGAATTCTTAAAGGGACAGTCATCTCAAAATTGTAACCTTCCACATCTGAAACATGGATTAATTTTTCTTTTTCCACATTTTTCCTTAGCTTGTATGTATGCACATTCTTTTTCTTTAATTTCTTCCGTATCATGTTTCTGATTTAGGATTCTCTGATATTCATCCAATCAAGTGTCACTTCTTAGTCCAATCCTCTTTCTGATGTACATAAATGATCTACCTAAGAATATACTCTGATCATTTGTAAATATTTATGTTGATGATACGATGGTAAATGGGCACACCTCTAAAAACTCTTGACAATCAGAGATTGACAGCTGACTTCTCTTCCGATTTAACGATAAATTCTCAGTAGGGAAAAAACTGGCTGGTTACATTCAATGCCTCTAAGACTAAACTGATTACATTCCATCACTGCTGATCAGACCCCGAACTACCACCAATCATGAATGGATGCCCCCTCGAGGAGGCCTCATGCCTTGAGAGGATATTGGGCCTCAAACTCACACTCACCCTCAAGTGGAACTCCTATATAGGATCCATCACTAAAGAGGCAAGTAAGATTATCAGCTCCCTGTAAAGCTCCAGTAAATACCTGACTCCTCATGCCATCCTCTACCTTTTATAAAAGTCAGATCAGGCTGATAGTACTGTTGTCAGTGATGACTCTAGGTCATCAATGTTTGTTGGGGTCATTACAACCTTTAACAAAATATATTATTAGTATAACTTAGATGCTAAAATGATTCCTTTACTCTAACTAAAATATATCATTTTTAAAGAACTCTAGCCAGATATATTTTTTTGAAAAAAATAAAATGTGAGTATCTATTTCAAGTGTATGTTAGTGTATATATCTATGCATTAGTGCATTTATGTATCTCTCTGTCTGTAAATTTTTAGTTTAATTTATTGTACATTTATGATCAGTACTGCTGACTGATATCATATTTCCTCAACACTACCCCAGTCACACTTCTCACCCCCAACCCTACAGTCAATGAGCTAAGTTCTTTGATTTTTGCTGAATTGAAATCTGGCTAAATTTAATTTCCTCTTTCTGAAAAGATACATCCTGCTAAAAAACCTTATACTGTATAGAATAAATTATTTAAAATGGACATTTGAAAACAATAAATTGAAATAAAAATGTTTTCTTTGAAAACAGGGCAGACAAGTCATTAGAGATTTTTAAAAGATTATTTATAAGATTAAAGCAAGAAATACATTGCCTATTAAGTATGTCTCCAGCTCAGATAGGGTTCAGATCAATGTAGCCTCCAACTAGCCATGTTAATTTTATTTTATTCGCTTTTTTCTTTTCTTTGTTTTTTTTTTCTTTCTTCTTTATTATGAATAATATCAAGGAAATGTTTTTCAGTCAATATCTTGAGTCACAGAGTTAAAACAATTATGTTGGGGTCCAGCTGAAGTCAAGAATGAAGACTACAGACTATGAAATATTTTTGTTGCTTTGAAGTAAATTTATTTGAATGTTGACTAACTCAGGCTAATCCCAACAAGCCCAACCCCCAGAGTTGCCACTGACTGTTGCTATATTTGGGTAGGAGCTACCTGGACCTCAGTTTCCAGTCTTGATAGAGTTCAAAAGTGTCTCTGAGTTCTTGTTGAAGAATTACCCCAAAAACAGCTCTCTCACAAGTGGGGCGTGACAAGTCTCTCAATGCTCTATCGCTGCTTCCATGGGAAGTGTTTGGATGAACTACATTCCTTGTTTTCACCAGGTCTAACCTTCACAGCTAGGATCCATTATATCACTTACAATAGTAGCAAACCACCCACATTCCCTCTGTATTCCATTGGTGAGAAGTAAGTTCCACTCAAACAGCCATTGCTCTTTGGAATAAACTCTCAAGAGGACATTTCCCTGATCGCTACAATCTTAACCTGTTCAAGTCTTGAGTCAACTGTTATCTTACCCTGTTATCTATATAAACTACTCCTTAACATAACCCTCTACCTTGAGTGGCCCACAAGCCTTGTATAGGGTGAACCCTACTGTAAAAAAAAAAAAAAAAAAAAATGCTCTCGTATGTCCCCAAATTTCTACTTGTTCACATTTTTCTGTTTTGTTTTTTGTCTTTTAATAACCTGTCATTTATAATGTTCACTTGTACTGGTATCACTGTTGAATACTAACTGTTGAAAATTACCTATCAAGACCAACCACGAGACCTGTAACCAGTTAGGGCACCACAAGTACTGCAGCAACAGTAGCAGTGATGTTTCCTTGTCATAGCTCAACTGTCTCCAGGCTAGTTTTGAATTCAGTTTTTCCTTTTCCTAGATTGGTTGCCACTCAAGGCTATAAAATCCAGTCTATTCTGCTATTTACCCATAGCTGAGGTGAGAAGAGATGGATTCATACCTTTCCCAAGAGTATTAGCATGTAATTGAATGTAATGAATTTGATGGGAATTCAAACTTGGTTCTCCGATTACTCAATCCGAGCCACTATCCATCATGCCTCACCTCTGCTGTATAACCAAGTTAATATTGTAGTGACTTTATCTATTATTATATATAATTGTATGTTTCTCGGATATATACCTGGAATTAATGAATTTATATAAGCAATAACAAAATAAAAAAAAATATCACGCCCATACCCAAGGGAAAGAAAAAAAAACCCCAAAAAAGACCCATACCCAAGGGTGGGTGGGGATAATCACAACCATATCCAAGGGAAAGAAAAGAAATATACCTCAGATTATGGAGACACAAACAGAGATTTAAAAAGATCAATAAGAAAAAAAAACACAGGTCAGAGCAGGGATACATGCTAAAAATATATCCATATACACAAACACACAATTACTGTTGAGTAGTGAGTACAATCCTATACAAAATTCAATATTAACTAATCCAACAAAGACTAATGTACGTCCTGGGTATGACGGTAAACTACATCCGCGTCCTGGGTATGGCGATAAACTGCATCCAACAGCAAGGTCTCAGATAATGTTTTCAGAAAAATAATGTTGCCAGCTCTAGGTTTTTGAAACAATAAATGTTGCCAGCTCTAGGTTTTTGAAACAATAAATGTTGCCAGTTCTAGGTTTTTGAAACAATAAATGTTGCCAACTCTAGGTTTTTGAAACAATAAATGTTGCCAGCTCTAGGTTTTTGAAACAATAAATGTTGCCAGCTCTAGGTTTTTGAAACAATAAATGTTGCCAGCTATACATTTTTTATTCTATACAAAATAGGCATTTAAAATTCATATAAACTGGTTTTGGCATTAAATAACCCACAGTGGTTGATATGTCATAAACCCCAAACAAACAAACAAAGACTAATGTGTTGTAAAATCAATCATCTTCTATATTCTATAAATATTTTCATGTTAATTGTTCTTTTTGGTATCTTGACTTCAAGTTTAAGTGCAGTACTAGATTGGCAGCTAGGTCTCAATTTCATTGTTGAAATTACTGAGCTCTATGCTAATTGTTTCTTTGCTTGCATTTCTTGCTTGTGAAACTCTTTTTAGGTTCCTGCTTTCCTATAAACTATGATCTTCAAAAACTTCAATGCAATGTCAGTTTTAATCATCTTTCTCCTTGAATTCTGTTCTTTTATTGTCCTCCCTTTTTTTTTCATTCTCAGTAACCTTTTGCATCCTAGTGATTTGGAAGGAAACGATTAAAAAAAAACTGTAAACATATGTAAAATAATTTACATATATTCTGTGCTTATGCATCAGAAATATGTATTGAGCACGTGTTTACCAAGACACACTTTGTTGCGTAAGTGGCGGTTCCATATATCAACAGGCCTACTGTATAGTGAATTAGTATGTGGTAAGAGATAGAAGTCATCAAAAACCACTTTCAACTGTGTCATGTCAAACCAAATATACTGGAAATATATAACAGAGATCGCTAATGCTAGCAAGCCATAGCTTATAAAGTCTTTGCAAATTTAGAGGAGCTTCAACAGCGAAGACTCATCATTGCAGGAAAGCAAAATCACAGAGCACCTTGGGCAGTTATTACAGCAACATAGTTTCAGTGCTTGTATTCTCTTTGATATTGTGCCACAAAAGTCAGATTGTAGAGCCAGCTGAGAATTCATTGATAAATGTATAAGGAAAAGCCTTTTCTTTACTCCAGGTCCAAAAGATGGTCTCATGATCCCAGATCCAAAGTACATTCTTATAATCCATATAAAAAGAGAGATTGGTGGATCAATTTTCTTCTGAAATTCACACAATATAATATTCAAACCATGGAATTCATAGACAAACAATTGGTTAAATATATTGACAAACAAGGAGATGTTGAAAAATAAATATGGTTTTAAAACCAGACATTTTGAAAGCATCTAATAATATATACAAATATATGAGAACAAAGTGGGGAAGAGCAAGGATAAGCAAAACAATTATTAATCACTGTAAAGTCTAACCAGCTTTCCTTCTGTAAGAAGGAGGAATGGGTTGCAATATAATCTGTCTCTGATTTATATTGCCGATTCTCTAGTAGTATTCCCCCCCCTTTTTTTTTAGTTGTTGTGCATATACTTAGATTTTATCTTTGACTAGCTCTGAAGAGTGAGGAGTGATAGCCCTTTTTTCTTTCCTTTTTTCATTATATTTTTTGATTCATCACTTTATGGTTAGTAAAATAAACTCAGTAAATTTACCAACAGTAGACTGTCATTTCCATGTGGATGCTTGAGTTTTCCAATTATTTCAGTTGTTTTAATACAAATACTCCATTGTCAAAAGTTTGACTGAATACATTATTTTCAAGACCATTTATATTAAGTCTAAGCAGCCTTCCCTCTGTAATCAGAAAGAATGGCTGCTGAGTCTAAATGTAATCTGTTTCTGATTTATATTGCTGATTTTCTGTTAATTTTTTTTGTGTGCATATATTTACGTTTTTTGCTTGATTGACCCCTGAAAAGTGAGGAGCAATAACGGTTACCCTCCCCTTGTTATATTTTTCTATTCACCACTTTATGATGAGTGATAATTTTTTGGGGTTATTCTTGCTCTTCGTTATTTGCTTTAATATATATTAATAGATACTTCTAAAATATCTGTTTCTGAAGCTGTAATAAAATTTCGGACCTCCCCACAGATTATTTAAAAATAAATATTTATGTAAATTAATTTTTTTATTTTTTTTATTATTAAGCTCCAGTCTTATTGACTTCCTTTCAAAGAAATTTGATTTAAAAAAAAAAAAGAAAAAGAAAAAAGTTGAATGGTTCAAAGCTATGGTAGCAGATATTAGAATATCGGAGAATTACTTGCACAAAACTTGACCCCCATATGTTGCCACTTGATGATTATTGAATGGAAATGTTTTCATGGTGCTTTATCAGGATTAACTACTTTAGATGAGGGAGAGCGGGTAGAGAGTGCAAAGTAGCAGGCGGAGAAAAACCTACCTAGGCAGGTAAGAGATTAAATCAGGTTTTATTCTTACAGGTGTGCTTGTGTAAGTGTTACACCTGGAGAAGATAAATAATCTGCAGTTTTAGACTCTCACACCCCCACATAAATGGCAGGATAAAGAAAGAGACCTTTTAGGTGAGGATTTAAGAGGAAAGTAACATAGTGAAGTTATAGTAAAGTCTTTCTTTCTGTTTAAATAGAAAAACAAAATTAAATAGACTTGAATATATATATATATATATATATATATATGAATGTCAGAAGATTTTCTTAGCAAGATAGACTTAAGCTGAAACAGAATAAGATATGCAAAAGAAATAGCAAAGTTTAACAATTGTACTAACAAAAAAAAAAAAAAAAAAAATAATGGTCTATTAACAAGGCAGTTTTTCTCTTGACACCATTCTTACTCTATACATCAGTGGTTCCCATGCCCCAGTTTGGTATTTCTAAAATTTTGGTGCCCCCCTCTTCACCTGTAATATTTAATTTTTACATATTCAAAATTTTACAGCAATTCACGTGAAGGAAGCTTGGTCTCTAAAGAAACCTCCAAAGACAATGGCATCCATGAAAGAGAAAAATTAAAAAAAAAACAAAAGTCAGTTAAATATATATATATATATAGTTTCAAAACATATAATAGAGAACTGAAAGGCAGAAATATAAAATATTTGAATGAAAACTTATTCTGTAATATTTTTAATCATGAAATGAAAAGGCAAAATGAAATTTGAGCTCATCACAAAATGACTGTTAGTGAAATCCATGTGTGTCATGTCTGCTACAGATAGATTTTATATAAGGCACCAATTTAGTCAGCTTAAGCTTCAAGTCTCCTAGTTTAGTGTTATCCAGTCGATTTCTTTTCGTCAATGACAAATCATTTACAGCACTAAAGCCACATTTAGCTAAATATGAAGATGGAAATGGTCACAACAAATTTTGTGCAATGGTGGTTGAATTTTTATGTATGCATGCTGTACATGCATCGTATGTATTAACACTCTCACTCAGACACGCTAGAAAACAATTCACTGTTAAGAACTTATTCTTGAATTGCCCACTTATTCTGTTGGTATAGTAAGCCAAAGGGTGCACATCCTACACATGCCCCACCAAAATATTACGATGTCCCACCAGATGGGGGCATGTGTCCCATGTTAGGAATCATTGGTATACACCCTTGGCAATATTTATTGTTTTAAAAAGTTATTTATATAATTTTAATAAAACCCAAGTATATGAAACAGTATTTAAAACATTTTTTGATTTGAGAATGTCAGCAAAAATGTTAAATACTATTGCTTAGTTACTAGAATGTAATATTTACTATTTACCATGTTATTTGTGAACTAGAGAACAAGTAAATTTAAATAAACACTTAACAATAAGTCATCATAGTCTAAAGTACTCTGGGTGAATGATCCAAAATCACAGAGGTCCACAGCAATGTGCTGTATCCCAGTATTGTGTTTGTTCAGACCATTGCCTGAGGAATCCATTATTTTCTGTCTTGGCTTGAAGTAAAGAGCAGGGCAGTTCCTTTCTTTAAGACAACATGTGAATTGGATTAGTTTTAGAAGTGATCTTCTAACCTTTGCCTAAAGAGTTAGGACAAATGAGGTAGCTGGGATTTGAATTCAGAGCTGTCCTTCTCCTAGACCAGTTTCCACCCAAGGCTATAGAACCCAGTCTGTCCTGCTATTTACCCATAGCTGCTAGGAGAAGACATGAATTCATATCTTTCCCAAGAGTATTAGCACATAAGTAAATGAAATGAACTAGACTGGGATTCGAACATGGCTCTCCAATTCCTCAATCCTAGCTGCTGTCCATTACTCCACTGTGCCTCTTAACAATAAATAATTATTAATTTTGAAAATTTGAGAAAAAAAACTGCATGTATAAATTCAAATGCTCTCAACCAATATCTGTGATTTTATTTGATGAAAGCAAATGAAAGAAATGACCAGAAAAATATATGGATTTATACATACATTATTTTTTTTTTTTTTAAAGTTTCTGATTAGTTATGTATCAATACATTTTTTTATTTAATTTTGTTTGATAGTTTGCAGACATTTTTATATAATTTATGAATAAAAAAATTTGTTTTCATAGTCATTTTTTAATAATATGATAAATAATAAATATTGCATTGTAGTTGGTTCATATAATTTTTATAATCTTTTAAACAATATAGTTAAATTTCCCAGAAATAATTTGGAAATAAGACAAATTGGTTTAAAAATGACAATTGGAAAATTATTCTTAATTCTTGCCAACAGGTTTCATCATCAGAGACAATTTTTTTCTAGTTGTCATTTTTAAGCCAGTTTGTCTTATTTTTAGAATTATTTCTGGGAAATTTAACTATATTGTCGACATGATAACAAAAAACAAACTTAACTTAGTAAAAAGGATGTTATCAATATCCAGAAAGAGGCTTACACAGGAGCATCTCCCCTTTTTTTTTTTTTTTTATTTTGGTTTCGATGTAACTGTGGCTACAAAACATTTTGCTTTCATTGCTTGCCTTGATAAAGTTGGAAAACAAAACGTGTTGGCAACAACTATGAATTTTTTTTGTCATTTTTAAACCAATAGTCTTGTAAATAAATAAATCATGTTTAACATTTTTGTTGTTAGTTCTCTAGAAGAAATGTAATGTATAAATCCAGTTTAGTTTGTTTAGATTTCATTAAAATTCTAAAAATAACTTTTTAAAACAAATAATTGCTGAGGGAAATATACAGTAAGAGTGGTGTCAAGAGAAAGACCATCCTTTTGGCAATGTTTAACGCCCTTCATGTGAAGTGACATATTTTCTGATTTTGAATTTTTTCTGTAATATTTATACTTAAAAAACATTTCTTGGATGAAATTCTTTTCAATGTTCTAGGGCTATCTTTTTAATTCAATTGAATAAATTGTGGCTTGTATGAAATGCAGTATGAGTTGTTTTTTGGTTTGGTTTGTTTTATGGCATATCAACCTCAATGGCTTATTTAATGCTGGCAAGATTTTATTTGCTGGTAATATTTTCTACCTACTTACCTATCTATCTATCTGTTTGTTTTACAGTATATCAACTTCCATGGGTTATTTAATGCCAGCAACATTTTTATTGCTGGTAATTTTTTTTTTTTTTTCAAAAATGTATTGCTGGTAATATTTTATTTATTTATTTTTTTTCAAAAATGTATTACTGGTAAATTTTTTTTCATCAAAAGTGTATTGCTGATACTAAAACTTACTTTTACATTTTCATAGTGTTTTGACCTCACTTTGGGGGTTAACTATTTGCCCATAGTTGGGACCCTAACAGGTGCTACCATCCCAGGTTAGTGTGGACCTGGGAACCCCAGCAATTAAGAGGTAGTTCCATGCTCCTCAAAACCTCCTAATCAGAGGCCTTGCTGTTGGATGTAATTTATTGTCTTACCCAGGATGTGGATGCAGTTTATTGTCTTACCCAACATGGCACATGAGTTGGTATTCATTTAAAGCAACAAAGGCAATGTTCATATGATACAGAATTGATATGTTAGATATAGAAAAATATTTTAATTTAAATGAATTGAAGACATTAGATATTTCACTAAAATAAATTAAACAAGTACAAACAAAAAGGCTTACAACCACATCATGGTGAAATACCGGTTCCCATACGATCACTGAAGTTAAGCAACATTGAGTCAGTACCTAGATGGGTGACCATTTGGGAATACCAGGTGCTGTGCAGGTAGTGTAATTCTCTCTCCTCCTTGATTCAACATTCTCTGCCTATTTATATTAAAAAAGCAATTTCACATTGGCTCATTACTTTTTTCTCGGTTTGTAAGCCACTCCTTTTTCCATTGGTCAAAATAAATTTTCACATAGGCTCGTTAAAATTTGCCTTGGTCATTTCTTCAGCCTGGAGCCAATCCCTTTTTCTATTGGTCAAAATAAATTTTTGCATAGCCTTGTGAATTTGAAAACAGTAGAGAAAAGTTATTTTTTATTTTGCATTCACCACAAGAGAACAATGTTTCAATTCCAGTTAGGTTCATTATATTCACTTATGTGCAAATACCTTTGGGAAATGCATGAATCCACCTCTTCTCCCCCCACCGAAGGTGTAATTAGTAAGACTTATATCACTACATCATTAACTAAAAAAAAAATTCTGACTATCTAAAAATATTTTCTGGCTTTTATCAAACTGCAAAAGGTTGATAAACCATAGAAAATGAATTAACCAAAAAAAAAAAATTCTATGAAAACCTAGATGAATATATAAACATCAAAGGCTAATTATACTCAAGCCTAACAGCCACTCCTGCTTACGTTATATAAATAATGTCCCTGTTCTCTTAGTCATGTTTCCTTTAATTCTTGATCACTGATAATTCTGTTTAATTTGCAACTCCTTCTGTAATAAATTATTTTTAATAAATATTTCTAGTAAAATTACTATTTACATTATATGAATAACAGCCCTCTTTATTTTAATTCCTGACCATTGGCAATACTTTCTTTTTGATTTTCAATAGAAAATATCAAAATTTTTTTTCTTTACTGCCAGGAATATTTATTTTGTGAGTGTAAAAATATGATTGAATCTGAGTAGGTGGAATAGGGAGAAATTCAGTGGGTAGCAATGGGAAAATCCCAAACCTTGCTTACATATGTTTGAATTCATTCGGCATTAAAATATGTTTTGGATTGTTTACTTTGACCCTTCCTTTATTTCAAGAATTTGCTGAGTGAATGACTGTTTGTAAGAAGAGCATTTTAACACATTCAGTACCAAATGGCATTTGTTTTATTCTTCACATTTTGGTGTAACTAAGACTTGTTTTTGAGCAATGCTCTTTTGTCCGTGAAAATCTTTGTTCTTCTATGCTTGGACTACAGGAAAAAAAAACAAAAAAAAAACAAAAAAAACATTTGCTCTGAAACACTTTCCCTACTGAAAAAAAATTCACCATTTACTTAAATTTTGGTGAGCTAGTCCAAGAACTTTTCAGCATCCTCTCATGAATTATTACAGGCAAGAACTTTTCAGCATCCCCTCATGAATTGTTACAGGCAAGAACTTTTTAGCATCTCATATAAATTAGTGTAGGCAAGGAAACAAAACTCAGTTCAGTTGCATGGTCATTTCCTTAACAGGTGGCATAATACTAAATGTGAGGAGTGTGACTATTACTTTGTATATTGGTAGCAATTGATGTCCAGCTGGTATGTATTACTGTTGCTGTTGCCAGCAACCTAAGCAAGTGTATTTAGTCAGAGAGGTGTGTGGGTGGTCAATGTTGGATTAGTGATTGTCTTGTCTACATTCATGGAAGGTGAATAGGTACACAAACTGGTACATTGTTATTCGATAAACAATCTTTGCTTAAGTTGAGCATTTGAACATGGATCATTTCCTTATTGATTAATTTCCAAAAGTTTTGTTGGTTGATTCTACAGCAGTTCAACACTTGTTGGGTTATTTAATGCAATTTTTGTTTTTCATTTTTGTATCCTAGTGAGGACCAAACTCAGCCCTCAATACTAATGCTCACACTATTATCCCATGCTGAAGCACCTTCTTCCAAAATTTGAAAGTGAAGTTTATTTTTCTTATTTCATTAATAATTTGTTGGTAGAATTAAATATATGAAAAGTAAGTGAAAATTACAGTAACATTTATGAGTTTAAATGTGTTGAATGTTTGGAATTGTGTTGCTTAAAGCACTAGGTCTTTTTTTTTTTTTATAAACTTTTCAAGTCTAATCAGACAGCTGGCTGGGATTAGAATGTAGTATGCATTCTCTTTCTCCCGACTGTTTCTGCCTTTAGGCAGTTTTGTAGTTTGCAATGGGGGTTACCTACCTAGTCTTGGAAGTTACCTACCTTATGGTAACACCTTCTTCATTGCACCGAAGAGCAAGCGTTGAATGATACCAATGCCAGCATGACAGTGGTTGCAGGAAGTTAGCAATTTCTAATCTTGGCTTGTATGTATGTATATATATGGGCATCCCACCACACACACACACATTAAACCTACTACTATTGAGCTATACGTTTTTGAAAAAAAATAATGTTGCCAGCTATACATTTACTAGTACTATATATTTAATATATATATATATTAACTAAATTTGGCATTAAATGACCTACAGTGGTTGATATGCCATAAAACCCACCCAACCTACTACTATTGGGAGATGGATAATACTGATTTCAGTCAGCTTTTGACCTGGGATCAAAGTGTACTACTTGTTTTCTTTTCCCCTTAAAGAAGTTAACCTGCTTCTAGGATTCTAACCCTGTAACAGTACCTATCTCAAAGCACTAAAAAGGGTGCTATTGGTCATGGGAACTGGGCAGTTTTTATCCTTTGCCTAAATGTACATGTATGAGTACCCTATATTAAACCCATCCTTGTTATGATGATGAACTACATCTGTGTCCTGGGTAAGATGATAAACTACATCTGGCATCAAGTCCTTTTGATCAGACGGTTTTAAGCATCATAGAACCATGTCTTAATTGCTTGTATTCCCAGGTTCACCTTGATCAAAGGTGGTAGTACCTGTCAGGGTCCCAGCTATAGGCAAATAGTTACCCCACCTCCCAAAAATTGGTCAAAACACTATGAAAGTATAAAAATAGGTTTTAATACCAGCAATGCCTTTTTGGAAAATGTTTTTACATTTTTGGAAAATTATTTTACATTTTTGGAAAAAAAAAAAAAAAAAAAAAAAAAAAAAAATAATATGACCAACAATATATTTTTGAAGGAAAAATATTGCCAGCATTAAATGATCCATTGAAGTTGATATGTTGTAAAACAAACAAACCTATATTAAACTAACCTTGTTCTATATCCTGCCAGTTTGGGGAGGTAGGTAAATATCAGTCTCATTATGCTACTGAACAGGATCAGAGTGTAGTATCTGTACCTCAAAGTAATTTCTGCTTTGAGGAACCAAATAAGAATAACTATGGAATACACTAACATACCTTAGTTTTTACACAGCAATGGCAGCATACACAGTGGATGAAAGGAAAACTGTTGTTCTCCTATATGACAATACAACACCGTATACAGCAAAAATAATCCATGAAAAAAGTTTTAAGATGCAGTAGATCTGTTCCACCCCACTCAGCATATTCATCTGACCTTACACCAACCGATTAACATTTTTTTTATTGATTGTTGCAAAACACTTTGTAAAATGGGTGGTAGTGGTGGGGGTGGTTGGCGGGGGTGTGTGTGTGTATGGAGTCTCTAATGAAAACTACATTCAAGAGTTTGTTAAAAGCTTTTTCATATCAAAAACCTGCAGAACTTTACTCAAAAAGTATCAAAGAGCTGCCTGATAAGTGGTAGCAAGTCATTTCAAATAAGGGTGAATATACAATTGAATAAAATATGATTGTACACAGTGAGGCAAAAGTTGCACACTTATAGGGTTTGGTTTATTTTGTTTTGTTTTACGGCATATCAACCTCATGGGTATTTAATGCCGACAATATTTTTTTGTTTTTTCAAGAATCTGTTTCTGGTAATATTTTTCCTTCAAAATTGTATTGCTGGTAATAATTAACTATTTTCTCAAAGCTGGGACTCTAACAGGTGCTAACACCCTGGGTCAGGGTGGACCTGGGAACACCAGCAATTAAGAGGTGGTTCTATGTTCCTCAAAATCTCCTGATCAGAGGCCTCGCTGCTGGATGTAGTTTATCGTCTTACCCAGGATGCGGATGTAGTTTAATGTCTTACCCAGGACAGAGCACGCCATAGGGATAATCTATATATGAAAAATTTTATTTACTAGTTATTGTTATGTGCTGTTCAAAATGATGTTCTTCTTTTTCAAAACACATTTCAATTCTGTGCCTGCAGGATTCGTTAACAGGTCGGAAAGTTTCCTCTGTCATTTTACTTCATTCATATTTAATTCTTCCTTTAAGTTCCTCAATATTTCTTTGGTGTGTCTGACAAACAACTGATTTCAAATGGCCCTACAGAAAAACAAATCCAACGGTGTGAGGTCTAGTGATCTCGGTAACCACTCAACAGGACCTATTCAATCTATCCATTAACCGTTATTGAGTGCGATTTTTGCCTTATCCCGTACCTTTTTTTTTTCCTTTTTGAGAATAAAGTTGATCTTCAAAAACGGAAATTTCTCATGTGATAGCTCATCGGGCGCTCTGAAGAGGATGAGGATGGAAGAACAGAAATTGAGTGTCTACATGACATTTCATGGATGCGTAGGTAATGTAAGGGAAAAGTGTAATTGGAGAGCCAAATTCAAATTCTGGGCAAGTCTGTTATGTTCACTTTCATATAAATGCCCTTATAAAAGGCATGAATTCGTCTTTTCTTCTTCGTTTTATGGGTTAAATAGCAAAGTAGACTGAGTTCAGAAAACACTGAATTCCAAGCTGTGAAGGCAACAGGAAACCACTCAAATATGTTTCCCAAGAATTCTCATCTAATAAAGGAATTTTTAGGGAGTCACAATTGTCTATGTCTTTGAGTGCCATAGCCTTAAAAGAAATAAAAAAAACATATTTGATAACATACGATCTCCTCCTTTCTCTTTCCATTTAATATTATGGTATTCGGTAGTTAACATAGGGGTACAAGTATTAATATCAAATATGAGTAACATTTAAACAAATAAATTTAAAACATGTCAGATTTAATTCATTTTCTAATAAATTATATCAGAAATAAATTATTATAAATTTATTATAATAAATTATAAATAATTAAATAATTAGATGAAAAGTTCTTTAAAATGCAATTATTGATTCATGTGAAAATGTTAACTTTACACCCTGGATTTTTTGCAAATTTATTTTAATGATTGATTTTTCATTGTTGTTTTTCAGGTTACTTGTGTTTACAATGATCACAGTTTATACATCTGGGATGTGCATGACATTAAGAAAGTTGGCAAAGTTTGGTCCTCTTTATATCATTCTGGATGTATTTGGGATCTTGAGGTTAGTATGAATAATGAATTGGTTGCATGACTATTATAATTAGTTAATAATAAAAAAAAAAATTTTCCTTACTTCAAGAATTCTCAAATGAATGTTGCAGTCAATCAGGGGTGAAAATATTTAATACATATGTGGGATTCTGAATTTTCTTTACACCATTTTGTTTTTACAATTTGTCTAAATCTTTAGAGAATTTTTTAATTCTTTTGCAATAAGACCATTTCTTTTTTTTTTTTTTTTTTTTTAAAGGAAAGACAGTTTTTTTTTTATGTTTTTAAATTTTTTTTATTTTTGTTTTTTATTTTAAAACAAAATGACAACTAAAAAAGCACTTATATTTAAAATGAGAAAGAGAGTTGAAGTTTCTGGGAGTCATAATAAGGAAAGAAGGCTTGGAAGACTTAACACTTACAAGACATTTAAAAGCTAGAGGGGGAAACAGCAGGCAACTTACCTAAATGGTTTGTAAGAATTGATGGCAGTGCTGGGACAAAGAGAGATGGTAAAGAGTCAAATTTAGAGCAACAAGAAACAGGAAATAGTAAAGAACTGTGATCACCCATTTTTTTTGAAAGAACACAGCTAATGAAAAAAACTTTTTCTGCTTAAAAAAAAATAAATAGAAAGTATTGTTTTAAACTGTTCATGAATTTGCCTATTTAGCGTTTAAGGCTTTTAGATGTTGAATAAATCCTTGAAGAATTTAAAACTTCAACTGAATTTTAAAAAAATAAAAAATTAAATAAGGTTATATTTTGGGTTATCTTTTTAACAAACTAAAAAAAAAAATGTTTTTTAACTAAATACAAAAAAAAATTAACTTTCATTTAAATTTTAGTAGATTTTTGAATTTAAAAAAATTGAAAAAAAAAAATCTATCTCGCTTTGAAAAATGTAAACCTGCATATTGATTGAATGTGCAAACTTTGATTCTATGAAAAGGTTTAAAAACATTTTTAATCAAAAATTGATATAGCAGCTGAATTCCACAAGTTACTTTTTCTCTTTTACCAGTTTTTTTTTTATATTAGATTATTTTAGAATCCTTATTCTTTTTTAAAGCAAATAAATATTATGAAAGTTGATTAAACCATAATCTGTGCAAATAATTTTTTTCAAAGATGTTCAAATTTAAAAATAAAATCTGATTATAATTTTTTTTTTTTTTTTTAAATTACAACTTTTTTCTTTTTTAAAATATTTCTTTCACATATTTAAAAAAATAACTTAAATTTAAATATTAATAAAAATTTATTGTTATTTTTTTATGTATGCAAAAACTTACAGTAGTGTTTTTTTATTATGAGCTTGTTTGGGGAGAAGAGTTTTGGGCAACATAGAGACCTTGCTTTTATTTCAGCTGAAATTCTGGTTAATGAAAAACCATAAACAGTTTTAGCATATCCAGTATTATTTCAATTTCTTAGATAAAACATATTCCTTATTACTGATTTGAACAGCTTGCTTAACGATCATAGAATGGCATATTCAAATATTATGATTATGATTAGAAATGAAAATAATGAAATTAGAATTTTATTTGGTTAAATTTTGATTAGAAATGAAAATAATGAAATTAGAATTTTATTTGATTAGAAATGAAAATACTGATGAAATGAAAATTTTATTTGATTAGAAATGAAAATAATTATAATATATAAAGTAAAATTCTAAGTATGGATGAACATTCAGTTGAATATTATTTATTTCTTATATATTCCTTACCAAATTTGAAGTTCATTTTATATGGAAAGAAACATGTTCAGTTGGAATTCCCCATTTGATTTAATTACTTAGATTCTTATTCATGACATAATCTACATAAATTAAAATGTTTTAAAACTAATCGTAAAGAGTTAATATTCATTAATTTCATGAATATTAATATCTAATATTCATTAATTTCATCGAAATGTTTGTTAACTCTTTACAATTAGTTTTAAAACAAAACTTTCCTGCAGGCTTTTTTCTCATCATTGCTTGTTATTGTCATCAATGGAATGTTGATATTTCTAAATTTATCCTTTTTTTTTTTTTTTTTTTGTATTTTGCAAATAATAATCAAATTTTCTTTTTTTTTTTTTTTTTTTATTCCTTCTGCAGATATACCCACCCGAAGAAGAACTCAAGAGTTCTCCATGTCTTCCACCTGGCTCCTTTATTACTTGTTCCAATGATGACACAATCAGAATCTGGAATATTTACCAACACATCACAGAAATAGGGCCTTACAAGCGTAACATCTACAGCCATGTAAGTCTGCATGGGACTCTTTTTTTTCTTTTTTTTTCTTTCTTTTTTTTCTTTTTTTTTCTTTTTTTTTTTCTTTTTTTTTTTTTCTTTTTTCTTTTTTTTTTCTTTCTTTTTTTCTTTTTTTTTTCTTTTTTTTTTCTTTTTTTCTTTCTTTTTTTCTTTCTTTTTTTCTTTCTTTTTTTCTTTCTTTTTTTCTTTCTTTTTTTCTTTCTTTTTTTCTTTCTTTTTTTCTTTCTTTTTTTCTTTCTTTTTTTCTTTCTTTTTTTCTTTCTTTTTTTCTTTCTTTTTTTCTTTTTCTTTTTTCTTTTTCTTTTTTCTTTTTCTTTTTTCTTTCTTTTTCTTTTTTCTTTTTTTTTTCTTTTTTTTTTCTTTTTTTTTCTTTTTTTTTCTTTTTTCTTTCTTTTTTCTTTCTCTTTTCTTTCTATTTTCTTTCTATTTTCTTTCTCTTCTCTTTCTTTTTTCTTTCTCTTTCTTTTTTCTTTCTCTTTCTTTTTTCTTTCTCTTTCTTTTTTCTTTCTCTTTCTTTTTTCTTTCTCTTTCTTTTTTCTTTCTCTTTCTTTTTTCTTTCTTTCTCTTTCTTTTTTCTTTCTCTTTCTTTTTTCTTTCTCTTTCTTTTTTCTTTCTCTTTCTTTTTTCTTTCTCTTTCTTTTTTCTTTCTCTTTCTTTTTTCTTTCTCTTTCTTTTTTCTTTCTCTTTCTTTTTTCTTTCTCTTTCTTTTTTCTTTCTCTTTCTTTTTTCTTTCTCTTTCTTTTTTCTTTCTCTTTCTTTTTTCTTTTTCTTTCTTTTTTCTTTTTCTTTTTCTTTCTTTCTCTTTCTTTCTTTCTTTCCTTTTAAGAGAGAACAGTAAAAAAAAAAATAAGATGATGACAATTGACATTGCATTAAATTTTTGAGGACAGTCACTTGGAGGAAGACAATGACTTGAATAAAACTTATTTTTTAAACTTTTCTTTTTTAATCATTTAACTCCAAGCAAGGCAATAAAGCCACTAAGACACAAGGAGTTACTGAGTGTGAGAATATAAAAGAAAAGCAAAAACATTATTTAGGAGAGAACAATAAAAGAACAGTAATTAAGAAAATACAAAATAACGATTGACATTATATTTAAATTTTTGAACATCAGTATTGGCTGAAAAGCAAGAAGCTGGAAGAGAGTTCCACAAGTGAGAAGTGTAGGAGAAGAAATTGTTAGCATAGAACTTATGGTTACATCTAACCATTCCTGAGTGATAGAGAATATGAGAAAAAGAAAAACATTACTAAAGAGACAGAAGATAATGATTGACATTACATTTAAATTTTTGAAGATCAATTTTGACTGGGAAGCACAAAGCTGGAAATGAGTTCCACAAGTGAGAATTATTAATGGGATTACATTTTTACAATACTGTTTGATATTTCTTGTTATTTTTCATTATTCTTTTTGTACTTTTAGTATAAACAAAACTAATAAAAGAATAAAAATATAAATACTTGATCTCATTGCTATCTAGTGTGGGAGTGGTAATGAGCTATTTCGCATACCATGACATTAATTTCTAACATTATCTTGACTAGTTACTAGTGAAATATTGTTCATTCTTCTTCTTCTTTTTTTTTCATTTTAATTTCAGTTGTTTTTTATAGCAATTGCTCAGACCTCCACTTTACGGGTGTTAACAGTTCAGATCGTTAATGAAGAATAAGCTGTTGGGAATTTTTTTTTCCTTAGAATTTTGTCAAATCTAAGTAGACATACATAATTCCTTATTTCCCTCAAATTCCTGGTGCTGTCATATTCATTGTTTTTTTTTTTACATAAACTTGCTGTAGTAGTAGTAGTAATGTTATCTTTATTTTATTTTATTTTTTTTTAAATTATGGCCATGGAGTGACAATTAAGATGAAAGAAATACTGGTAAAAAAAATAATGAATAGGCTGTCTTGATAGAGTGAAAGAATTGGGGAGGGGGAAATTATTATGAAGAGAGGGGACAATAAAAATGGAGGCATGGTAGAGTAATGGATTGCAGCTCAGATTGAAGAATCTGAGAACCGAGTTTGAATTCCAGTCGAGTTCATTGCATTCACTTATGTGCTAATACTCTTGGTAAAGTTATGAATCCAATTCTTCTTCCCTCCAC
The DNA here is from genome assembly GCA_963932145.1 of Acanthosepion lycidas. Classification (NCBI taxonomy): domain Eukaryota; kingdom Metazoa; phylum Mollusca; class Cephalopoda; order Sepiida; family Sepiidae; genus Acanthosepion; species Acanthosepion lycidas. Next base: position 10,666,750 of record OZ010599.1, read on the forward strand.
TATGGGTAAATAATAGAACAGACTGGGTTCTATAGCCTTGGTTGGCAACCATTCTAGAACAAGGAAAACACTGAATGTAGCCCTGGTGAAGCACATACTATACATTACAAACACTCTCTTCCAACCTGCCTTAAACCAGCATGGAAGAGTAGTCTCATAAAATGAACATGAGAATCTTTGTGGATCTCTTGTTGATGCACAGTCTGCAACAAGTGGAGTAAGCAACTCTGATGATGACAAAAGTGTAGGATTTAAGGAGAAAGAGGATGCGATTGATGATGCATTAAAATCTGTGAAGATCAAAGTTGATTGGAAAGCAAGGAACTGGAAGTTCCACACTAAGAAGTGTGAGAAAAGACTATTAGAATAGAACTTATGGTTCCATCTAGCCATTTCAGTTGTAAAAAGATGAGACCTAGTTGCCAATCTAGTTCATAAGTCAAAAGTACCAAAGAGGAAAACTCATCAGAACAATTACTGTGTAAATATTTCTAGAAAAGGCACAGGGAAGCTACGTTATTTTGTATCAGATTTCTTCATTTGAGGTATTTTGGTTAAAATTTTCTTTCTTATAATTTTTACAGGAGATCCTTAAGACTTACTACACTGATCTCAGTTATGCATTCTTGTGTGATGGTGATAATACAGGTAAGTTTTCATGTACAGTCATTCAGATTTGTTTCTGCAGAGGATGTGTAGATGGTGTATTCTATAGTGGTTTAGAATGAGAAATCATAGAGCCAAGTTTGAATTCTGGTTGGGTTCATTACATTCACTTCAGAGTGCAAATACTCTTGAGAAAGGTATGAATCCATCTCTTCTCTCCCAGCTATGGGTTAAATATTAGGATTTGTATCTGGAAAAAAAATCATTGTTCTTTTCCCTAAAAATTGTTCATGCAATATTCATTGCAATATAATTTTTTTATTATCTTACTGTCATATAGGACGTAAATGAATGAAATTGTCTGTTTATTTACATAAACAGAGTTGAGGAGAGTTAGCATTAGGGCCACAATTGCTAGGTGTACCTTTGTGTAGTAAACCTTCTATTTCATTAGTTACCTATGAGTTTGTCTTCTTTATTTATTTTCCTCTGTTCTCTGAAAAACATGAGATACAACATTTACTTAGTTTAAACTAAGAGGTGACCATCCCTGGGGAATAGCTACCCTAGGCCGCACCCTCTCATTAATGGGGAGACAGAGTAAATACCTAGTTCAAACTAAGTAGAATAATTGATAAAAATGATACAGGCCTTTACACTGACAATGGTCTCGTAATTTTAAGAGACTGTGACAAACAAAACTAGAAAAACAATGACAATACTTTAATATTATTAAAAATAATAGTAATAATAAAAATTAGTAATACTTATTTTCCAATAATTGTAAATTTAGTAAAGTAACTTGACAGAGCAGAGACTGCCAAAGGCAGCATTTCAGCAAAAATTCTGAGAATACAGATCCTTTTTTTCATAAAGTTGTTTTTTAATTGTTTTTTTTTTTTTTTTTATCCTTTCAGGTGGAAACAGTGATAAAAGTGATACAAAAGAAGGAAAAAATGGCATTCGATCAATCAAAGTCAGTCCCGATGGGCAGCAGTTGGCCTCAGGAGATCGCACAGGAAATGTCAGGTTGGTCATTTGGTGGTAAAAAAAGAAAACAAAAATTCTATTTTATTACTGACTTTGTTACCTTATTAAATTGTTAAATTTTTTATATAATAATAATAATAATTATATAAAATATATAATAATAATATAAATTTTTCACATTATTTACATTATTTGTACTGTTATCCTCATCTTCATTGCCATATTTACAATGTTTTGGTCATTGTATGCTCTGGCCTTCATCAGGTGATTGGAATTTCGAACGGAAACCTTTATTTCATCCACTGGGGTTCTAGTTTTATGTGCTGTACCTCTTCCAGATGTCTCAGTTATTTCCCTTTAACTCAACTCTCCAAGTTTTGGTTCACCACTGCTGTGGCCTGGTATTGATCTCACAGCTCTTTGGGTATAATCACTAGATCTAGCCAACGTCTTTATCCACTGGGCCATGTGTTCTTTAGGAAACACTGAACATGGCAATGAAGATGAGGATAACAGTCTGAATAATGTAAATAAAGCAAGTAATCATAATACCTCATCTCAGAGATATAGACAAATATAAATTCTTTATATAATAATATATATTGTAACCATGACAATAGTTTTCTAAAGATCATAGAAAAAAAAAACTTTCACTACAATGTGGTGTTAAATAAATTTGTTTTTCTGAAATTTGAAGAGGATTGTGACAACTTTTAACATTAAATCAAATTGTTAATTATTGTTTTAGAATAAATAGAAAATTTGCAGTTGTAACAAAACATGAAAATGCTTTTAAGAAATTAAAACAATGTTTAAGGGAAAATAGAAACAAAAAGGACAAATATTTCAGAAAGCAGAACGTGAAATTTCTAGGACACAATGAGGAAAGAAGACTTGGAGAATTTGACACTCACAGGAGATATTATTAAAGGCAAGAGAGATAGAAAGCCACATGTAACCTACCTAATGAGTTTGTGTAAATGACTGACAGAACAGGGATAAAGAAAGACAGCAAAAAACCTTATTTTATTTAGTGCTACAAAAGATAGAAATTTTGGAAAACCTTGATTGCCTAAGTCCTGAAAAGACACAGCACATAGAAGATAAATCACCCAAATAAACCAGAAATAGGCTACAGTCAAAAGACTAGTTCTCTTTTAGTCATTAAAGTTAAGTATCATTGAGACTGATCAGTACTTAGATTGGGTACTACTTGGGAACTCTGGATACTGTAAACAATTTCCTACAATAAGCTGAAAAAAATGAAAAATCTATTAATACACAGGAAGTAGTTCAAAATATAATTTACCAGGGTCTTTATCAGATTATTCTTTCAAAAAAAAAAAAAAAAAGGCACCAAATTAAATTGACAGATTAATTAGAATTAAACAGTGTGGTTGAAGATCATTGGCTTATGAGATATCATTTCTTTCTTTTATCTGTTTTCTCTCTCTTTTTTTTTTTTTTTTTTTTTTTAACATCATTTCGTTCCAAGTAAAAGTTAAAAAAAACAAAACAAAAGAAAGAAACCTTTAGCCCTCATTGAGTCATTTTTTTGTAGGAGTAACCTCCTACAAATAGGAGTATGTTTTGACTTTAAGTAACCTACAAAAGGTTGATAAGCTGTATAAAAAAAAAAAAAATCAATATACAAAAAAATTGTTCAAAACATAATGGGAACAGTTGACCAATGCTTGAAGGCCATTGGTTGGTGATTAAGCTAAAACATAAAATTTGGAACCAACAACCAACCAACCAAAAAATTTATTGGGTGTGTATCAAGTAGTATTCAGTTGTGGGTAGGAACATCAGAGGTCTATCAATCCTCATTAGGCCACCCAAGGAAGGATGTCTGATGTTAAAGGGTTTGAAACCTTGATGATCCTGGTTATAACACATCACTGATGATACTACCGCCTACACATCAAAAATGTATATTTGGTATTAATATTCTAATATTGACTATAATACTTGTAATCTTAAATATAATATTAATTAATATAATATTAATTATGCAAATAATATTGTAATATTAAAAGTAAATTGGAGGTGTTTTTATCAAATACAGTAATTTGATTAATCTTTAGAATTTACTTTATTTACTATTTTGCAGAATTTATGACCTGAAGGAATTCACTGAAATCAAAACAATTGAAGCTCATGATGCAGAGGTGTTAGCTCTTGAATATTCACCTTTTGGAATAGGTAATATATTTTTGTTATTCCACATTGAAAAAAAAAAAAGATGAAATATGTTGAGTAAATTCTAACTTTGAATTTTTAATCACTTACTCATCAAGATTAATGTGCTAATCTCTAATTTATTTCTGTTTTATGCTATTCCAAAGCTATTGCAAATGTTGAAACAAGAGATTTACTTCTGTTTTATGTTATCTTATTTGAAGTCTATTTCATACTTGAGTGCAATCTTTAGGCCATGTGTGTTGGATAGTAGTACAACTATTTATATATGCTGGTCAATGGGCCATTATGGCTGGCAAGGTCAGAAATTTATAGTTTATTGTGTTATCCTAAATGTTATTTGATTGGTGGGAATGATTATATCTTAAATTATTCTAGAGGCTTTTGAGTAGAAATAATTAAGGGCCAGAATGAATTATTTTATCGTTATCATATAGGATTGTTGACTCCTGACTTATTATTGATTACTTAGGCTATTTTGTATTTATTCATTAATTATTATTTTTTGATTATAATTTATTAAATTTACTTGTGGTTAAGGATGTATTCATAAAGTTGAATTGTTTATTATTTACTTACTCAAACTGTTGTTTTCCATTTGGGAGGTTGGCTAATTGATTTCTTTAGTTTAAAGCATTGGATTTGTTTAAAGTATATTACATTATCTACATTACATATAGTGCATATATTTGCATTTTTCTAGTTGATGTTTTATATGGTATTTGTTTTTTACTTTTCAATTATACATGCTCAATTCCTGGAATTGAGCTCTGTCTAACGCTCTATTTCTGAAACTGTGCTTTGTCTATTAGCAATGCTCTGTTTGTGGAATTGAGCTCTGTCTATTATCAGTGCTCTATTTGTGGTATTGAGCTCTATTAGCAATGCCCTGTTTGTGGAATTGAGCTCCATCTATTATCAGTGTCCTATTTGTGGTATTGAGCTCTGTCTAATAGCAGTGCCTTATTCATAGAATTGGTCTCTATTACACACACTCTCTACCTGGAAGTTTTACCCATGAATATAGCATACCTCAAAACAAACAAAACTACTGTGTGTGTGCCTGTCTGTCTCTGATGAGTCTCAAAATGAATTTTTCTATTGAATAAATACAAAGAGAGCAAGAAACAATTTTTTTTTTCCAGAACCCCGTCTATTGGCAACTGCAAGCAGGGATCGCTTGATTCACATATTTGACATTGAACAAGATTATGGCCTTCTGCAGACCTTGGATGACCACTCCTCTTCTATTACTGCAGTCAAGTTCACCAACAATGATGGACAATTTCGTATGCTCAGCTGTAGTGCTGATAAATCTCTCTTATTTCGTAATGCTCAACTGGTGAGTACTTTTCTTTACAAATGATTTTAGTGAAAATGGTACTTAATGTATCTGATTTTGTATGCACGATATGATAAAGATTGAAAGTATTGATCTGCATTAAGTTCTAAGATGATATGACTTATTTGATATATTAGGTTGATGTAGAAAGTTCCAAATGTTATCCTTTGCACCATGTTAGGAAAATCTTAGAAGTGTCACCATATACTGGAGTGCTTCTCTTAGTCTTCACTGACTGGTTTGGTCATCCCATCTTATTTCCCTTCTTTTGAGACAAGATTGTCATTCGTGATGACAAATTTGTTCATTGAAAGATTTAAAAGAATGTCTCGGCTATAACTAGAACTGTCTTCAGCGTACCATTTTAAATAAAATCTACTGTCATGTCTTTGTGACTAGTAGAATTTGTTTTTATGACAATTTGCTGGAACCTGGATAAACTATTATTGTACAATATAGCAATTAACTCATTTGAATGACCCATGGGAAATGTAAAGATATATTTTGTCAAGCAGCAAGGAAGTTAACGGGTTCTTTTACTGTTGTCAGGTTGCAAAACTTATCAAATGATCCTGGAATAGGAATTCTTTTTTCTTTCTTTTTTCTTTCTTTTTTCTTTCTTTTTTCTTTCTTTTTTCTTTCTTTTTTCTTTTTTTTTTCTTTTTTTTTTCTTTTTTTTTTCTTTTTTTTTTCTTTTTTTTTTCTTTTTTTTTTCTTTTTTTTTTTTTTTTTTTCTTTTTTTTTTCTTTTTTTCATTGCTATCACCCCAAGCAAAGCAGTACAGCCACCAGCATGTAAGCAGTTACAGTATGGGTGGATGAATTAGAAACAGAAACATAAGTAATGAGGAGAAAGAGAAAAGAGTAATCAGGACAACTGTAGATAGCGATTGACATTGCATTTAAATTTTTACAGATTAAACTTGGTTGGAAAGTATGGAACCAGAAGGGAGTTCCACAAGCGAGGATTGCGAGATAAGAAACTATTATCAAATAATTTACAGTGACATCTAGCCAGCTCAACGGTAAATTGATGAGATCTTGCCACCAGTCTAGTATTCTGCTTAAATTCATACAGTCTAGGCACCATAATGAATAGCTCATCGGAACAATTACTATGAAAGTATTTATAAAGAAGGCACAGAGAGGCAACCTTACGACGGTGGACAAGTGACTGAAGCTACCGGAAAGAAAAATTGTCTCACCTGACACAATAACTGACTTTCTTAGCAGCTGATTTAGCAATGGATTCAATGTAGTCTTTCCACCTCATGTCAGCTGAGCCTGAGAAGGTGCAATGATTCATTTTCGTGGAGGATAGCATTAGCCATGTTGATGGAAGGCAGAGAGATGATTTATAGACAGAAGCTAAATTTTGGAGGCATTAAAATTGGCAAGCCATCTTTTGCCCCAGTTAATGACTGTCTTGAAGTTGTTTTGAACATCAGCTGTGATTTTGACCTTGTCTGATTGATTAGCCTTTCTACCGAGGCAGGAGTAAATGATTGTGTCATCAACATAGATGCCAAGTTGAGAGCTGATGTCATCAGGAAGGTTGTTAATGAAGATTAAAAACAGTGTAGGACCAAGGATGGAGCCCTGGGAGAGACACCTGCGTTATTACAAAAGGGTGTAGATAAGTGGTCATTCAGGACAATTTTCATTTCACAATTTGATAGGAACAACTGGGTCAGCTCAAAAATGTGCCCAGAGATACTGTAGTTTTTTAGGATTACCTTCATTTCGCAGTTTAACAGGAATGATTGTATTAAGTCAAATAATCATTCTGTAATACCATATCACTGAAGCTTATGAAGAAGGCCAGCATACCAAACCCTATTAAATGCTTTAGAGATGTCTAGAGCCACGGCTTGAGAATATCCATTATTGTTGAGTGCTTGGTATACAAATTCAGTTATGGCCATGAGCACATCAGTCGTAGATCAGGCAAAGCGGAAACCATATTGCTTGTCGGAGATCAGATTATATGAAGTAAAGTGTTTAACCACTTTGGCGTTGATTAAAGCCTTGAAAACTTTACTGAAGAGTGGTAGGAGACTGATAGGATGGTAGTTAGAAGGGTCACCAGAGTTTTTAAAGACAGGCACAACAGATGAGGACTTCCAACAGGTTGTTTAAGTTCATGAATGCTGCCATTATCCTTGCCTTCAGTTCATCTTTGGTATTACAAGGAGTTTTGTTGGTCTCTCATTCAACTGACCCTCTCCCACTCATAATAATCAAGGGGGTTGCAATCTGGGGAGGTAGGTGGCCAGATGTAAGGGGTGATGGGGTTGCGAAAATTATTTGACAGCCATGACTGTGTTCTCCTGCTTGTGTGGCATAGTACAGGGTCCTATTGCCAGACGTAAGATCTTCCAGCAGCCACCCTCTTGATTTAGGGTATCACTACCTCCTCAAGGCACTTGATGTAGGCCTTCATGTTGAGTCTGAAGCTTTCACTAACAAGAATGGTCAGAGTGAGTTTTCCAAGCTGCTGTACCTTCATAATCACCATTAGACTCTGCTGGAGTGAATTGTGTCATGGTCTTCTTTTTCGCACACAAGGTGCCCAACTGACCCTATTATACTGTGCAGTTGACAATATCAAAAACAATATGCATATACGAACTTAAAAATATAAAATGGTGACAATTTACCCTTTGCACCCTGTATATAGTAAAACAATTTGTAAGTTATTATATAATAGTAATTCAAATATTTTGTATAATGAATTTAAGTTTATAATGTAGTTATTCCAGTGGTCCCTTCATTTACCCACTATTAGTCTGACACGCACACAATATATAAGTTTATTGTTGTTGACTGATGTCTCTGCATAAATTATTTTTTTACTTTTTTTGTATAGCATCCAGAATTTCAATTCACCTTACATCAACATTTAGTGGGCAAGACAACATTATATGACATGGATGTTGATCAGAGTGAAAAGTTTGTAGCCACCGCTTGCCAAGACAGAAATGTCAGGTAAATGATTTAATTTCATATCTTAAATTAATCCCAACAGGGATATTTTTAATAGTAAGTTTATATTATCACTTTGGTGCTAAGGAAATAAAAAAAAATAAATTGTGTCAGGTAATTGGAAATTTACCTACAGAAAGCCACTTCCATCATCTATCCTGATGACCTTAGCATTAAATGGAAGTTCCATGTAAATTTTGGAAGAGGAATGAACAAAAATTAACTTTGTCAGGCTTCACAGAGAAGTGTTTTAACTGTGACAGCTGCTTTGCCTTTTGAGCTACAAGGATTAAAGGTTGCAGAAGATAACTAATTGTATAAAGTTATTTATTTTCCATGGAAGTTCCATGTAAATTTTGGAAGAGGAGTGAACAAAAATTAACTTTGTCAAGCTTCACAGAGAAGTGTTTTAACTGTGACAGCTGCTTTGCCTTTTGAGCTACAAGGATTAAAGGTTGCAGAAGGTAACTAATTGTATAAAGTTATTTATTTTCCCTGAAAAAAAATTTCCCTTGTGTCATATAATGTGGCATCTGTTGAGTTTCACATGATGAATTATCATTTAAGTATCTTCAGAGGTAAACATTTTTCCAAGCATTCTTCATCTACAAATATATATTTAAATACACCATGTGGAATAATGGATAGTGTTTTGAATTGAAGAATCAGAGATGAATTCAAATTCCAGTTGAGTTTATTACATTCACATGTGTGCAAATACCCTTGTGAAAGTTATGAATCCATCTCTTCTCCCCCTAGTTATGGTTAAATAGCAGGACAGATTGGGTCCTATATCCTTGGGTGGTAACCATTCTAGGGGAAGGATAACTTTAAATTCAGTCTTTCCAACTATGGTTTAAATAGCCTCACCACCCTGCAATTGGTCAAGCATAGTGAGTATGGCCACAACCTTGAAGACATGGTCAATTCTCCAATAAGTGAGAAATCTCTGGATCTGTATAATGAATTTTCATCCCTGGTTTGACGGGCAGCCAATTTTACTCAAGGGAAAAATAACAAGGTAGCACTCAAAAATAACGTTGTTGAAGGAGATATTAGTTTTATGGGATTTTTAATCCATTAAGGCTCACCTTAACTCTGGTATCAGCTATAAAAATAAAAACTTAGTATTATAGGTTTCTATCCATAACTTATTAATATCCACCATCCTAAATATGTGATTTGAGGAGGTGTCCTATAGGACATAAATGAATGGAATTGTCCATTTTATGTAAATAAGTGGAGTTGAGGAGAGTTAGCATTAGGTCAATTGCTAAGTGTACCTTTTGTGTAGTAAACCTATTTTCATTACTTACCTATGAGTTTGTCTTATTTATTTCTCTCTGTGATCTTGAAAACACAAGATACATGGATAGATATGAACAGACTGGAATAGATAGATACTGAGTCAGGATTAGGTCAATTGCTAAGTGTACCTTTTGTGTAGTAAACCTATTCCATTACTTACCTATGAGTTTGGTTTGGTTTATTTTGTTTTACCGCATATCAACCTCAATGGGTTATTTAATGCCGACAACATTTTTTATTGCTGGTAATATTTTGTTTTGTCAAAAATCTGTTTCTGGTTATATTTTTCCTTCAAAATTGTATTGCTGGTAATAATTTTTTTTCAAAAAAGTATTGCTGGTAATAGTTAACTATTTGCCCATAGCTGGGACCCTAACAGGTGCTACCACCCTGGGTCAAAGTGGACCTGGGAACACCAGCAATTAAGAGGTGGTTCCACGCTCATCAAAACCTCCTGATCAGAGGCCTTGCTGCTGGATGTAGTTTATCGTCTTACTCAGGACACGGATGTAGTTTAATGTCTTACCCAGGACAATACCTATGAGTTTGTCTTCCTTATTTACTTCTCTCTGTTATCTTGAAAACACACGATACAACAGGGAGGCATTAATGATTTAAAATCTTTTAGCTTGCAATTGCTTATGAAAGTGTCTGTATGAACCCAAGTTCATAGATACCTGCTCCAATTGTGAAAGAGTTGATAATGACCTCATCTTGGGTAAAGTGTGTGGCAAATGTTAATATCAAAAATTAATCAAGAAAAATTTCTAATTCTAGTGCTGTTGTTATTGGCATGTAAACTGGAAGCAGTGTGCTAAGTTCAAATGAATTCTCAAGAACAAAGGAAATGTCTAAATTTGCTTTCATATGTTTAGGTTTTATTCCAATTCTAATCATCGTTTTCTTTAAAAACAAACATTGCCAAAAAGTGAAGGTAGCTAAAATGATATGTCATGAAAAAAAACCATCCTTTTAACACTGTCTTATTTCTGGCATGTTTATCTGTCTTTGCCCAAAATTTATTCTTCTCTCTTCATTTTTTATTTTTTTTATTTTTCCATTTCAGGATTTACAACATAAAATCTGCAAAACTAAAGAAAACTTACAAAGGTTCTGTGAGCGAAGATGGTGTCCTCATCAAATTACAGTTAGATCCTTCAGGAAGTTATATCGTAACGAGTTGCACTGATAAAATTCTGTCTCTTTTTGACTTCTACACAGGAGAACTTGTTGCCAGCTTCTATGGCCATTCTGAGATTGCCACTTCTATCAAATTTGCAAATGATCTCAAGCATTTGATTTCTGTCTCTGGTGATGGGTAAGTAACAGTTTTCTTTTCTTTTTACTTTTTGTTTCTTGTTTCACTTCACATATTTTTTTTTATATTATACACATGGTTTTCTCATAATTTTCGTGTCTGCCAGGGTGCCCACTTGATGGCATGGCAATCAGCAGTATAAAGATAAAGAATTTGCTCTCTCTTTGTGTTTTTGCTCTATGTTGCAGTAGTTAGACGACATGTTAATTCTTCCTCTCTGGTTAGACTTAGCTGTATGGTAAAGCCAACTACTTAAGTTCAACTCAACCATGTGGTGCGTACACACACACACAACCACTATCTGTATACATGTAAATATAATTTCTCTGTCTCTTCTTTTATGAATTATGGTGTTCTGTATATATTCTGAAAGAGTAACCTTGTTCGTTAGTCTTGTAGCACATCTTTGCTACATTCTCTTTATGTATTGATAACATTAAAATCAGAAGATGAGTCCAGTTTTATGACAATTTGTACAAATCATTTTTTTTCATCTGGGTATTTTGAGGGTTTGAAATAAGGTATTTTTTTAAGCAGGTTGTCATTACCTTTTGTGGTAGACTGGTTGCCAGTCAAGGCTATAGGATCAAGTTATTGCTGGTGAGAGAAGCAATGGATTCATAACTTTCCTAAGTATATTTGTGTGTAAGTGAATGCAATGAATTGGACTAGAATTTGGACTTAGCTCTCGGATTTATTATTCTGAGCTGTGAGCTATCACACCATCTGCACATTTATGGCTCTTGGCCAAAAAAAATAAAAAGAGAACATGACATTGTTTTCTATTTATATGTGTGTGTGTGTGTGTGTGTATATATATATATATATATATATATAAAAGAAAGGAATAAATAAAAAGGCATTTTTAAAAAAATTTTTTCAAGTATTTATTCTGGGAATTTAAAAGCGTGTTACACGCTTTTAAATTCCCAGAATAAATACTTGATAAGTCCTGGGACGAAACCGGTCGTTCTGTTTTGGCTTTTTTAAAAAATGCCTTCTTTTTATTTATTCCTTTCTATTATAAAATTTTGTACCACAAAACACTTATATATATATATATATAAAATAGAAGCAAGATGGAGTATTGGTTTGAAGCACAAATTGAGGAATAGGAGAGCTCAGGTATATTCACTTATGTACTATTACCCTCCACATGACTTTTATTGTACGTGTCTATTGCCTTTTAATGTAAAAGAAAAAGAAAGTGTTGCATTATTTTTAGATTTCCTTACTGATAATGAAGGTCTGCATTAATTTAAGAACATCTTAAAAATAACAAATGCTGACATAACTCACAATGAGAAAATTTAGAACATATAACAAATAAAAACTTGTGGGTAGGATGAGAATTAAAAACGGCAATCATAGTGGAATTTCTAATCTGGTAAAAGAACAGAAATGTTGATCATCTCATGAAGATTGAATTTACTTTAATATCATACAAGGGGAACAACTTGCAAAGAATTATTTGCAAGGGGCATAACTCTGTTAAATTAAAATTTTACAATTTCAATGAAAGCGAAATTTAGAAACGTATTTAATTTTTTAAATATCAACTAAATATTTTAATATCTATATTTTTAACTGTTGTTATTTCCATGTTGGTTTTATTATTGAATAGAGGTTTAAAAACAAATAAGTAAATATAAGTTTTATAATAATTCTAGTTGGGGGAAAATGTCTGACAAAATGGAAAAAGTTCTTGTGACGTGTTTTGTCCTTAGAGGAAGTCCTAAAGAACGAAACGGGTCGCACAAAAACTTTTCCGCTTTGTCATACATTTTTTTCTCAGTATTGTTCTTGATATATGAAAAATTATATATTGTTAACTCATCAATAATTTTAGTGAAAACATTTTTTTAAATTTAACTGAAAACTAAAATTCTGTTAAAAATGTAACTCTTTCTTCAAGATGTTGCAAAAAGTAAATAAACCAATATTTCTTATGAATATTTAATGCTTTGGTGCCACATTTAACGCAAGCGTCATGTTTGCAAACTATGGCATATAATTGTGACAGAAGGAGAAATGTGTTATACTTTATGGGGTTAATTTTTATTTTATAAGGCCAACTCATACTGGCAAGGTCTTCACATATTTTTCTATCATAGAAATATATTAATATATCATAGAAATATGAACCTTAAACCGTAATGTGGTGTTATTGCCTAAATAATATTTTAATAATAATATTTGAAAATATTAATTTGTGTTCATATATGTGGAAATGCTGAAAAGGTCTTGGCCTTAATTCAAATCAATTGTTAGGTCTGCTGCTAGAAAATTTGTTTCTCTGACCAAATTTTGTTTACTTTTCAATGTAATCCCACTTGTGGTCCACACCCTTCTTCCATTTGGTGTTGCAGTACTTAGAAGCCATTGATGAAGATTTCATTCTGTTGGTCAAAAAAGTCATCAACAGCAGATATGATGTCATCATCACTGTGATACTGGTTCCCTGCCAAGTGTCTTTTCATGTTAGGGAGCAGATGATAGATGTGGCCAAATCAGGAGAATACGGAGGATGATCAACCAGTTTAAAGGCGCACTTATGTACAGCAGCCATTGAAACAAAGGACATGTGTACTGGAGCATTGTCTTGATAAAACAAAACCCCTTTCACCGGTTTTCCTGAGAATTTGGTCTTGATAGCCTTTTGTAACTACCTCAGCAAGTTGGTATAGTACTCTCCATTGATGGTGTGGCCCTTTTGAAGATAACCCATAAACACAATGCTTTACATGCCCAAAAATGAAGTCATCACTTTCCCTGCAGATGAAATGGCCTTGGATGTCTTTGGAGGAGCTGTATTTCCACTGCATGGATTGTCTTTCTGTCTCTAGCTCAAAGTGATGAACCCAACACTTATCCTGGGTTAAGACATATTCAAGGAAACCGGTTGGATTTGCCTCAAACAATGTTAGATTTTCTCTTGATGCGATCAGCCTGGTGTGCTTTTTATCAGATGTCAAAAAACGGGACACCTGTCGAGCAGAGGCCTTTTTCATGCCAATTTCATTGAAGAATATTCTCAATTCTCTCACAGGATATGCTAATAGCATTGGCTATTTGATTTATAGTCAATTGTCTGTCATCTATCACCATGTGGTGAACACAATAAATGTTTTTCTTGGTGGTGGATGTTGCAGGATGTCCCGACTTTGGGTCATTTTCAAGACTCTCCATAAATTTAGCTGCCCACTTTTGCACTGTTGGTAAAGCTGGAGTGCCATTTCCTAATGTAGGATCCGTGTCAACATGAATGTCCTTGGGGGCTAAATCATTTTTCTGCAGATTCTTGATAACATCACGATGCCAAATTCTGTCCATGTTCTCAATAGAATCATGGATATTTTTTTTGTCAAACTTTGTGACAGAGAAAGAAAGGAAAAGTTTTTGCATCAATATTACACCAGTCAACAAAAAAAAAATTTTTTTGAAATGGTGTTAAGACATCAAACATTTTTTTAGCTAATTTTTGAGGGTGTTGAATCTGAAAATGACCTTTTTCTTGGTTAGCTACCATTTTTTCATTCGTTTTTTTTGTCTATATGATATTGACTGATGGCAATATTTCTCAAAATAAAATCATAGAAACCTCTCAATTCATATTTAAACCAACAAATATTGGTTTGCTTCTTGAGAAATACTATTTTTGCAATAACAATCAGACCTTAAGTCTTTAAAAAATAGCACAATTGGATATACCAAGATCAGCAAGTATTTTCATCAAATCATTTAATAAACTAACAGCAGAAATGTACTTTGGTACAAATTTTCTCTTTCTTGATTGTCTGTCATGTTCAGTGTTATTTAAGTCCCTTTTGATACTCCAGCAATATCATGTACAATGGAATAGATACATTCATTTGGGATGCCTTTAGTTGAAGTTTTTTTCCAAATGTGAAAACAAAATTCTCTCAATGTATTTAGTTTCCTTCTGTAGTGATGAGATAAATTTATGAGTATCAAACAGAAGATTTTAGGGTTTCATTTTTTTTTGATGTTACCTTAATTATCAGGTTTACAAGTGTATTTTTGATAAAGTTTTTCAGTTAATTTGAATTTTGGCGCTTAATTGGAAAAATTTGGTGCCTTTATTTTAAAATTTTTGACTCCAAAAAATTTTTTCTTATAAAAATAGTTTATTTCAGGTCGTTAACATAAATTACTTGGACTACCTGAAAATTGATGGGTTTCTACGACCTTTATTAATTAAATTTTGTGATCAGCCAAGATCATAAATTGATCTTTTTTTCCAAAAATGGAATATCTAAGGTCATTTTCAGAATCAGCACTATTAAATTAGCTAAAAAATGTGGCACAAAAAATTGTGTTGATCATTGTTATTTATAGAATTATAAAGATAAAATGGAGAAAAGTCTGATTGAAAAGTTAATTTTTTTTTTTTTTTTCCTGTTTATTTCATAATAGTTTTCTTGTCTTTGAAATTAAGTTTATATCTGTTTTTAAAAAAAAAAAAAAAAATTGAAATGAGAAATTTTAGTGCCAAAAATTGCATCTTTGAAATGTTAAGTCCAACAGTTGTAAGTTGGGGAAGAATGTGTAGATTCAGGATTTTTTTTTTTTTTTTTAATTTTTGAGGCTGAAGTATATATATATATATAACTGTAATTCCTTTTTCACTCTATGCATTATGTAGATTCAGGATTTTTTTTTTTTTTTTACATTTTTGAGGCTGAAGTGTATATATATATATAACTGTAATTCCTTTTTCACTCTATGCATTATGTAGATTCAGGATTTTTTTTTTTTTACATTTTTGAGGCTGAAGTATATATATATATATATATATATATATATATATAATTCCTTTTTCACTCTATGCATTATGTAGATTCAGGATTTTTTTTTTTTTTTACATTTTTGAGGCTGAAGTATATATATATATATATATATATATATATATAATTATAATTCCTTTTTCACTCTATGCACTATGTAGATTTTGGGAATTTTTTTTTAGCAAGATAGATAGGTCGGTATGATAAAATACCCAGAAAAATTACACAAAGTTTTAAAATTGTGCCACACTTATAAATTTTCATTTCAAACTTTTTTAATCAACTGTTTTGCAATGTTATGAGGAGATATCTCAGACCAACAATTGGGGAATAATGAGACATATTTTTCCCTCTTTGGAACAGTTTTATACTCCTCCTCTTTCTCAGATAGCTGTTGAGCTCTCAAATTGTTATATAGGAATAAAGTGTCACTGCCGACACTGGAGTTTGCAATCCCATTTTGAATAAGTAGATCATGTGATGGTAAAGGAAATGTATATATGGGAATTAGCATGGCGTCAAAGTGATCAATATATGGATCACTATTTAGTGGTTACTTTACAAGCGAGTATTATTGAGCAAGTGCTATTAGTGCATGCGTTATTTGAAGGCGTCTGACACCAGTATTGTTCAACGGCGTTACTATAATTGTATCTGTGATTAATAAAAAATCTCTAGTAGATGACCATTACAAAAGTGGCAACGAGTGTTTGTTGACATCACAAAATGTTGATTAGCTCTATTTTGTTTCTCTCCCTATTTGCCCTCAGAAAATCACATTCAAAGACTCCTGACAAAAATTTTGATTGAATTCACCTTTAACTTTATAGTTTTCATGGAGCTATTTCTAAGTGATACAGAAAGCTTAAAATCTTAACTTTGAAAATTGCATCATTGGCTTATTTGGTAAAAATAATATTAGGTTGGTGCAAAAATAATGTCGTTTTTTGACGATTTTTTTTTTTTTTATTATCGTTCACCCATTTATCCAACTTTTTTGACTTCCCTATTTGCTTTAAATGGCGACTGACTGTTGAGTGGTCGACCTCGAGTTCAACAGCAACTTCTTGTGTGGTTTTGCGATGATCGGCTTCAATTAAGGCTTTCAAATGTTCGTTATCAACCGCAGTCGGCCGCCCGCAACCGTCTTCATCCTCGAGGCTCTCGTCACCATTGCGAAATTTCTTGAACCGCCGTTGTGCCACACGTTCATTAGTGGTTCCTGGGCCAAACGCATCATTGATATCACAAGCTGTCTCGGCAGCTTTTCGGCCTAGTTTGAACTGGAACAAGAAAATCGTGTGGATTTGAATTTTGTCCATGCTGTCGAAAAGCCTGCAAAAAAAATGAATGAAGAGATTGAGAACGGTAACGAATAACACGATTCGATAGAGCGAAAAACGCGCTTCAAAATGATATATAACATGGCTATATATATCAATGAATTAATTCAGAAATCATATATAAAAGTAACATATGTGAGAAAACAACATTATTTTTGCACCAACCTAATATTTAAAATTCATTATATCTGCGCATACTGATTTAATGAGATCATTTAATCAGAAGTTGTATTCATGAAAACAAAATCTCTCTTTCTCATAGGATTCTTTCATATGCACTATAATAATTCTGTGCATGCTGGAAAAACATATCGCCTTTACAACATTCTCTTCTTCTATCTGCCATGTCCCTTCAGGACATTGGCAATCATGGCTCACCACAATTTCCTATCCCTTTTAGCTCCTAGTAATGTTTGTCTCCCTCTCTCAATTACAATGAATTGTGTGACAAAACAGGAAATAGATCTGTACTTTAATTATATTTATATTTGCCATTAATCACTCGGTCAATCTGTTTGGTTTCATGTCTATTTCAGTTTTGGCTGTGTGTGTGTGTGTGTGAACAGAAAATCTAGAGGAAACAGAATTGGTTATAAAAGTCAGTGTTTAATTCTTCATGACCTGCTCTGACATTCTTGAAATATAATTGTATTAGTCAAGTGGGTAGGGGAACATTGTTGATAATTTGCCAGTCAATATTTATTTTGTTAGATTATCACCTACTGGTTGACTGAATAAACCAACCAAACTTGTTGTCTGAAAAGAACCTGTCATTGTTTTTGAAATTTAAGTTAACTTTCAGGTTCTTCTGGAACATTTGGCAAATTTCAGAGCATTTTGAAAATAATCAGAAGGTATCAAATTTACTTTTACAATTAAAGTGGATCTTTATTTTTAGAATTTTTAAAATCATATTTTTTTTTTTTTCATGATTGGTTTTGGTATGATGATTCCTTCCTGTTTCAGTTTGTCTCCTTTGTCCATTTTGGTTTCTTTTTCATTTTATTTTAAATATTTTCTTTTTTTTTTCTTTGTCTGCTTTTTGAATTTGAAAACAATTGTATATTCATCTTAATCTGATTAAGTATTTATGTAAAAATAATTGCAATTAAACATATGCATTAAAAAAAAAATTAACTGGGGCAGGAAACAGACAAGAAATATAAAGTAGAAGGCGGATTCGTTGCTTCTTTGACATAGTTCATCATCACTAGAATCTGTGATCTGGGTATTTTAGAGTGCTATTTCTGGTAATTCACAAACCTGGTTTCCTGCTGTCACATAATCTGAAAGCATCAGATTGTTTAAAGAGAAATAGACTGTGACATTCAAAACGTTGTTCATACAATTGATCTTATATAATTTATTACCACAACATTCCATTCCGTCTTTTCTTCAGGTGTATAATACTTACAGAAACTGATGGATTTGTGGGGAGGGGAGCAAAGTAAATTAGTAAAAAGTCAACAGAAAAAAAAAGTTCAGAAACTAGTGTCAAATATAATGAAC
This sequence comes from Acanthosepion lycidas, assembly GCA_963932145.1. Lineage (NCBI taxonomy): Eukaryota > Metazoa > Mollusca > Cephalopoda > Sepiida > Sepiidae > Acanthosepion > Acanthosepion lycidas. Next base: position 10,685,160 of record OZ010599.1, read on the forward strand.
AGACCAATTTGCTTTTTTTTTTTTTTTTTATTATTTGGTTGAGGCAAAATATGAGTGACAAAACTAATTTCAACTCTGAATTAATTTCAACTCTATTTAAAATCAAAGTTATCAATTTCTGTGAATTCCTAAACAAAATGCAATGAGTTGGTGTTAATTTTTTAATTTAACATTAAAAATTCTTAGTAGATAATTCAGAATTCATCTTTTCTGCAACTGTCTTTTTTGTTGCAAATAAAATTAGTTCCGACTTGAAATTGGTTCTGCACCCCCCCCCCAAAAAAAATATTAGGGAAATCTTAGAAGTACCTTTTGAAATTTATTTAGCTTATTCTTTTATAATGCCCAATTTAAATGAAAAGTCACCAAAAAAAAAAAAGACATCAAAACTATGAGCCATATGATCACTGAAATTAAGCAATGTTGAGTCAGGTTAGTACCTAGATGGGTAACTGCTTGGAAATATTAGAATTCTATAAACTTAGATTTGTGTTTGCCGTAATGGATAATGGCTTGGAATTGTTAATCAGAGAGCTGAATTCCAATTTCAGTTGGGTTCGGTATAGTCACTTATGCGCAATTACCCTTGGGAAAGGTATGAATCTCTTCTCCCCTCAGCTATGGGTTAATTAGTAAAAGTTGTATCACTAAACCATTATTATCTCCAAAAATAAAATAAAAATTATTTTGATTTCGGTGTAGAGGTTGATATGTTGCTCAACAAAACCAACCAACTAGCCAAACCTATGATTATAATCCATAATTTTGGCAAGTTAAAATTTCACTGAAATATTCTGGAGAATTCATAAATTTATATAAAAAAACCAGAAAAATATGAACTGTAAGTAAAAAAAAAAAAGTCAATATATATTGAATTTCCCTATTATAGGTATTAGTTGGTTGGATGTTTTTGTTCAATGGCATTTCAATACTGGGTTATTTAATGCTGAAATCTAAATATTTCATAAACAATTTTATTTTTATTTTATTTAGTTATTTTTTTTTATCTTTTGAGATAATAATGGTTTTAATGATACAATTGACTTACCCAAAAAGTACTGACAACATCAAAACTTTGAAACTTGTTATACAAATGAAATCAGTGGTCAGCTTTTTCAACAAATGCTTATTGTAAAGCCTTAAAACTCAATTTTTAAATATAAAAAAAAAATAAAAAAATAATTTGAAATGAGTAAAACTACATTTTTTTGGACTGATGAAAAAGATTTTCTGGGCAGTTTGAATGGCCCTACTACACTTCTTTTAATGGCGATTTATAATCTGAATTTCTTTATAGACTTCTATAACCAATATTTCTGGAACATTCCAGATTCTACCATCACTTGAAACTGGCATTAAATCTAAAGACAAAAGTTGACTTAACCTGTGCAATGTCACCCACCAAAGGCAATTGAAAATAATAGTTTCTACCCTTAGTTGGAGCTATAAACAATTATTGCACTGGTTGGAGATGCAATGTCAATGCCCTGGCCAATGTAAAAACTGGAATCATAGTATATGGTAACTTGTTGTCTCTTATATCTGGTTCACAGCTATCAGAGTTAGTTACTGGGTCTTTAAGTTTCTCTGATGTAATTTCAATGGCAGCGAGATCATCAGCTACAAAAAAAGCATCATGAGAAGAATATAAAATGGCTCTTAAGTCATCTTCTCCTTTAGTGGTTAAAATTTTCTTGACTGTGTTAAATGTTTGTCGAACTTGCTTCATCAATCTTGACTGTTCCGTCCTTGTATTAAGATAGTTTGCAGAACTATGCAAAAACTTGCAAGTAAAAACATACAATTCTTGTATCACAAAAGAAATAGAAAAAAAAAATTAAGAGTGCTCATTAACAAAGATTATGAAAAAAATTTTTTTGTTATATCATCCTCTAAACCTGTGAGCTCTTTGCTTATTTAAGAAGTACTTTCCTCATTTACTTAATGGTCCTTAAAACCATAAAAGTTACAGAAGTTGGGCTAACTAAAATAGATGAGACCTCACCAGAACTGCACTCAGATTGCTGGGTGTTACTGTCAACACTGATTTCCACGTTCTTTTCCTCACGCAGCAATCTTTTTGTACATTGCAAAGAATTAGGGATCTTCTT
>OZ010599.1:10692270-10892270 GCA_963932145.1 Acanthosepion lycidas
GGAATATTGCTAACCTTATTGTGGAGAATTACCTCATAGGTCCAGAGTAGCATAGCCTATATGTGAGCAAATTGCTAGCGATGCAGTCTCTTCGAGCACCGGTGCTGGAATGACGAGGTGCATGTGTCAGTCAGATCGAGGCTGGCAGTGTGCCCGATATGCAAATTCTCTGGCTCGGCAAGAACGTATAAAAAGGTGAGTTCTTGTCAAGTCGGCAGAACGATTTTTGTGCGTTAATCATAATTCACAGAATTCGTTGTGAGGATGTTTCTAGTGTCTGTGCTACTGAATAACATCTTTTCTGCTACACTTAACAATCATTTATTGTTATAAATTTAGTGCTACCTTAGCTATGAATAGTAAAGATGGTTTCTCTACTTAATTCCTCTTTTGATATTTATCTCTGTTATGTCAGAAATAATGAAAAATAGACATATGTGAGTGGAGTGGCGATGTTAACCGGGGGAGTCTTAACGCCTCATTCTCCTCCATTTTAGTAGCCTTCCATTTGCATTGGCAGAAGAGATGAGGGCAAAGGTATGTTATAAAAATCCCCTAACCTCATACTCGAGATTCTTTTTGGCCAACAGTGAAACAAGTTATTATTATTGTTCCTGCCTGTTATTACTGTGGTTACCTGACCCTAGTAGAGAGGGTTGCTGTTATATTCCATGCTAAGGGAATAAATACATAACACCAGGTGGATAATAGAAGAAAGGTTTATTGTACACAACCAGTACAATATGAAATACAGTACAGTTATACACACAGGTCAATCTAGTAGTGTGTGCCACTAATTGGAAGGTCGGACATGTTTGTGTCTTCTCTCTCACAATCTTCCTCCAGTCTCTCACAGACAGTTGACTTTATAGGTACTTACTACCTATAGTGTAATCATTCATGAGGGGTGACTGCTTATTCCTTACATCAGTTGCAAAGGAAGGGCATTTTCTTTTGCAACCAGGTCATTCACTAACTCCATGCTGGTCTTTTCAGTCAAATTCATTTAAGACTGTTAAGGATTCTTTTTTGCTGGTTCAGCTCATGTTTCATTTTTTATTTTATTTATTTATTTTTTTTTTTTATAGAGTTACTTATTAATTCCATTACAGATTTGTCAGTCTTGAACATTCTGAGGCGTTCAAGTATCGAATTATGGACTTGACCATATTGTATATCTTTGTGTAATCAATTCATACTGTTTTAAAATTTTTCCTTCTTGATTTTACTTCTTTCAGGATTGTCATTTGACCCTCTGCTTCCTCGCCTACTCTAGATTTCTCATATGGATTAAGGGTGGGGGAGGGGAGGTCAGTTTATATTTTAATGTCACAGATTATTACATTGTTGATTTCTATGACAGTGTCTGCTTTCTGCTGGTGCCGTTTCAAACTGTTTTCCAATAATATACATGTACCCTAATTATGAACTTATTTTTGTCTTTTTTCCAGGTGTATTTTTATCTGGCGCCTGTCTCCACATGTGACAAAACAAATGCAAATGAGAATGGAAGAGAAAGGAAATCTACCAAAGGAGAGTTTGAATTTGAGTTCAATTCCTATCCAAAGGTAAATTCTTCTTTCTGTCTCAGTGATAAGAGTTTTTGTTCATTCCCAGCCCCACTGACTCTGATGTCAAGTGAAAATGAAAAACAAAAGGCTAATAAAAATAAAAATTAAATTAAAAACAAAGATTAGAAAAATAAACCCAATTTTAGAATTATAATATAATCAATAGTCAGAGGATACTATCACTGATCGCAGAAATTTAAAAAAAAAAAAAAAAAAGAATAATTCAAAATAAAGTTTTGCCCATAAATTTTAGATAAAAGCACAATAGTAACATAAAAGATACTTGAAAATTATTTTATTACATAATTTAAGTTTATTAGAAGTAAAATATAAAGGGCAACAAAGGGTTGCAGCTCTGTGGCACTTTCATCAAACTTGTACCCCCCCAACATTTTTCTGTGAACCTCCCCCCCACCCCAATACCACAAAAAAAAAAAAAACCCAAAAAAACTATCCCATCAAACTTACAAAATCTTGTAAACATCTTATGGTCTTAAAAAATAATGTCATAAATTTTTGTACAATCTGGTCTTTTGGTGTTTTTGAAAGAGAGCACTGTGAACTGGCCAACTTAAATTTCTTAATTATCTTCAGAATTTAAAAAATGAAATCTTAAGTTTCTTTTAATATTTGCTTTTCTCTTCTGTGATTATTATTATTATTATTATTAGACCGAAGTTTACTGATTTTTAGCTTGCAACTTTTTGCTCCATACCCATATTTCAATTGCAGCTAAATGTCTAAAATGTAAATATATAGGCAAAAAGATAAACAAATGTATATATGAAATGTTGTGACTACTTCCAATCAGGCTTCAAAGAGTTAAGTAATCTTATTACTCTGTTAAAATGATAGCATTGCCTGATAATTCCTTTGAACATTTGCCGCTTCCTTGAGAGTTCGTAGCACCCCTAAGTGACATTACTGCTTATGTTGTGAATGACTGGTTGAGATTATATCAAACAAATAAAGGGATTAGTTTTTACATTTTTTGATCAAGAAACTTGACCAGAAAAGAATTCTGTTCCAATATTCTTGTAATCTTTTTTTTAATTTTCTGATGTGACGTATCCTCTCAAGACATGGGCAATTATGTCTCTTCACAACTTCCTACCCTTCATTGCTTTGTTTGTCTCTTAAATATCCCCCCTCCCCTTGCTGTTTCCTCTCTTCTCACTCCCTCTATGTCCCTGTGAGTGTCAAATTCTCCAAATCCTCTTTATTGTGTCTCAGAAATTTAACCCTTTAGCATTCAGCATGCTCCAACCTGCCTTATGGCTCTCAAAGTTTCATTATTTTTATAACTTCTTGAGTTATTTGCAGTGATGTTGTCATATATAATGGCAGAGTATGCATGAGACAGGTTATGTCAGGTTGAACATTAAGAACTGATATTTATTATTTGAATGCTAAAGGGTTAAACTCTTTTTTTTTTTTTTTATTTTCCTTAAAACATCCTTGTCACTTACATATTCTGTCCATAGTATTCTCATCATCCTTCTGTAGAGTCATATCTATTGCTTCAAGTTTTCCTCACATCTGTGAGAAAATTGGGCAGCATTCACTGCCATATAGGAAGATTCAAATTACATAGTAGTTCTTTTCTTTGTACCTAATGAAATTTTCCTACTTTGTAATACTTTGTTTAGCTTTGGGAAGGCATCTTCTTTCTTCATTCTGATGTAAGAAATGAGATATTACTCAGCAGTTAAGCACTGTTTTGTTTCTAATGAAATTTTCCTGTTTCTTAATACTTTGTTTAGCTTTTGGAAAGCATCTTTTGCTATCCCAATACACTTTTGGATTTCAGTGTCACTTTTTTTATCTGCTATACCATTTCCCAGATAAGTAAATTTCTGTCTTTGCTTGATTTTGATCTCATTTCAATTCATAACTTGTATCGTGAGTTGTCCCTCTTACTAATGACTATACATTCAGCTTTCTTATAAGTGATGGGTGGTCTTTGATTCTTGTTTTCCTTTTTTTTACCTTGGCTATGAATTTTTGCAGTTTTCTTTCTGTGTCTCTTATCAGCATGATGTCATCTATGTAACTTATGTTGTTAAGAAGGTGCCCACCAACAATAAAAACTGGTAGGACTTCTAGTTCTCTTAAGATTGCCCTATTGTATAAGTTGAATAAATCTGATAAGAAGACACCACCTTGCCTTATGCTTCTTTATATTTCTTGTGTATTTAACTCACTTCATCTATTTGTATACAGTGTGAATGTTTCCAGTAAATGTTTCCTGCTATTCAAATATCTTTCCCAAGTAAAGTTTCCCTAGCAGTTCAAGTACTTTTATTACTTAAACCTTATTTTTTAGTGGATACTTGTATTTGAGTAGATACTCCTTTTATTTATTAAATAGTATATTTATTTATTTTTGTCTACTGGCTTGAATATTTGAGAAATCTTATTAAAGAAAGACATGTGCTCTCTGGTAGGACTTGAACTTTTCCTAGGGGAAAACATCAGATCTGATGTGCTTTGGCCTCTCGGCTACAGAGTGTGTCAATAACCAAGCCAAGCTGAGTAGTGTATTTCAACATGCATTTTTCGCTGACTCTTAAAATTGATATATTTGCTAAGTTTTGTATCCTAATATAAACAAAGCAATTTGTAAAGAAAGGAATGGATTTTTTTTTTTTATTAATCTGACAAATTTTTATTATTTAATAAAAATGTCAGATTATTAAAAAAAAAAATCAATTCCTTTCTTTTTATTTGATGTTATGAACACTAAAAAAAATTAAAATTTTCAGACACACTTGGTTGTATATTATTTTTGATTTATTATTTCAATCAGGTTCCTCAATTAGTTTCGGCCAGCATGGCCATCACCAGGAGAAAAAAACTTTCTGCTTGTTAGTAGCAGTGAACTACAGTAGTGAGTGACTGTTTATGAAGAAAATGAACTTCATTTGCAGTTTTCATTTGTTTTTTTTTTATCGTTAATTTTGATTGGTCCTTGTGTTGGTCAAACAGCCTCTTTCAAGTTATTTTTAAAATAGAGGCTGGGGAGATTCATGAGTCGCAGAATTCCCTTCTTGGTCATTTTGACAGTTTTATTGGTTCCTGGGAGGGTGATGTATGTGTTAAGTGTATGTTATATAATTGGTGGCAATAGGCGTTAGTGTGTTTATATATCTGTCTGAATTTTAGTTTAATTTATTGTACATTTATGATCAGTACTGCTGACTGATATTATATTTCCTCAACACTACACCAGTCATACTGCTCACCTGAACCCTCCAAGTCAATGAGTTAAGGCTGCCACTTTCTTTGATTTTTGCTGACTTGTCAGGCTAAATTTAATTTGCCCTTTTTCAATTGATACATTGTGCTAAAAAACTATACTGTATGAAATAAATTACTTAAAATGAACATTTGAAAACAGTAAATTGTAATAAGTGTTCTTTGATAAACAGAGTAGACAAGTCATTAGAGATTTTTAAAAGCTTATAAAATTAAAGCAAGAAATACATTGCTTATTAAGTATGTCACTAGCTCAGATAAGGCTCAGACCTAAGAAGCTCGACTAGCTACATTTTATTCAATTCTTTTTTTTACTTACTTACTTTCTTTGTTTTTTCTTTCTTTCTTATCATGAATAATATCAATAAAATGTATTTCTGCCAATATTTTGAGGCACAGTTAAAATGATTAATGTTGGATCCTGCTGAAGTCAAGAATGAAAATGACATACTATGAAAGTGTTTTGTTGCTTTGAAATAGATATACTTGAATGTTGACTCACTTGGACTAAGCTTGACATGCCGAACCCCTGGAGACTCCCCTGAGATATATTTTTGTGATGTACAGTGGCTGTTAATAATTAAGTATAACTGAAGACTTCAATGTTAAGATAAAACAACCGCAAATAAATAATTAAATAAATACTTAACAAGAACAAAGAAGTAAAAGTCAGCCAAAGATAATTAACTATTTCAGTGAAAACCTTGTTAGTAATATGGCTCAGCTTAATGTCAGGTAAATCCTGAATCAAAACCCAAATCATCAATGCAGAATAATTCACACTAATTCAACTGGATAGTTCCACCCAATAGTCACTCAATCACTGCAGTCAGTAGCCTGACACCACCATTTATACCTGACGGAAAACATATATTCATAAGTCCAGAGTGTTATGCTTGAACCTCGGTGTTGATAGTTACTCATTTTCTTCTTATATATATATATATATATATATATATATATATATATATATATATATATACACACACACACGCACGCACTCTCATGCACACACACAGAGGTAAAAATCCATGGGGAAGTAATCCAAGTGAATCCTAATAATATAAAATATTAAAAGTAATTCATAAATAGAGCTCATTGTATTTATTACAGAGCATATATATATAAATTACAAATAAATGAAATTCAAATATATATATATATATATATATATATATATACATAACAGAGAAATCAAAAATTAACCCATGAGTATAGACTATTTCAGCTTATGCCAAATGTGTTGACTTCAATGTTCACTTTTACACACACACACTCACATTTTATATATATATATATATATATAGAAGTCAACACTGTTTCATGCTAAACACAATCATCAGGCCTAATGATTGTGTTTAGCATGAAACAGTCTGTTGCCTCTAAGTGTTGACTTCAATTTTCACTTATATATGTATGTCTGTATGATTGTGCTTGTCTCTCCCTTTGTTAAGGTTGCGTGGCTCATTACAACTTGCCAATACCTCCATAAATAAAGGACTATTCAATTTTGATCACATGGCAAGGGGCAGAAAGATACTACTTGGTCTCAATGAGAGAGAGATATAAATAAATAAATGTATGCTTAACATCTCCTATCAATACCTCATAAATAATGGACTATTCCATTTTGATCACATGGAAAGAGTGAGGGAAGTCACTATTTGGTTTCAATAAGAAAATGAAAGGAAGGAAGATAGAAGAGATGGAAAAAGTTGTCAATTTCAAATCTTTTCATTTGTACCCCCTTACTTCTTAAACTAATGGCCAGCATTTAAATTTATGATTGTTATTGCAATATTTTGTTAAAGTTGTTAAGCTCAAATATTTAATGATGTGATAGGGGAATTTCTACTGATATTTTATTGTCATAGAAATCATCATGAGCTTGATCAATGACTAATTTAAGAATTAAGATTCATAAGAATATTAAATTTTCATAAGTTTACTTCTAGAATATATTTTTAAGTTGAGTCATAAAGAATTTCCATTTTGTTCATCAACTTTATTCTTTTGAATGTTCACTTTATTATTTTTTAATCATCGTTGATTTGCAATGACTGATTGTCACTTATCAGGCAGCCATTTAATACCTATTGAATAAAATTCCACAAGTTTTGATGCAAGAAAGTTTTCAAATTCTTTATTTTAGTTCTTATTAGGGAAAATTTTCCACATCAAAGTGTTTTGCAGTCATTGAAAAAGTTGATTAATTCATGCAAGGTCAGATGAATATGGAAGGTGGGATGGAACAGAGCAAATGAGTTTCCCTCAGTTATTATTGCTGTAAGTGGCCTTGTTTTGTCATAGAGGAGGACAACATTTTTCATTTTATCCATGGTGTATGCTGCCACAGCCATACAAAAATTAAGGTACTTTGTGTGTACTTCGAATTTTTTTTTTTAACTGGTTCCCAAAAAAAAGAAATTTGTTTATGACTGAACTAATGTATTATGACTAGATATATGACTGAATTAATGTATTTGGACTTGATATATGACTGAACTAATGCATTAGGACTAGATATATGACTGAACTAATGAATTAGGACTCGGTATATGACTGAACTAATGTATTAGGACTAGATATATGACTGAACTAATGTATTAGGACTAGATATATGACTGAACTAATGTATTAGGACTAGATATATGACTGAACTAATGCATTAGGACTAGATATATGACTGAACTAATGCATTAGGACTCGGTATATGACTGAACTAATGCATTAGGACTCGGTATATGACTGAACTAATGCATTAGGACTCGGTATATGACTGAACTAATGCATTAGGACTCGGTATATGACTGAACTAATGCATTAGGACTAGATATATGACTGAACTAATGTATTAGGACTCGATATATGACTGAACTAATGCATTAGGACTAGATATATGACTGAACTAATGCATTAGGACTCGGTATATGACTGAACTAATGTATTAGGACTAGATATATGACTGAACTAATGTATTAGGACTAGATATATGACTGAACTAATGTATTAGGACTCGGTATATGACTGAACTAATGCATTAGGACTAGATATATGACTGAACTAATGCATTAGGACTAGATATATGACTGAACTAATGCATTAGGACTAGATATATGACTGAACTAATGCATTAGGACTAGATATATGACTGAACTAATGCATTAGGACTAGATATATGACTGAACTAATGTATTAGGACTAGATATATGACTGAACTAATGCATTAGGACTAGATATATGACTGAACTAATGCATTAGGACTCGGTATATGACTGAACTAATGCATTAGGACTCGGTATATGACTGAACTAATGCATTAGGACTCGGTATATGACTGAACTAATGCATTAGGACTAGATATATGACTGAACTAATGTATTAGGACTAGATATATGACTGAACTAATGTATTAGGACTAGATATATGACACAACCTAGTATCTAATGACTTTACTTAATATATGATTTCTGACAAAACTTAATGTTATGTATATAACAAAGGTTTTGTATAATTTTTGAATTATGAAAAATAGTTAAATCTTTTGAAACCTATTTTGATAAATGATAGAATTTAAGACATTCACTGTTGTTTCTTGTAGTTTTTTCTCTCTCTCTAATTTATTTATTCATCTACTTTTTAATATTATTATTTTCTTTTTATACCCATCTGCAATTTCTTCTGCTTCTCCAGTATTACTCTGTCGCTAATTGTGATCATGATATATTTTTTTAATATTTAAACCTGCTCCCATTTCCTCCTCTCCCAACCTCGAGCCAACACTACTGACTATACAAGACATATATATATATATATATATATATATATTACCTTTTTCCTTTTTTTCTATCACTTTGTCACGGTTCTTGCAGTAACATATTCTCTTTTCTCATATAAGGCAATCTGGCTCACCTTTCCACCCACAATTGGTTTTATGTTGGTTTTTCTGTTTGATGTCTTTCACTGGGGGAAATGTAAATATCTTTAGTGAGGAAGATTTTTGTTGCTAATTTTGGCATCTGTTCTCATGCTGTCATGACTGTTGCATCACTGTTTGAAATGTTCCTATATCAGGCCCTGACATTGAATCGGTTGAATTGAAAAATCTCCTTTAAAGTTTTTCACTTCATATTGTAAGTAAAGAATTTTTTGTAAATTTATTTTCTGTGATTTACTGGTAAAAATGTCACTTTCTGTGAACAGAATATTTCACAGTGTTAAGAGATGATCAAAATGTTTCTATCAAACCAAACTTTCATTTCAATAACTTTTTATTGGAAAGTTTTTGTTTACTTTTAATCTCAAAACTTTTAAGTTTTTATTAAAATAAATTCTAAAAATACAAAATAGTTTTAAATGCAAATGGTATGTTTAAATTAATAAAAAATGAAATTTGAAAAATACTAATAGAACTCTGTTTTATGAAATATGTATTGAAGGCAAATAATTATCTTTAATTGCAAATTTTCAGCTACATTGTTGCTTCTTTTTCTCTTTTCTTTCTCTCTTCTCTTTCTCTCTTCTCTCCTCTCCTCTCCTCTTCTCTCCTCTCCTCTTCTCTCTTCTTCTCTTCTCTCTCCTCTTCTCTCTCTTCTCTCTCTTCTCTCCTCTTCTCTCTCTTCTCTCCTCTTCTCTCTCTTCTCTCCTCTTCTCTCTCTTCTCTCTTCTTCTCTCTCTTCTCTCTTCTTCTCTCTCTTCTCTCTTCTTCTCTCTCTTCTCTTCTCTTCTCCTTTCCTCTTCTCTTCTCCTTTCCTCTTCTCTTCTCCTTTTCTCTCTCTCTCTTCTCCTTTTCTCTCTCTCTTCTCCTTTTCTCTCTCTCTTCTCCTTTTCTCTCTCTCTTCTCCTTTTCTCTCTCTCTTCTCCTTTTCTCTCTCTCTTCTCCTTTTCTCTCTCTCTTCTCCTTTTCTCTCTCTCTTCTCCTTTTCTCTCTCTCTTCTCCTTTTCTCTCTCTCTTCTCCTTTTCTCTCTCTCTTCTCCTTTTCTCTCTCTCTTCTCCTTTTCTCTCTCTCTTCTCCTTTTCTCTCTCTCTTCTCCTTTTCTCTCTCTCTTCTCCTTTTCTCTCTCTCTTCTCCTTTTCTCTCTCTCTTCTCCTTTTCTCTCTCTCTTCTCCTTTTCTCTCTCTCTTCTCCTTTTCTCTCTCTCTTCTCCTTCTCCCTCAGTTTCTTTTTCTTGGTATGTTATCAATACCCTTTGCCAATTGTTCAATAAATATTAATTTACCCCATATTCTTCTTTGACTCCCTGTTAGTACCATGGGGTGTTTGAACATCCCACAAAATGTTTTTCTTTCAAATTTTCATAAGTCAAGAAACTTTCTGAATAACTCTGTCAAGTAACTAAAAGGAGTTTTTGACTTCAGTCAAAATATTTCTGTAAATTACAAGCAGTTTTATTTGTTTGCTGAAAATAAAATGAAACCTATTTTTGTATAATTGTATTTTTCAAACTTCATTTTTAAATATTGGCATTTTAATTTAGTTTTTCAAAATATAGGCCTTTTTCCCACATTTTTATTTATCCTCTAAAAATCAGAACGATCACAAAAACAAGAACTAAATGAGATATTTATATTTTAAATGGGGTGTTTTATTTTTTTTTTTTAAAAATGGGGTATTTTTTTTTTTTTTAAAAAAAAAACACTTTTAGTTTTATTTTTTTTTTTTTTGCAGTATATGTAGGTAAATCAATAAATTAGATTATGAAAAAAGAATTTATTTTATAAAATAATTATTTTCTTTCCATCTTTAGAAAAAAAATTGTAAATATTAATCACATAGACTGAAAATATATTCTTCTCGATTATTTTTGAAAGGCTCGTCTGAGGCATGTAAAAGTGGGAGTTGATTTTTGCATTCCTTCATGCTTATTTAATAAACATACTTTATTTAATTAATCTATTTTTTATAAGTCAAAATATCCATTTTTAAAATTGCGTTTATTATGAATAACTGTGGGTAATTCAGTTCGCCCGTCGTTGGCGATGACTGAAATGGATTAAAGTGCTTGCTTTCGTCCAGTCTACCAACTGAGCTGCCGCTAGTGACCTCTTATTCTCTCGGTCTTGTTAGTACGCATGTACACCGTCATGCCAACAATACGCTCTCCTGTCTTCCTCCCAGACTCGCTATGTATGCCCGTGTCGGGGGCGACTACAATTTGCATACAAGACTTACTTCTTGTTTGCCCGAGACTTCCGGTTTTATAAATTCAAGCTGGTTTGAATTCTTAGTGTCTTTTTATTTTTAATTTTTTCCCTGCATGTCCACTCACGATCTTTCAACAGGACCCGACATGCCAAGCAAATTTGCTTTGCAGGAGGTAAGTCTTCTCATTCCTCACAATAACATTTTAGAGAAATATAACAATAGATTTATTTCATGACAGCCTAATTTTTTTATAATGCAATCATCCTAGGTTTGTCTGTTGGGCTATAGCCAGTAAGGCCAGTGCTACTAAATTTTGAATTGTAGTTTTGATGGTAGCCTAAATTAGTTTAGCTTCCCCCCCCACTTTTTTTTTTTTTTTTTTACATATAATTCACTAAGATGCAAGGGGTTACAGTGTGAAAGAATGAGAAAAAGAAAAACATTATTAAAGAGAGAAAAAAATTAAAAGAACAGGAATAAAGAAGACAGAAGATAATGATTGGCATTGCATTTAAATTTTTGGAGATCAAAGTTGACAAGTTTTTAATAATTTTAGCAGATTTAATCCATATTTTCAATACATACAGAGACTATTTTTTGTTCATTGAAGCCAGCTACTATGTATGGGTGTGAAACAGATTTTAATAAAATCACTAGAAAAAAAAAAAAAACTTAGAAACTGACAAAAATCATGGGGATAAATAGAAATAAGTGAAAATGTATGAGAGAACAGACCAAGATAAGAGCTATAGAAGTGATTAAGTAATAAAAATAGAGGTAGGCTAAATGCATCAAGAACAGAGGATAACAGATGGAGCAAAAGGTTGGTTGGTGCCAAATGGATAGCAAACCCAGTAGGAAAAGACCAGATAAAAAATGGTGAGATGAGATAGTTTGCTAATAGAAAACATGTCAAAGATTAGCCCAGTCACAGTCATCATGGAACGGGTTGGAAAAATTTTTTTTTTTTTTCTCACAGTCAACTGACTATGTTTAATAATATTTGATATATATGTAATTTTAGGTTAACTGATGTTATTTTTGTACTTTTTCTTTCTTACTAGATCACCTGTGACTCCCATGAAACCACTTCGGCCACTCACTCTGGATTCAGTAGACAGCAATATAGATTGTCAATTACGCAGTGTTCCTGGTTTTCTTACAAGCAGTCCTTTCAATGATCGCAGTCATGAAACAGCCTCTACTGGAGTACAGAACATGTTGCTGAAGAACGACTCTCTAGAAATCACCTCAGCAGGTGGAAGTGGTTTTAATTCCAGTACCAACCCAATGGATTGCCGTATTAGCATTGGCCAATTGCCAAGCTGGGCAAAAGCCAAGGTAAGGAAATTTGAATATTTTTTTAAAACTGTCTTCAGATGCTGCTTATACAAAGAAATAATATTTTATAACAGTAACATAAATAAAATATAACAAATATATATTTATTATTTCAAACGTTATTTTTTGTGATACTCGTGTTTGAGTAGATGATCTGTTTTATTTTAAACAGTATTTTATTTTGTCTCTTGGCCTGTTTAAAGTAAAATGGAGAGTATACTCAAGTATGGGTAGCCATTAAAATAATGTTTGAAGTAATATACGATGGCTGTAAACTTGAGTTTTTCCGATGAAGCTGTTTGAACAGTGAAACTTGTCCAAAACAGAATATGGAAAAGGTGGCAATGAAACCCGAAGGCACATTATAATAGTTAAAAATGCTTTACAAAACTGAAAAATGTCATCAGGAACAAAACAATGCTGAACTGCTATGTAATATCAGTCGTTCTATATGGCAGTGAATGTTGGACAATCTCATCATAGATGAGAACACTGGAGGCAACAGAAATGTTGTTCTACAGAAGGATGCTGAGAATACCATGGATGGAGCATGTAAGTAATAAAGAACTTTTAAGAATAATGGAAACAAAAAAGTCACTTATGCATAGTCAGAAAGAGACAGTTGAAATTTCTGGGGAGAAATAAGGAAAGAAGGCTTGGTAAATTTGACACACATGACATATGGAATGCAGGAGTGACTGGCATTGAAACAGCACAGATTTTATAGATGGATTTGTTTTTTTTATGGATTGTCAACCGTTTGCGGATTATTTAAAGCTGAAACGTATTTTGTTTTGTAAGAATAATTTTTTTTTTTACAAGTGAGTATTGCATTAATAATTTGGTGGTGGTGGTGGGGGGAAATAATTTCCCCAGTTATAAGTTTTACTATTTAAGCCATATCTAGTGGGAGAGATGGCTTTATACCTTTCCCGAGTGTATTTGTGCGTAAGTGAATGTGACAAACTTGACTGGAATGTGAACAGGTGAAACAGCAATGAACCTTCCTACTTGTGCCAATGAATGGCAGAACAGGGAGTAAGAAGGACAGTAAAAAGATCAACATTGCTCCTAATTACAAAAGACAGGAATTTAAAGAGAGCCATGGTCACCCATGTTCAGAAGAGGCAAGACACAAAGATGATGATTTACCATACATACACACACACACATATATATAATTGAAACTAAATTCATGAGTAAGTCAAATGATTACAAAAAGGTTTGTCTATGAAACTCTGGAGTTGAGGTGATGAACAATCAGCTAAGTCACACGCACACACATATATATTAAAGAAAAACAGACCACTTTAAGGTTCCATTATAATAATTTATTTCACCAGAGCCCTTTTAAAGGATGCTGGATCATCAGATAGCACTTCCAAAAGATGAAACGAAAAAATACATATATATGAGATTAGAATAAAAACATTTTGAAATTGCTACACAAAAGCTTTCATGTTTCATACTATGATTGTTACTTACCATTACTTGAACAAATACAATCATAGTATTGAAACATGAAAGCTTTTGTGTAGCAATTTCAAAATGTTTTGTATTGAGTACATTTTTAAAAGTAAATGCTATGAACAGTGGATTTTTGCTCCATCTCTTTTTTTCTCTCATTTGTGTCTGTGTGTGTATATATATATATATATCTCCAAACGACCAGGAAAAAAAGAATGGATTTTTGCTCTATTTGTTTTTTTCTCTCATATATATATCCAAATGAGAGAAAAACAGAATATATTCTTTTTCCTGGTCATATATATATATATATATATATATATATATATATATATATACACACATACACACACACATTGTTGTGGAGTGGTTACTTGCAAATTAGTCTCCACAATAATTATTATCATGTGTTCAGTAGTTGACTTTTTTCTGAGGATAAAACAAATTGCTATTCATTGCTTTCAATATCTTTCTTTTGCTC
Organism: Acanthosepion lycidas; assembly: GCA_963932145.1. Classification (NCBI taxonomy): domain Eukaryota; kingdom Metazoa; phylum Mollusca; class Cephalopoda; order Sepiida; family Sepiidae; genus Acanthosepion; species Acanthosepion lycidas. The sequence continues at coordinate 10,706,535 of OZ010599.1, forward strand.
TCTTTTAGACTGATGGTCTTTCGATGACATCAAGCACTGAAGAGCCCCAAAGTCCCACTCAACCACGTGGACGATGGGCTCAAAGAATTGATAATCAGCCTGTGAGGTCTTTGTTAGACGGTAACCAAAATATCAACATGTCAGAAATGAAGGGTAAGTAATACAGAAATTTTGTCTTCTTTTTTTTTTTTCCTGGTAGTTTCATGCAAGAATTTCTAAGGAAAAAATTAGATATGTATTAAATTAAAGTAGAAAATGTTTTCCAAGCTTCAAAATTGAAATTTTTTTTTTTTTTTTTTTTTTTTTTTTTTTTGAAGTATCCTGGATTGGTTGGTGTCTGATCAAGCTCTCCCAGATCACTCGGCATCTGATCAAGTGCCTAAATTTTAATTATTGCTGAAACACTTAGAAATTGTGCATATATAAACAGCTTCATGCAGTAGTCCCATATTCTCAAACAGTTCCCCTCATAAAAAGCAAATATAAATTTCTGGTTATGAGGAGTTCTCATTATTTACATGTGGACTATTATCCTCATCTTTGTTGTTGTTACCTTAATGTTTTGGCTGTTGTCTTCTGGCCTTCATCTGATGTGATAACAAAGATGGAGTCAATAGTCTGCATGTAAATGAGAACTGATTGTTTCACATACTTCCTGCTGAAGGTATTTTATATAAAAAGTACTGTAGTACTTTTAGTATTATTTTTAGTACTAGTAGTACAGTGAAAATTTCATGGTTTTCCATTTTTAAGTTTTTGATGTATCATAATATTCAATGAATAAATACGCTCCTTGCTAATTCTATGTCTATAAAAGACCTGTGGAAATTCCCCTTAATTGCATTCTGAAATATTTGAGCTTAACAACTTCAACCAAATATTGCAACAACAAAAATAAGTATGAATGCAAAATTAAAGAAGTAAGGGGGTACAACTAAAAATTTAAAATTGACAAATTTTTCCATTTCACTGAAGCAGACATTAAACACATGAGAGCATTATTGCCTCCTATATCTTAAATCTCTCTCGTCACTGAAATCAAACTGCATCTCTGATATGTCTTTCATCACTGTCAAAACTGGATAGTTCGTTATTTCTGAGGTGTTGACAGGGTGTAATGTCTGTGTTAATCTCTATTTATAAAAGGCAGGATGTGTGTGTGTGTGTGTGTGTGTGTAACAAATGCATGGCCACAATTTTTGACAGATTTGCACCAAAATTTACATGCACATGCTCCAAGTTAGCAGGAAGGCCAAGACCGACTTTGTATTTCCCAACTCCCATCGATAGTGAAAATAATTGATTTTTTCATGCTTCTACGGCAGTTTTCATGTAGCTTGCGGCCATTTTGTACTGGCCATAGTGAGAGCCAATAGCTGGCTGCTACAAATAGGCAGGAAGATTCTATTGGCCAGTGTGAGAGCCAACAGCTGACTGACATGAATGTTAACTAGCATGCAGAAAAAATCAATAACTACATTCGTCACAAGTGGGAAAAATTCGCTTGCTTAAACTCAATGTTGATTCTGATTCCGCAGAACTGGGTTGGGTGTGAAAAAGTATTTGTTGTTAACATTCTTTTTTCATTCAGTTTTTCCAGTTACGAGTCCTTTTTTAAAGCTGATCGTTTTGTGTTCATTTTGTTTAGTTCTTTTTTCGTAACAGATTTAATGTTTAGTATAGAGCTTAGAAAAAATTTGCAGTGTGAGATAGGCAAGAAGTAAAGCATGTAGCAACATCAGCATGGCAAAGGGCACTCCCTTAAAGGCAAGGAAGGGCAAAAATATTTTAAGTCAAGTGATAGCGATTGCTGTATGAATCGTACTATTTTTGAATCAAGCATGGGCAACGCCGGGCCATGCTGCTAGTTAAGTAATAAAAGAACAAGTTGAATTATGATATGATGCTTTCTGCATATAAAAAAAATATTGTGTCATCTATAAACAGATATAGCTCTGGGTATGACAATAAACTACAACCGGAAGGATGGCCTCTGATCAGGAGACTGGAGGTTTTGAAGAGTGTGGGACCACCTCTTAATCGCTGTTGCTCCCAGGTCCACCTTGGTCCGGGTGGTAACACCTGTTAGGGTCCCAGCTATGAACACATATTGAACCCTCAAACAAAAATAAGACTATAAAAGCATAAAAATGCATTTTTATAGTAAAAATACTTGCAATACATTATAGCAAAATTAATAAAACTACAATTTTGAAGCAAAATGTCAAGCAATACATTTTATAGTAAAATTAGAAACAATACATTTTATAGCAAAATGACTAACAATCCATTTTATCTGTAGTTGAAGGTATGCAATTGCATTAAAAATATATTTAGTTGAAGGTATAAAATTGTGTTCAATATATTTACAGTTTGGCATCAAATAATCTATAGATGTGTTGATATGCTGCTAAACTAAGTCAACCAACATAAACAGATATAGTAATTCTTTCTATTACAAAATTTGTACACAAAAAATATATTTTGTTTTAGGTTACCGTCAAGTGGCTTATAACACAGATATTGTACTTGAAGAAGACAGCAGTCAGTCACAAGTGGACTCTCAAGTTGATTCACAGGTAAGAAATAGTGGAATTTCATTCCAATACCATTAATTCCAAAATGGAGATTTCTGGAAATTAAAGAGAAAAAGTGGGAAGTGAGGCAGACATTTTTGTAAATGTTTGAGTCTAAAAGTCTGTGATTTTTGTTTTAAAGAATTTTTCCTGCATTATATTTCTTCAATTTCAGATCATTTCTTCACTCTGTGGTCAAGTGAGTTCAATTAAAACTGTTTTAATAATATTAATAATTAATAATAACAAACTTTTTGAATTTAATACTTTGTTTCTCTTATGCTGAGTGACAGCTTGGTATAAAGGGAGGTTTTAATTTTTATGTCAATACTGGCACATTTTTTTCTTTTTTTTTAGTTTTAATGACTTTAACTGTAGTAATTTGTATGAAAATGTCATCAGATTGAAAGCCCTTTATACAGTTTCAAGAATTATAAGGGTTTACCAGTTGTTTCTTAATTGGATGAAAGTTGTTAATTCTTAAAATTTCAAGTGAGTTCAATCCTTGCTGGCACAACACAAAATTAAGATGAAACAGATTCTTAGAAATTAAAGTTGAAAGAAAAGATTACATGTTATAACAAAAAGTGGGTTTTATTTAATATATAATAAATTTTTTTTATAAACAGTAGGACTTGAGGTTTAAACGATATACATTGGAAAATGCTAACAGTTAATAAGCGTGTGAGAGCCCAGAAAGTAGTTGGCTTAACGTGTAGCTATATGAGGGAGTGGGAGAGGAAATCCTTATATAGTTAAGATTATGGCAATGGATGGGAATTTGTTGATAGTCAAAGAATCATATTATTTTCTTCTTAGAAAAATAGTTAGATATTCACATGTATATAAAACAAAGGAGTTTGGTCAATAATATCAAGGAATAAAAGGTGAAGTATTTACCGATAGCCTTTTCTTTTCAAGGACTGTTGGAACTTAGATTCTTTCAGTCGAAGCTTTGTTCATGAATCAAAAGGACCGGAGTCGACCTCAGTAGTTGTGGCTGTGGGTTCAGGAGGCAACTGGCTAGTTGGTACGGACTCCTGTTTATATATGTTTTTTGTACCCTCTAAAACCCAGTAGAAGTTTCTAGAGACTTCTAGAAAGTTCCATTCTGTTATTATGAAATCTAAAGGGTTTGGTGAATGGGAGTTTTTCGTAAGGTAAAAAGGGCATCTAGTAGCTACAGATTTAAGTCATCATTTTTATCTAGGTTTTGTATTTTATAGTGTAAGTGTAAAGAGGTAGGGCAAAATGAGGCCTTGTAACACATTAACATAAAAAAAAAAAAATAAAATAAAATTGGCTGTTCTTACCTGAAGATTAGGCTTTCAAGTTCCAAAAACACAATTCATTCATTCTAATTAAATCATTTATAAGGAAATTTTGGAGAGCTGTGATTAGCCACATCCTGAAGAGACACAGCACATAAAATAAAAATAAATCATATTATTAAAAAAATTCATTTAATTAGCCAGCTAAAGATATTTCATGCTGTAATACAAGACATTAAACCTTCTTTTATTTACAGACATCTCATCAGGTTAGTGAAGCTGGTTTGGTTGACCATTACTACTAAGTAGTGAATTCAATCTTTGCTGGGTACCTCATACAAAATTTGATATTAATGTAGCAAGGATTGATATATTTGGACAATCAACCAATCAAGCTTTTATTTATGCTGATTTTCTTTCTTTGCTACACTTTGAAAAGATAGCAGTCGATTATTATAGAAAATAGCTTTTACTTTGTGAGCAATTTAGCAATAATGCCTCCTCCACTTACCAAAAAAAAAACTTAAATTTTAATATGTTGGGTTAATCAAAAGTTTTGCTTACTTAAATAAAACATACATATATATGACGATTGCATCTAGCATGAAACAGACTGTCGCCTCTAAATGTTGACTTCTATGTTCAATTATATATATATATATATATATATATATAATATATATATATATATATATATATATATATAAAACATAATAGAGAAATCCAAATTTCTCTATCAAGTCACTTATATGCTCTGTTATAATAAATACATTGAGCTCTTTTTGTGGATCAGTTTTAATATTTTATATTATTAGGATTCACTTGGATTATATACCAACAGATTTATTACCTGAACTAAAGATATATTAAAAGGCAAAAGGAAAACTTTTCTTTAGCCAAGAGTTTTGTCCTCTGATGGACTTTATCAAGACAAATACATTTAGCTTAATAAAGTCCATCAAAGGTGAATTGCATCAATAAAGAAAAGCTTTTCCATTTGTCTTTATTCATAGCCTTTTTACAGATATACAAAAATATGACAAACTAGAAAATTTCTTGTGACTTGTGCTAATTTGATATTGCCCAGTTGGATGAAAAGTGTCCCAATAAATTCTCCAGTTTGTCATATATTTCTAAATACAGTTTGTTGATATATAAAACTTCATATATATATATATATATATATATATATATATATATATATATAGTACAATTTTAGGTAAATCTGACACAGTGGTAAAAATTTTTTGTGTGACATGTTTCATCCTTTAGGACTTCATCAGACTAAAGTGATGTTTACAGTGATGTGATTACACATCTGCATGGAAGAGAGGGGAAGCTGAAACTTTAAATTTTTTTTTTTTAAAACCTGTGTTTTGTTATAGAGTCTAGCCAATTTCATTTAGTTTCTTTTTGTTAGTTTTTATCACTTTTGTTATTAAATAAAAAATATGGTATATTAAATGTGGTAATAGAAGATTTACCAAGAAAGGTGAAATGTTGTTGCTAATATTAGAGCAGTTCATTTCTCATTTTCTTTCACCATGAAGGAAATTTTACATTTCCATATCATTTTCCTTGGCAACGAACTACTTTTGGTTTCATTTTATGGTTTTTAAAAGATCTGAATTTTTTTTCATCAATAGAATTCCCTGTAAAAACAAGACAATTCACAGGTGAAATAGCTACTAAACATACTTAATGAACCAATACTTTCAAGTCAAACTGTAACAATTTCTACCTAGTTACCAAAGAAATATGTGGTCAGTCTAGCTTTATCCTGATAGACATTTATGCTTTTTTCTTTCATTAATTCTTATTGTTTTTCTTTTTTTTTTTACATTATTTACATTATTCGGACTATTGTCCTCATCTTTGTCACCATATTTAATACATCTTGGCTGTTGTACACTCTGGCCTTCTTCAGGTGGTTGGAATGTCGAACTGAATTATTTATTTTGCTCACTGCGGTAGACACATGGCACAGTGGATAAAGGCGTTGGTTAGATCCGGTGACAGAACCCAAAGAGTGTGAGTTCAATATCCGGTTAAGGCAGTGGAGAACTTTCAGAGGGAAAATTAACAGGAGATAACTGATATCCATTAAACATGGCACGTAGAACTAGAACAGTCTAACCTAGTGAGCAAAATAAAGGGTTCAGTTCGACATTCCAATCACCTGAAGAAGGCCGGAACATACAATGGCTGAAACGTTGTAATAAATATGGCGACAGATATTTTTCTTTTTTATTGCTGTCTCTGTTTTTATCAATCAATTGGTTCTGTGGAAGGAGCTCATGGTAGAAAACTCTGTCCCAGTCTTACCATATATCCTTGTGCAAATTAATTTACAGAAAGATGGGGGAGGGCCATGATCACCTACACCCTTGTGCAAATTAACTGAAACAAAACAAATAGTTCCGTTATTATTTACTTTTTTTTCATATTTTTCCAATGAAACATGACTCGGTGCACATGTTAGTACTTAATATGTCCATTCTTTAAAGTCGTTCCCTGCAGATTCTTGATTGGATTTAAATCAGGAGAGTTTCTGGGCCAGTCTATACTACTTTGATTTGCTTACTGGTAAGGCTTGCTAGTGAGTTTGGGCAGCGTTACAATTTTTATACACTTCTTTGGAGTAACGTCCATTACAGACAATGGCTGTAAGACAACTAATCAACTGTCAAGACAATAGTGTCTGTGCGTGATTAAAATCTGATGTAATCACTGATGCAGCAATATTTTTCCAGGACAAACAAATTTCATTATATACCCTGGAACTAAATTCATATTACTGCAAACCACTGCAAATGACCTAATCTGAGGAAAAAAATAGAAATTGATTACACCCCATCACTCCAATGGGTCTAAAATTGACCATGTGGTGAAAGAAAGGAAACTAAAGTGGTTGTTTCAATTAATTTGCACAACGGTGGATATACAACATCACCTTTGGATGATGACCAGCCTTTGGTCTGATTAGTGTTGATGCATTTCACATCTGTGTGGTTGTAAAGTATCTACATTTCATAACTCCTTACTATTTGTTTTTGGTTAAGTTATTTGGAAGTCGCATGAAAATGATTAACATAACCAAAAACTGTTGCAGATACATATTATATATAAAATTTATTCTATATATATATATATATAAATTTATATGTAAAGTTTAATTATAAAGTATCTGTTGCAGATACTTTATAATTACACTGATTAACTTTGGGATGATGTTTCCCACTTGGAAGATTGGTGAAAGATTGTCTTTCTGCTTCTCCCTCTTCTACGTGCTATGTCCCTTCAGGGCATAAGTGATCATGGGTCTCCACAAATTCCTGTTCTCTGTAACTCTTAATAAATTTTGACTTTTTGTTATTTCTCCTAAACCTTACTCTACCATCCATTTAGACAAACTTGTTAAGTAGGTAGGTTATGCACTGTTTTCCTCTGTCTCTCTGGCTTCAATCTTTGTGAGTATCAGATTTTCCAAGCCCTCTTTCCTCATTATGTCCTCTAGAAATTTCAACTGTTTCTTTCTGATGTAAAATATCAGTGTTCCTTTTGTTTCTATTTCCTCTAAAACTTCTTGCTCACATGTTCAGTTCATGGTATTCTCAGTATCCACACTGCTGTTGCTTCAAATCTCTTCTTCATATGTGAGAATATTGTCCAGCATTCACTATTTGTAAATATGAGTCTTAAACTCATGGGTGATAACTCTGGTTTTAAACGTTCCTGCTTTAAAATATTAACTTTAGAGTAGATTAAATAAGTTATCTTTAATTCTGAGATGGAGTAGTTTGATTATTTCAAACATTATTCAGACTAATATCATAATCTCTGTTGGTTTTATCACAATCTTTCAGCTGTTATGTTCATCAGCCTTCCTTATGTATATATTATATCTGATATCAATAACCTTTCTTCGTTTTTTTTTCTATCCAATTTTTTTCTTTTTGATATCTTCTCTCACAGATTAACCAGTTTAAAGAACACTGTGTCAAAATCTTGTATTTGAATGAGAAGCTTTTTCGATGGAACATTGTTATAAAAACAACAAATATATAGTAACCATATCAAATACTGGATTAATATTAGAACATCTAGAATTAAATTATGAAATGTTTGTATGATTGCGAGAAAAAAAAAAAAAGTAAATTTTCCTTTCAATGTGCTATTAACAAATAATCACCAAACCTAAATTTCTGGCTCCTTAAACTGGTTTAAGAAAAGTATAGAGATTTTAGTTTTTTTTTTTGGGGGGGGAGTCTTATTTCATTTTATTTCTAATAATTATTTTATTACAGCAAAAAACCCAAAAAAACAGGCATAATTAAAAGGAAAAAGTTAAGAACACAATTACCGATTGAATCAAAACAACCATCTTTGTGTAAACAGGAGGAGTGGCCGTGTAGACGTAATGTGATTTGCTTAGGAAAATGTTTACTCATCCCCAAATATCATTAAGATGGGTGTATTTTCTTTCTGCCTTAGTGTTCTTTTTTTTTAACTTGTCATTCTGTATGTGACTTCATTTGTTGTGCAAAAAAGTTTATCCTACCACCGAAGCTGACTACAATCCCTGAGGGATGGTGTGTTTGAATTTCATACATGTGTTGTCATATCCTGCTATGGCAGCAGAAAACAACTTGGAGTAAAATTAACAATAAGCATAATGTAATTGAGAAGCCCTGAAAAAGAATGCAGTAAAAAGTGAAGTGATATTTAATAATGCAGTGTGCTTTAATCAGTGTGCACTCTACTTTATTATTTACCTCGTTCAGCTCTGATGAATGAGGCGTGAAAGCAGTTAACTCATTCCTTTCTTTTATGCTTTCATTTATTTGTGTGTGTGTGTGTGTGTGACTTTCTATTTTTGTACCAACTATGGTAATTGTGGTTTTACTGTTAACTTTTATGTGTGTGGCTGTGTTTCTATTTTTGTACCAACTAGTTGCAGTTTTTCTATTCTTTGCTTTTTTTTTATGTCCGTTTTTACTACAGCAATAAAATTTTGTAATACTAATAAGATTTTTAAAATAATTGTGTCCCAAACATTTAGTGCCAGTTTTTATTCCAATTTTCTTCCTGACTTGCATGTTTGTCTTTTCAATTGTTTTCTTTCAGCTTTATAGTTTTTTTATTTTTTATTTTTTTTATTTATTTTTTATTTATTTTTATTTTTATTCTTTTTATTTATTTTTTTATTTATTTTTATTTTTTTTATTTATTTTTATTTTTTTATTTTTATTTTTTTATTTTTATTTTTTTATTTTTATTTTTTTATTTTTATTTTTTTATTTACTTATTTTTTTATTTACTTATTTTTTTATTTACTTATTTTTTTATTTACTGCAGAGTGATAGTAGTAGTATGAACACTAGTGTTTCTACTCACAAATACTAATTCTCTATAGAAACTTACTAGTTTCTGCCTATACTGAATAATGTAGATACTATAGTTACTTAGTATAGTTTAGAAAAAAGAGTGTAATCTTTATTAAAAGCAATGAGATATCAGGGAAATTTGAAAGTTTAAAGCAAACTCACTGACCGATTCTTGTAGTAGTATTTTTATACATATTTTTAAATACCTTTCATTATAAAGTAATAAGGCTATTCACTGATTTTGAAAAGTTATCATTACAAAAGTTGTTTCAATGAGTAATTCTGTAATGCTCTTTTGTAGGAGTGACTTTGTAAATCACAGATACAATAATAGTAATGCCTTTGAACAATCCTTGGTCCAATGCTGCTAATTCCCATATATATATATATATATATATATATATATATACGGTTTTTCTTTACCCATCACAAGATCTAATTATTTCAAAATGAGGTCGACTGGGTTTACTCTCTGGCGATCCATGTTCAACCCCCAAGTGTCGACTGTGACACTTTATTCCTATATAACAAGTAATAAAAGAATTAGTTTTTGTAATGGAAAATAACGATTGTCCTTGATAAAGAAATTGAACTTTTGTTGCATTTGAAGTAGCTAGAAACCACATCACTTGATGACTACCAACAGCGGCAACTACTAAATTGGATAGCAAATATAATTCAAAGAGAAAATAATGATATAGTCATGATGTTGACATTCCATTCTATTTCAAATGAAAGGTTAGAAAGGAACCCCCCACCATCAATGTTGGAAAGAGTGATAACAGCTTTCCACCCTACCCTAATCATCGACTTAGACATAAATTCTGTATTAATTTTTCGATTGCTGTCAAAGTTAAATTTTGAATTTCTAATTCTGACATGAACACAGTCTATACACCAGGGTTGTATAAGACTAACGTACTTCCTGTTGGTTGAAATAGATCTATACCTGACCTTATATGAGGGAATTGAGGATTTTGTTGTGTAATATTCACCATATGGGATCATCAGTATTAACTGGCTGATGATCCCATGTGGTGAAACCTAGGTAGGTATTACCTAGCACATTAGAATTTATTTATTTCCTTTGCTCTACTTTGCGTATTGAGCACTCATTCATTTTAATTTATTACTTACTATCCAGGTTTTTCCACCCACTGATGTTATATATATATATATATATATATATATATATATATATATATATATATAAACTTAGTAAATTTAAAAATAAGTTATTCCAAAATTCGGTTGAAGATGAAACAGAACTAATGCTTTTAATTTAATTATATAATTTGAAGTTTTTAGCTTCAGTTTTTGAACCATGGTAATTCCTGTGTAGCGAAGAAACCATATTTTAAATCTCTTAATTTATAATATTTCTACTCTATAAATGTACATTGAGCACTGTTTTGTAAAAATAAAAATATCAATAAGAACACCAGATTATATATCTTACTGTTCTTTCTTTTTATTACAATACATATATATATATATAAAAAATATATAGAAAATAGGAAAGAACTTGTTAGGTAAATAATCCAAAGTTCTTTAGTATTTTTGTTATCATTTTTAAAAAATATTGCTCGATACAAAAGTAGAGCATAAATATAATTATTTATTTAAAAATAAGATTCCAACACGCTACATAAGAGTTCTCATGTTTCAAAACAAGAGCCGAAAACTTCAATATAATTATTTGAATTAAATTGAATTAAAGTACTAAGCTCTGTTCCATCTTCAAGCGAAATTTTTTTTTTTTTTGGAATAACTTATTTCTGAAATTTATGTGTTTTATAAGCATATTCATTATTGAAATCAAAATTTCTATGGTAACGGCTAGAGCGATTGTTTAAAGAAAAAGGGGCATAAGGTGTTAATAACTTGTATCAATATCTCAGTTACATTCACAGATGTAAAGTCAGGGTAAGATTGGGGTGTCTAAATTTAAAGTGGAAGATGACATCGCCCAGTCTGGTTAAGTCTCTCTCTCTCTCTCTCTATATATATATATATATATATATATATATATATATATATATATATATATATAAATTAAATAAAGGGGATTGTTTTTACTATTCTACTGTTTTTATTTGGTCCAATTGTAAGATGTCCTGTCCATTTAGCCATATCACCTTTGACCTGTAAAGCGGACACTGGTTTTTATTTTCCATTTATTACTATTGAGATTATGTTATATTAAATTGAAATAAATGAACTTTCAAATTTAAACATTTGAGGATTTTCCTCCCTTGATTATTCAAATTGAAAACTTTTCTCTTCCTGATATCTCTTTGCAATACTTCAGCTTTTAGATCTTCTATTTTGCTTTAATTTGATTTGATCTTCTGTCCTGCCACCTACGCTTCGAAAATAATTATTAACTTAACCCTGTGCTCCATTTAGTAATTGACCTCATGTTAACATACGATATGAGATGATTGGTTGGCTGGATCATTTGTTTTTTTGTTTTTGTTTTTTTTTTTTTTTTTGCTTAGCTTATAAATTTATTTATATATTTCTTGTCTATTTAACTCTTTCTTGGGGTGGGTGGGGGGTCTTCATTTTTGATCTGACTTTCAGGCAGGCAGATTATGGTTATTTCAGGAACTGTTTATACTGTCAAGATTCATTGAAGGCAATGAAATTATTTTGTTATGTTTTTACTTATTTATTGGGACTGCTAAGCTCGTACCCCACCTCCCCTATTACAACAAATTTAGTATGGGAGATAAAGAAATTGAACTCAGATTGGTTACAGTAGGAGTAGTTTCATATAATGTCACAAGGTGCAACAAAACCTTAACCTCAAAACTTTAGTTATTTTCTTAAATAATTTTGTCAAATGTTGTCTTTCATGTGGATGTCATGTATGACATCTGGATCATTCACAAATGCCTGAACTATCAGCTGTATGAAACTGTTTTCTCAGACTAATGATTAAAAATCGCTTCAAACAATTTAATTGTATAAATCTTAAAGATGATCCTTCATCAGAACCTGTTGCTGCAAAACCAAAATATTGATGTAAGAACTCAAGTCATGTTCTTTAATATCCTTGTCAAATGTAGACTCTCATATGGATGTCATGTGTAGCATCTGACTCGTTCAGCAATGTCTATGCCAGGTATCGACAGCTCCCAGGCCACATATGGTTTACAAAGGATTTTTGTCTGGCCTGCCAACTTAACACCTGGACACTAATTATCTAATTAATTTGTGGACAAGTGGAAGAAAAATATCAGTTGAAGTTAATTGACTTGCAATGTTACTAATTTTTAAAATTAAAATTTAATTCCGAATCCACTGCTTGCTTCTACAAGAAATATGTTTTGCCAAGCCTATTGAATAATGCAGAAACGATGGTATCATTCTTTGGAAGTACATATGCTTGCAAATGACTTTTTTTGAAAATGAAATATACTAAAAGTCATTTAAGAAAAATGTAGGGTGATGACCTCCTGGATGATGTTATGCTCCTCTCATTGACAAATGTTTCACCTGATGTGGAGAAGTTATCGAACATTAAGCAGACACTAGTGTCTCATTAAATAATTCACCATTTCTAATTGGATTTCATTTGTAGCAAGGAATTTACATTTATTTTTTTTTTTTTTTTATTGTGTTAGTTGTCCTGTTATTCCTACAGTAAAAAAAGGAAGCTTGTTTAAATAATACATTTACTTTGTTGTTTTTTCCTTAAACCTCCAGGCCAAGGCAGCCTTCTGGTCAGTGCAATCAGAGGTCTAGACCATTTAGTATATTTGATATCATGGTTCTCCTCTAAGATACTGCATTGCTCTCTGGCACGCTCTATCCAAAAAAGTTACTGGTCCCTGATCTAGCATCTATATACAACTGATTTCTCAGATCAGTGATTAAAATAAGAACAAACTTCTTTTTCTTTTTTTTTTTTTTTTTTTTTTTTTTTTTTTTTAAATCTTTTCACTCCATGCAAGGCAATAAAGCCACTAAGATAAAAGAGGTAATTGAGTGTGGGACAATATTTAAAACAAAAAAAAACATTGAGAGAAAACAAAAGAACAGGAAGATAATGATTGACAATGCATTTAATTTTTGAAGATCAAAATTGACTGGAAAGCAAGAAGCCAGAAGAATTCCACAAGCGAGAAATCCGAGAGAAGAAAGTATTAACATGGATTTTATAGTTACATTTAGACATTTCCTCTGTAAAATGATGAGACCTTGCTGCCAATTTACTATTGTGCTGTCAGAAATTAAATATTTTAGTTTTAATGCATTTTGGCTTACAAAGTGTTACTCTAAATTTTCATGAATTTGAACAAATTGATCAAGTGTTTTCCATGTTGTGGCAGACATTTCAGTTGTATCTCAAAATCACCAGGAAACAAATTTTTAAGTTTTTTTTTTTTCTATTTATATTTGACTCTTGTAAGGATGTATAGAAAGGGTTTTTTAATGGATTCCTCTGATCCTTTACTTTTTAAATTTTTTTTTTTAAATTTGATATTTTAACTTTTATTATAATAAAGCCACAAATTTTTTCAGCAGATTGACTGTGCAGAGAGTGGACAGCCACGGAAACTTGACCCTTGCAGTGAGGATTAATAAGTGTCTGCTGCAAACTTACAGAGAAAAAACACACAAACAAAAAACTGCATGATTTTATACACTGTTTTAGTGACTGAATCTTAAAAAAAAAAAACAAAAAAAAAAATTTTCTCGATAATTCAAATTTGCTAATTGTTCAGTGTTGCTTTACACTTTTACAAAGCAGAGATTCCCAAAGTTGAAGGACATTCTTTTAAAAATCAACAGACTTTGTATTAAATGTATTTGATTATCTTGTTATTTAAATCCCAATCATTTATTTCGCTATATCAGACAATATTTTAATAATTTCCTCCTTTCCATAATATTGACTCCATTGCATCATATACTTCTTTAGTCTTATTTACAGCAACAGTAATTATAACATCAACCTGGGAAGATGATCTCTGTTTACAACAGGAATTAGCTAGCTACCCTAGTCAACTACATAATCTCCCAAGACTGTCAACTATAGTTCTGTGAACAAATATTGTAAGATGATAATAATGTTTGTAGTAAGTACTTTATTGATAGTAATGCCATAGAAAACAAGATGAAGACATTTCTAAGAATAATGAAAAAATAGTTATAGACCAATATTGCACTATTAGTCTGTTAGGAAAATAACTTATTGTACAAATGTTATAAAGATGAGCAACACCAGTGCAATACCAACACCACCAATAATAATGATAATATAATAACTATAATAATAACTATTATAATTAGAATAATGATTATAATAATAATTGATTTGCATGATAATTATTATCATTGATTTAAGATGATAATGATTATTGATTTATATGATTATCATTATTATTGATTTATTAGATATCATTATTATTATAATTGATTATGATGATAATATAATAATCATGATTATTTTAATTTTGAGTATAATATAAATAGTGCTTATAATAATAATAAATGATAATGAAATTAATATTTATAATATTCGCAACTGTTTTATGATTAAAAAATTAAAATCCCTTGACTGTTTTAATGTTTTTCTACTGATTCTGCCTTCAAGGTACAAATTTTTTGAATATCATTGTTTTATTTTGAGACTGTGGTATAGGTTTTATCATTACTTTCTTTTCAAATTAGTTGATTAGATTGTAAATATTTCTGATTGATTTTGTTGATGAATATCTAAAAAAAGCCAAGGAATAAATAATACCAAATTATTAGGGGGTTTCTTATTCTTTTATATGGTAGGATGCCACCATCCATAGAATTTTATGTCTAAAATTTTCTTTATGATAAATAGTTGACAAAAGATGACAATGGTTGTTTGCTAAATATTTAGAAATTAAAGTTTTTTTTCATACAAAGGAAAATTCCTGACACCTCAAAAAATCAAAGAATTTTAGAAAACCTGCCATAAAATTGAAAAACTAACTTTCCATAAAGATATTTCGATGCTTTACTTTTGAAAGAATAGTTTGTGTTATAAAGTATCAATCCCAATCTTAAACAGGAAACAAGGGATAAACGACTACTCCTGTTCTAAAGACGAGGGAGGAGTTTGAACTGGACAGTTCATTTAATATCTGATTCACACTTCTTCCTAGTATTCTGAACATGAGTAGACGTTTATCCTTTGTTTCTTGTTTAGGATTGGGTTTCCAGTTTCTTCTAAAGTCCGCTTCAACTCTATACTTCTAATGTCTGCTTAAACTGTGACATTTTATTTCTTTATTATTTTGCAATAGGAATCGATAGGTTCATCTAGCATCTGGTTCAGACTCCTCGCTGGTCTTTTGACCAGAAGTAGAGGTTTACTCTTTGTTTCCTGTTTAGGATTCCATTGCAATTTACTAGCATTATTGCCTTGGATGATTGAATATGTTAGAAATTCTTCAAATTTTGGGAATCTCCGTTTTTCTGGGACATTGCACCTGAAAATCAGCAGATTCTACAGACTAAGAATAACATTAAAAGAAGAAAAAAAAGTAAACAAAAGCAACAAAAAAAAAAAAAAAAAAAAAAAAAAAAAAAGTGGGGAGATATATATATATATATATATAAAATATATATATATATATATATATATTTATTTATACACACACATATACTTTTTGTTTAAAATGTGGCATGTTTGTTATTAACATTGAGGTCTGCAATTTCTTGGCCCAAACCCAGCATGCAGGATTCATTTGTTTAATCATTCATATATATATATATATATATATATATATATATATATATATATATAATTTCTGTACTCTCACAACATTATAAACTGTGTATTAACTAATATATTGATATTACTTGGAGGAATTTCATGGGATTAGTAATTTATATTTGGATAGAAAAAATAAGTTTATTTGAAAGAGTCTGGTTATGACAGCTTCTTAACTGAAGAATACCATTGTGGGATACCAGCTTTTATGTTACTTGATTGGTTAATATTATTGACTTGATATTTTACACATTTGTGGTTAATGAAGATGTTCATTCCTTGTTTGGCCTTCTGATCATTTGTTAATACAATTTGATTTTTTTTTTTTTTTTAAACAGCATCATGGTGAATCAATTTTTTTTTTTTTTACAAATTTTCAGTTCTTTAATGCTGACAGTATTGGATTTAATCACCACATTTTCCTCTTCAAAGATTTTAAGGCTGCTTTTGAGATTTTTAAAACAACTATCTTAATTTTATGGTCTCACTCAACTAAATATTGTTGCAAATATGTTTGAAAAAAAAAAAAAGAAAAAAAAAAAGAAGTTTTAGTTCATTATCTTGCTTCTGTATTGTGGGATTATTTATAAAATGCTAGCTGTTTGGTTGATGGTGTCAAATTGTCTGATTATTTGAATTGTCATTGAACCATGAAAAAAATTTGTTTTCATACACACACACACACACACACACATCTATCTATCTATATATATATATATATATATATATATATATATATATATAGGTCAGATTAAGTGTCCTTAGTTAAAACTTGTTTTTCGTGTGTGTGTATGTATATATATATATATATATATATATATAAGGCGTTTGTTTACATTCGTAAAAAAAATATGGTAGAATTAGCAGCTTCTCTCTGCCGAGTGCTGATGGCTTAGAGGTAGAAACTCCAACTGACACTAAATCGGTTGGGTTTCATTCCTGGCTTGAGGCTTTCAATGTCTAGTTGCACTGAGGAGCTGTGATACAGTGAAACAATACTGTCTGCAAATCACACATACATACACACACACATTATATATATATATATATATATATATATATATATATATATATATTACTGATTAAGTGTCCTTCATTCTTGTATAACTGACCCAATTAAAAATAATTCTAATTGAAGTATCAAAGAAAGTAAATTGATTTTGGTTGATTAATTTAATATTTAAATATTAATTTAATATTTAAATATTATAGATTTAAATGCAGCCCAACAGCTATAAGCATTTTTCAAATCCCACCACGAAATTGCCCTTTGAATTAATGAGAAAGCAGCAATAGTCACAAGTTTGCTTATTTTCAAAATGTGATTTTTTTCCCCCTTGTACTCCAATTTGATCTCTTGTTTTTGAATTCAGTTTTGACATTTTTTGAAATGTGTAGTGATGAATTTTTTTTTTTTTTTTCCCCGGATCATTAAACTTATAAACTTTACATTTTATGCTCAGCACTGATTGAAAAGAAATAAAATAGAACACTTTTATAGATAAATGTTTTTTTGTTTTACATTTTGAAATTGAAAATTGATTGTTTGTAACTTAGAGAAAAGTCATGAACCTATCCAACATTATTTGACTGCTCAAATCTGTACATAAAAATGCAAAGGGATTTTAACATCATTCATTATTCAACCCTTTCTCAAGTAATATGGTCAGATAATGACTGAATAATGGATCAGCTATGGAATTGTCATGATAACAGTAAAAATGCAAAGAGGAGATTTGGGTATCTAGATACTGTTGGAGATGAAAATTATATACTTAAAAATGCTTTTTATCTATTTTTCTTTCCATATACAGCTTTGGCTTTTGAATATATTTTGCTAAATCTTATTTTTGCCTATATTATGCTTATTTTAATGAATGAAATTATTATTTCTATATAAAATACTGCATTTTTTCCATTAAGAATTTAGCTTTAATTAAGCCATACCTAGATTCAGCAATTTTTATTTTTAAAGCTTACCCGACAGGACATGCTTGATGAAAAACAAGTTTAAACTTTACATTTATTTAACTTTCGTTTTTCTTTAATGTCTAATGTTTTATTGCAACACTCATTGTTTTATCTTCTATGACTCTTACACAAATAACATGTATTGGGGGGGGGAATGAAATTTAGTGACACTTGGACTTGCATCTGCTATTTTTGTGATAGTAACCTGACTGATGAGGCTACTAAACCCAGTGGTAGACATCATTTTACTAGATGGTTCTTGTAACCTCAAAAGTAAGCAAAATGCTGCTAAAGTTGAATTGGTTTCCAAGGATTAGAGATGAAAGAGTTCACATCTCACAGGAAGTTAATTCTTTGAGCCGTATGATTTGTTTAACTGTTATAGAATGTAAAAAAAACAATATGGGTCTGAGGTTAATAAATTTAACAACGAAATGTCATTCATTTTGCAATGAAAATCAAGGGAGATAACCGGAATAGATTAATTTAAATCACTTTACGAATATAAAAGTTTGTATTACATTTGTGCATTATTTGCATTGAAGATTTCAAATTGATATTCGTGTATACGATACTTTAATTGGAATCAGGTTCTTAATAGATATATTACTCTATTTTTGTCAACTTCCTCTGAATGGACAAAAATAATATAATGCGAGAGACATCTTTATATCTGAGAGTTATACCCCCTTGTTATATGGAAGTAGTCTAACTCTTCTCCAGTTACTAACATTGATTGTTTAAATCTGCACCTATAAAGATAATGTGTTCTTGTTAGCACTTGTGGATTTAAACCAAAAATACATTGTAATTTTTCTTGTGAATGACTACCTATCACCCCCTTTCAATTCAGTCTTTCCAAGTCTGAAGAAAACCCTTCTGTATAACCTTTATATATAATCCTGTATTTATAGGACTTTTTTCTGGACTATTATTTTTGTTTTTGTAATCTTTTGATGAGTTTAGTTTTCAGTCATCAAGCAGGTTTGTTCTCAATTGCTGAAGGGAAAATGGAGTTTCCAGATATTTAACAAAATTAAAAAAAAAAAAAAAAAAAAAATCTTGTCTATTAAAATACTTTACAATAATAGCAACCCAGTGTTAGATGATAAAAAAAAATAGTTTAACTGACTGTATTGGGTTGGAACAAAAGTTTTTAGTTTTTTAAGTAAATTTCTAAGACAATATTTAAATATTTGTCTATAAATTTATTCAATATAAATACATGCCATTTTGTTCCACTATCTTTAAGGCTGATTCATGATTCCATTTTCCCAGAACTTGGCATCTTTCTGGGTGATGAACTAATTTAAAGTCTTTCCAACTAAGCAAATTCTGTAGGAATTAAGTGGTAATCCAAAGGTGCAAGGTCAGATGAGTATGATAGGTGTCTTAGAGCATTCCAACCAAGCTGGGGGTTCTGCAAAAAGATATGAGATCGGGTATTGTTCTTATGATTGGCCAATTCAAAACACTTTTCATGTTGTTCTTATGATTGGCCAATTCAAAACACTCTTTCATTGATTGCTGCCTTTAAGGAATCAGGTAGCCGAGTTTGAATTCCAGTCGAATCTATTACATTCACTTACGTGCTAATACCCTTGGGAAAGGTCTGAATCCTCTTCTTCTCCTCCAGATATGGGTAAATATGAGGTTGGTGCAAAAATAATGTCGTTTTCTCATGTAGTAACATATGTGAGAAAACGACATTATTTTTGCACCAACCTAATTAATGTTTTGAAACAATGCATATGTTCCATGTTTAATAAGCTAATAAATTAAAAGTAGAAAAATATTAAAACCATAATAGCAGGACAGATCGGGTTCTATAGCCTTGGATGGCAACTGGTCTACTGCAGAAAGAAATGGATACCTACTGCGGGGGGGAAAAAAAAATCTGCCTTGTCAGTCATGTATCGAAAGATACATGATCGCCTAAGCATGTATCCCACTTGGCACATAACTGACTGACTTGTCTGAATTTAACATCTGATTTTGGAGAAGGAGCTTGTAATACAAAATGCTCTTCCAATTCCGCCAGATACAAAGCATAATCTTCTTCAGGTACAGAGAGGAATTTTGTTTAAATGTAAAAGAAATTTCTGGTATTATTGGTTTTTACTTACAATCTATTAATTTAATATGCATTGTTCCAAAAATAAGATAGTGGGCATTAATGGTTAAATTGAAAATTTTCCTATTTTGGTGTACGACAGATTTATATCTTAAAGTCATTTTGAGAAAAAAAAATACCTGATGATGTCTTGGGAATTTACTGCAAAAAAAAAAAAAAAAAAAAAAAAAAAAAAAAAATGAAAGTAAGGATAATAGTTCTTGAAAAAAATCCTTATAAATGCTAATAGAACCTCATCTCCTAAATTTAAGCATTTCTTCTACCTGTGTTTCTCATCTTTGTTTTGCACAGTCACTTTCTACTCATCCCGCAGCAGCTGTTGGCATGGTAACTGCTGCTGCCATTGCTCCTGGCAGGGTAAGTCTGCTGCTTTATTTGTGTTTCAGAAAGCAGTGAGAATAATACTGGTTATGCATGTTTTGTATTGTGTAGCCATGTTTGTTTGTTTGTCATGTTGGGTTCATTTGTTTTCTGGTTTGAATATAGTGGACCATCAGCTGATCTTTGGATGTTTGACGGGATCGAATATACCCCAGTGTATTAAATCTATTTGTTTTTTTTTTTCATTTAAATTTATTTAAAAATTATTTTTTTTATTATTTCTCTTTTTTTTTCTCCTTTATTTTTGTTTTGTCTTTGATTGATTTTCTTGTCTTTTATTTTTCCTTGTTTTGTTTATTTCTGTTTGTTAAATTAAAAACCTTTCTTTCTGGGACTTGACACTTTCAAAATAATATTTGCTTTTTACAAATTAAAAGGTAATGAAACCATGTTTAATAAGATAATAAATTAAAAGTAGAAAAATATTAAAACCATGTTTAATAAAATAATAAATTAGAAAAAATATTGAAACCATGTTTAAAACAATTAAATTTAAAAAAAGAAAACTTATCTCATGTAATGGAATCATGTTTATTAAAACAATTAAATTTTTTAAAAATTAATGAAATTTAATTGAGTAATTTCTGTATTTGATGGCATAGAAAAGTTTTTTTTTTTTTTTTTTTTTCAAAAATAACTAGAAAAATATCCCCCAAAATTCATACAAACACACAAGAAATTCTGAGAATTTTTCAGAAGAAACATTTATTTCAAAACCAGCCAAAGTTCAAAAGCTGCATCACCATAAATATGACTTTAGTCCAATGAAGTCCTAAAAGATGAAATGCATCACACGAAAAATTTTTACACTTTGTCATAGATTTCCTAAAATATATACAGAGTTTATCAAAAACTACTTTTACAGAGTTTGGGGGCAGGTTCCTCACACCAAAACAAGGACAAAAGTCCATATAAATATGTCCACAAATCATTTGTTTTTGAGTTATTAAGTTTAAGTTTTCGATAGACGCTGTTAAATGTACCATCCAAGATACAATCCAAAAAATACTTTTACAAACTTTAGGGGTGGTTATTTTAGGTAAAATGTCTACATAAACATATGTCCAAAAATACTGTCGGACACAGTAACTCATAACATGTTCAAAATGTCCTCTGCTTGCTTCTGCGCATGCATGCATCAGTTGGATCATTGACTGGCAGACCTTTTCAAATACTTCCACTCAGTGTTGAATGGTTTCGCAGACCCCCATGACTTTTGTCCTTGTTTTGGTGTGAGGAATGCACCCCCAAAGTTTGTAAAAGTATTTTTGATACACCCTGTGCATAATAACACCAAACTATCACTATTCTATTAATATTTTAACCTTTGACTTTTATATAATACATGATTCAATTATAATTGAATAAATTCAAAATTTTATCAAAAATATAAATTTTACATCATTAACAAAATTATTTTAAACAAGTTATGCTATAAAAATGTTTTTTAGAAAGTAAAAAAAAAAACAAGTAATTCATAATCATTTTAGTTTACAAAAACTCTGCTGATGATTTGATAAAAGAAAAATGCATCGAAATGTAAGTACAGGTTTATATATAAGATAAATGAACTATTACTAATAATTCTCTAACAAAGATTGTTTACATCTAAAAATAACCGCCCAAAAACCTGTTAACTTATATATTACTGGAAGATAATACTTTTAAGGCAAGCAGGTTTTTTTTTTTAAATAAAGTGTTCACGATTAAAAAAAGAAATAGAACATTTCATGTAATAATGTCATTAAAATTGAACAGATTTAAAATTTAGTTTATAAAGAAATAATATGAATGGAATACAAGTCAAAAAAAATGAATCTTTTCAGGATGTAGGTGATCATGGTTCTCCACAGATTCCTTTTCTGTGAATTGCCATGAATTCTTGAGAAAGACGGTGGATTATGTTCCCATTTCCTTAGTTTGGAGTTCAGTTTTCCTTCTCTTAGACTGGTTGCCATTCAAGTCAGTAGAGAGCCCAGCCTACCCTGCTACTCAACTCCTTTGCTTTTATGTCATGTCATTTCAGGATGTAGGTGATCATGGCTCTCCACTGATTCCTTTTCTTAATAAAGCATAAATAACAATGTCTCATCTGAAAAATACCAACAACTTTAAGATTTAACAATTCAATATTGCTAAGCGTAAATAAAGCTAGAGAAATTGAAAGAAAGATAAGTCATAGATTATTAATAACAAACTTTAACCCCCCCCTATCCATAGAATGTCAGTACCAGACTTTGAGGTAAATCATTCATAACTTTTTAGAGTATCATTTGCATTTGTTAGTGTCTATTTGTGTAGACCACAGATTTTTCTGTTGTTCATTCATTGTCTTATTTCATCTGTCTTGCAGTTGTTGTTTTGTTGTATTTTAATGTCTTTTAATTGTTTCAGATTCTGTATGATCTCAAGGCTTTCTTTTCTTTCTCTTCTACATGTAAAACAGGTTTGTCTCAGGTGAAAAAGTTTTGTGCATGGTATATGAGTTGACGATCAAATGTAGACCAGAAATAGATAGGAATCTGACAAAATAAAACGAAGAACAAGCAGGAAATATATCTCAATCTAACATGCTTCAATTTTATTAAAACTTCGTCAGAGATCAAGAATAGAAATAAAAAAGCAAAGAGACAGGATACTGGTACGTTAAGATGTTTGGTTAGTTCACATTGGTCAGACACGCATCACATCCATTAACAGATAATGTATAAATATGTGTGAGGAACATTTCGGACATAGTGTAAGAAGAGGGTGTGAGTAGAGAAACGCTTCTGTGTCTATGTCGGACAATAACATTAATTCATATTTGTTGTATACGAAGACTGTCTACAGATGTCTGCCTCGTATATTTGGTGAAATGTAACAATATGTTCCAACAATTTTGTATTTGGTTAGATTTTTATATTCTCATGTCTTTGCATGTGTGTGGAGGTATAGTCTGTGGTCATCAACTCTGTGGATTGGTGAAACAAAGTGAGATATTGTAAATCTAGTTTCGGTTGGATTTAGCATTAAAGTCTTTCATATGCGTATTTTTAAAATTTTTATTATTTTATGTTTTAGATAGACGTAAGTTAGATTCTACTTGTATTGTTCAGACTATCATCCTCATCTTTGTTACTATATTTATCACAATGCTTTGGCTGTTGTATGTTCCGGCCTTCTTCAAGTGGTTATGATGTCAAACTGAACCCTTTATTTTGCTCGCTGGGGTAGACTGTTCTAGTTCCACGTGCCATGTCTAATGGATGTCTGTTATCAGTTATCTCCTGTGCATTGTGTCAGGTCACATGGCACAGTGGATAAAGGTGTTGGTTAGATCCAGTGACAAGACTCAAAGAGTGTGAGTGTTCAATACCTGGTTAAGGCGGTGGAGAACTTGGAGAGGGGAATTAACAGGAGATAACTGATAACTGACATTTATTAGATATGGCACGTGGAACTAGAACAGTTTATCCCAGCGAGCGAAATAAAGGGTTCAGTTTGACATTCCAACTACCTGAAGAAGGCCGGAGTATACAATGGCTGAAATGTTGTGATAAATATGGCAACAAAGATGAGGATGATAGTCTGAACAATGTAAATAGTGTACATAATACCTCATCTCAGAAATATAGACAGATACAATTCCTACTTGTTCTTCATTTTATTATATATGTTTGTATATCTTAAAGGCAAGTATAAAAACCTATGTCTGTTGATAATCAAATATGAATTATGAACAAGAATAATCCAATTAAAAAAAAATATTTCTCTGGCGTAAGCATGTATGTACGTTTTTACCAGAAATGTCTGTTTCAGACATGAACAAATAAACACATCCAAAAGACAACAGATTTATATGTCATTCTTCATTCTTTATATGCCCTTCTGAGCTTGAAATGAATCTGTAACCATGTATATTCTGAAACTTCATTACCCGATGTACTTGAATAAGTATATTTCATTTTGATCAGGGGGGGTGGGTACAAATCCCCCATTGAACATTTTTTCCATTTGATTTAAATTAAATTTACATTTAAACAGGGGAATGAATCCTATTCAAAATATAGGAGAAGAAAGCCAGAAGATGGAGGTCAAATCGGCAAGATCAAAATGAGACAATATGGATGTCAAATTGAGCAAAAAATCTCCAATCAGTGGGTAGTGCCTTACAATACATATTTGTTGCCACAATTCTACTGTCATATTAATGTTGAAATCTGCTCATCAATTCAATCAAGTATTGCATCAAATACATATCAAAAGGTTTAGATGAAGCTGTTTTTGCACTCCCCAGCCATTGAGTTTTTTTTTTTCTTTGATTTAAATTAAATTTAAATTTGAATAAGTGAATGTCTCCTATCCAAAATATAGGATGAGAAAGCCAGAAGATGGAGGTCACATCTGCAAGATCATTGAGTAGTATTGAAATGGATCATTTTTCTCCATAAATTATAACAATGGTTTAAAATCAATCATAACCATTTTCTTACAACAAAAAAAAATGTATGACACACAGCAAGGTGTGGGTAATTTGGCTAGTAATTCTATATCACCAAATTCTCAAATCAATGTTTTAAACTAATTGGCTATTGAGCTGTAGATAACCCAAAGCATAGATAGCAGAATAAAAACAGACAACTTGATAGAATAAATAAGAGGCTCTGTTCGAAATTCACTGAAAGTTATCCAGGTTAACAAGCACCTGAAGAAAGCTAGAGGGTACAATGGCCGAAACTTTGTGATAATAGCATTAAAGACGGGGACTGTAATTTGTGTATAAGTAACATAAATAACAACACATCAACCCAGAAATTCAGACAGAAAAACAATTATAAAGTTTTATAAGTATTTAATATTGATAATTATATTGTCAACTCTGTACAAAATAATTATTGTTTTATTTATTTATTTATTTATTATTGTTTTTTCAACAAGATTTTTAAATTTCATCAAATGAGCCATCATTCTTATAGGCTCTTGAAAATTGTGATGTTTGGTTAGAATTTTGGGAAGTGGGTCAGCTGAAGATTTTTTTTAAAACTCTCCCTCATATATATATATATATATATATATATATATATATATATATAAAACAAAAGAAAAACTTTTCTTTACTAAACACGTTTCATCCTCATAGATTTTATCAAGGCAAATGTAAGGATTTTATTTTGCAACAAGTATTTATAAACAGTTGGCTTAATAAAGCCCATCATATTATGAAACCCGTCTGTAAAGAAAGGTCTTCCTTTTGTCTTTATTTTTCATATTGTCTTTTTACAGGTATGTTTTATTTATATCTGAATTTTTGCACACACACAAATTAGGTAGAGAGCTTTGTTCAAACTACTGATCATGCTAGATTATGTGTTCTCTCTCGGAAACTGTAAGTAAGGTCTGCTCAGCGTAATTGCTGTGTAAACCACAAGTGGGTTCTGTGGAGGTTGAGAAAACAAATGTACCTGAGCAGGCATCTGCATCAGGGATCAAATAACTGCCCTAACAAATGTGTGCTAGGAAACCAGTCGTCTAAAATTTGTGACCATTAAAAAATAAGATTATTTATTTTAAATATTGATATATTGTAAATTAATGGTTTACTAACAGAAATTGATTTTTTTCATTAATCTTTTTTTCTAATTTTCCTAAGTTTGAATCACTCTTCTAAGGTAAATTTGCTTAAAAACTTTGCTCTATGTAACATTTGAAACCTTTTTAGTGAGATGAGTACCATTTTTTTCATGTAATGGATTCAAATATAACAAGTTCTAAATCTCCTTCCTTGACACCACACACAACTTGATAATCTAACTTTTAGTCAAATCAAATAAACCTTCATTAA
Organism: Acanthosepion lycidas; assembly: GCA_963932145.1. Taxonomy (NCBI): domain Eukaryota; kingdom Metazoa; phylum Mollusca; class Cephalopoda; order Sepiida; family Sepiidae; genus Acanthosepion; species Acanthosepion lycidas. The sequence continues at coordinate 10,732,842 of OZ010599.1, forward strand.
TTCTTGTCTGGTCTTAGGATTAAACTTTGTGTACTGTATTAATTTATCTCTTTAACAGGTGAAAATTATTAGACCTGATCAGAATTTAAACAGAAAAAATATTTGAAGCAATGAATTAGAAAGTCAACAAAGATTTTTATTTCAAGGAAGAGTAACAATGTCCTAGTTACAAAACGGAAAACTATTTTTTAAGTTCAGTTTGAAGCATCAACTCGTGACTGAGGCTACTTATTGGAAACTATAGAATCAGTATCATTTCCCTAGGCAGGCTCTTTTTTTTTCTTCTTGATATTAAATGGCTGGATATTTTCATGAAATTGAAAGCATAACGAGCAAAGAAAATAAATTATTTTTTTTTGTGTGTGTACGTGTGTCAAAAATGTCCACTTTTTCCATTCTAGATGATTAAATTTTTCCAAATTTTTTTAACCTTTTTCTTTTTGGTAATACTAAAAAATTAAAAGAAAGAAAATGGGTGAATAATTTGCTGAACAGATTTTTTTTTTAAATTGATTATTTTTTTTTTTTTTTTTTTTTTTTTTTTTTGTGAAATTTATATTTTACTTGAGTATATAAAAAAAATTAATGAAATCATAGTTTTATATTTTCTGTTGTAATATTTTTTTTAACTCGTATTTCTATTCTTTTTTTTTAATGAAGGAATGTTTTAGTTCATAAATTCTTTAAATGCATCATGAATACTAAAGTTTACAGAGTGTCTTTTCAGTTGTATAATTTTCTTTTTACTCTTTTTTTATTGCAGAATAATTCAGTTATCAGTTTTGATGAACAGACAGATGTAGCAGACCTTGAGGATGATGATGATGATTTTAAACCTTCCCAGGTTTGTTCAGTGAAATTAATTCCTCTTTTTATTCTTCATTTTTCTTTCTTTTTTTTTCCGTTTTTCTCTTTCCTCTTGTCTCTCTATTTCTCTCTTGTCTCTCTATTTCTCTCTTTCCTCTCTATTTCTCTCTATTTCTCTCTAGTCTCTCTATTTCTCTCTAGTCTCTCTATTTCTCTCTAGTCTCTCTATTTCTCTCTAGTCTCTCTATTTCTCTCTAGTCTCTCTATTTCTCTCTAGTCTCTCTATTTCTCTCTAGTCTCTCTATTTCTCTCTAGTCTCTCTATTTCTCTCTAGTCTCTCTATTTCTCTCTAGTCTCTCTATTTCTCTCTAGTCTTTTCTCTATTTCTCTCTTGTCTTTTCTCTTTTTTCTCTTGTCTTTTCTCTTTTTTCTCTTGTCTTTTCTCTTTTTTCTCTTCTCTTTTTTCTCTTCTCTTTTTTCTCTTGTCTTTTTTCTCTTGTCTTTTCTCTCTTCTCTTTTCTCTCTTCTCTTTTTTCTTTTCTCTTTTTTCTTTTCTCTTTTTTCTTTTCTCTTTTTTCTTTTCTCTTTTTTCTTTTCTCTTTTTTCTTTTCTCTTTTTTCTTTTCTCTTTTTTTCTTTTCTCTTTTTTTCTTTTCTCTTTTTTTCTTTTCTCTTTTTTTCTTTTCTCTTTTTTTCTTTTCTCTTTTTTTCTTTTCTCTTTTTTTCTTTTCTCTTTTTTTCTTTTCTCTTTTTTTCTTTTCTCTTTTTTTCTTTTCTCTTTTTTTCTTTTCTCTTTTTTTCTTTTCTCTTTTTTTCTTTTCTCTTTTTTTCTTTTCTCTTTTTTTCTTTTCTCTTTTTTTCTTTTCTCTTTTTTTCTTTTCTCTTTTTTTCTTTTCTCTTTTTTTCTTTTCTCTTTTTTTCTTTTCTCTTTTTTCTTTTCTCTTTTCTCTTCTCTTTTTTCGCTTTCTCTTTTTTCTTTTCTCTTTTTTCGCTTTCTCTTTTTTCGCTTTCTCTTTTTTCGCTTTCTCTTTTTTCGCTTTCTCTTTTTTCGCTTTCTCTTTTTTCGCTTTCTCTTTTTTCGCTTTCTCTTTTTTCGCTTTCTCTTTTTTCGCTTTCTCTTTTTTTTCTTTCTTCGTTAAAAATTCCAAGCTTTATGTAAACTATATTAATCTTGACTTAAAAAAACATTCTTCTATGTGTTGTCCACAATTTGCTGTCCTTTGTAGTGAATTTTGTCTTTTTCTTACCGCTCCTAAACCTTGTCCCATCATTTAAACTTAAGCTCACTAAGTATGTTATGTGTCGTTTTCCTCTGTCCATCTTGTCTTCAATATAACTTGTGAGTATCATATTTTTCAAGCTCTCTTTCCCTCTTATATGCCCTAGAATTTTCAACTGTCTCTTCCTGATGTAAAGTATGTGTCCTTTTTGCTTCCATTTTCTCTAAAACTATCGTTGTTCACATGTTCAGTCCATGGTATTCTCAGAATCCTTCTGTAGAACTGCATTTCTGTTGCTTCAGGTTTCTTACTTTGTTTATTATTCAGAAAAATCTTGATTCAAAGTCTGGTATATCAGGAGGAACAGCTGATTCTAACAGTGAAAAAGATGGAGCAAACCTGAGCTTTGAAATGGATGATTTGGACACTGACAGTGATAATAGCGATCTTATCTACATGCCCAACAATGATGATCTTGAGTCACCTGAGAACCTGGCCAGGTAAACATTTTCTTTTTCTCTTATAATTAAATGAACATAATAATAATAATAATTTTTATTATTATTTTTAAAAATACCTAATGTAACTGGAAAGTATTCAGGCATTTTGAATCTCTCAAGAACTGGTTGCCAGGAAGGGCAATTAGAGGAGACTTTACTGCACATGCATGAAGAGTCAGTCCTTTGTCATTTTACTCAGCCAGCAATGGAATACCATGAAGTTTTATTAACCCATTAACTGCAAAAATTTTTTTAATGCACATTTTTAGCCCTGACAGGTGTCTTAGGAGTTTATATTATTCCTGATGTTTAATTTCAGTAGTTACCATTTTTATAGAAACTAGAACATCAAATATATGTGTATAAAACATCAAAAAATAATATTGATTAGGAATAATAAAAAAAATGCTTTTCAAAATTGTCATTATTTTTCTACTCGTGAAATGTAAAATTACGACAGAATGTGTCTTCTTACGGCTAATAATAAAAACTTTAAAGGCTAAGTGTTGTAAAATATACCTCTGCAAATGCAATGTATCTAAGCAATTCAATGTAAATACAAGGAATAACATGTAGTGAGTTAAAATTAAACTCAAATGGGGCTTTTAAAAATTATGGAGCACATTCTTCTTATTTAAAAGGAAACTTTTTGGATGAACACATCTTCAGAAAGATTTGTTAGAAAAAAAAACAAGAAAGAAAATAATTGAAAATGTGCAGGGGGTGGGGGGTAAATAAGGAACTACGACTAAAATAAATTTATTACTAAAACAAATCATTGTAAATAAGCTCCTAGTGAGTACAAAACAGAAAACATTTTATACTCACCACCCATGGGACAGAGAGAGCGAAGAAAGTTCTTCTGCCTGCACAAAGTCAGTTGATGAAGCTTAATATGAACTGCTTCTAAAAAATATAAATGTTAAGCTGACCAAGCTTTGTGCAGTGCCCTAAATGCTTTGTCAGTGTATTTCAAAGTGTAACCTGGATTGTTCACTAAATGTAGTCCAATTACAGACTCACAAACCGACTGTCAAGTGAATACTGTCACCGATTCCAACCTGTCTCATATCAGTAGGTATGTGCTGTCCAATCCGGGTCTCCAACCACAAGTTGGTTTGCTGCACATAATCAGCCTCACACTGACATTTAAATTGGTAAATAACAGAACTGCTTTGCAGGTAAGGCAAATATCATCCTTAGCGAAAGATGGCAACACCAGAATAGTATCAAAGACAACATGCAACTTGACAGTAGAAAAGCTAGAAGCCACACACACTGACACCTTAAACTGAATTCCCTTCATCTGTCCCTTCAGTTTAATATGAAAATGGAGAATGATTCTGCATTAACCTTTTTGGATGTGCTGGTTGAATGGGAGGAGTGTGTGGGGGGGGGGTCGTTTATTACCAGCATATATCATAGGTCCACTTTTACTGGTTTGTATAGGTAAATAGCAGGGCAGACTGAGTTCTAAAGCCTTGAGTGTTAACCAGTCTAGAAAAAGGAAAATTTTTGAATTCAAAACCGGCCTGGAGAGGGTTGGGTTCCTTCAGGTTTTCTTGCCTAAGAAACGCCACTTCTACTGTGGCTGCAGTACATATGGTGCCCGTATGGGTCATGGGATAAAAAAAAAGTTTTAGTTGGAGGCACAGTGGAATAATAGATAATGGCTTGGATTGAGGAATTGGAGACATTACATTCAGTTGGATCCATTACATTCACTCTTGGGGAAGGTATGAATCCTTTTCTTCTTTCCTCAGCTATAGCAGGACAGACTGGGTTCTATAACTTTGGGTGGTAACTGGTCTGGAAGGAAAAACTCTGAATTCAAAACCAGCCTGGAGAGGATTGGACGCTGTCAGGCTGTCTTGCCCAAGAAACACCATCTTCTATTGCAGCTGCAGTACTCATGTTGCCACCTACAATCATACAGGTCATAGGATAAAAAAAAATTGAAATTTTTTTTGTCCCTAAGTCCTATAAAATTAATTTAATTTCTATCTTGGTCCACTATATACTTTGATAATATATTCACCTTGTAAGTTGGAAGGGGAATTGATGAACATTTACAATATTTTCCAGGATAACGTTTACCTGGAGAATGTTGTTAAATGGACCATGGAATGTAAAGTTAAGTTTTAAGGCTCCTGTGGTTTTGGACTTTATCTTTGTCCAGTTTATTTAAAACTAGCCTAGTTGGGTCGGAGTAGCCAGACAATTGCCAATAGGTGTTGGCGTGTGTGACTTCTAGTTTTCCTGCTCTCAATTCTTCATGCTTGATTTTTTTGTTTTTGGCAAAACATCAGCCACCCCCGCCACCATGTTGCATGCCATCCAAATTTGGCTCCTTAGTGACTTTTGATCTTTCTCCAAATGCTGTTGAAATGCCATGAAATGATACTGAGGGTATGCAACAGTAGCCTGAAAAATGCAAAGGACACTGGGATAAATACATGAAATCTCCAAGGGAGTATTTTGAAGAGGATGATAGTTCAATTGCCCAAGGTAGGCTCTTTTTTTTCTTCATATTAAATGGCTGGATACTTTCAAGGCAGACTTTGTAGTTAACTGACTTCTCATGATACAACAACGGTTTCAAACTCTAGGACACAAAAGGGGCATTGTATGCTGAGGGAGAGATGTAGTATGCCAGAAGCATGTACGTTCACAATGGGGAGGGTATTAAATCCAGAGGGGGCCATTATAGAAGCATTTTCCTGCATTAAAATTAGTTCACATCACATTCACACATGTGTGGGGACAAAGTTTTCGGGTCATCTTTCTCTACGTTGTTAAATTGATTTCTTATAAAATTCAAAAAAAAGAATTTGTGCCCTCCTGTCAGGTAGCTGATGAAGATTACATGGTGATGGGGGAGGTTGAGTTTTCTTCCCTTTCTTGGTGAGAAATGAGAACAGACTCTACTAATCTTAAAATTGATTGATTTGCACTTGGCAGATAGTTCAATACTATAAACATATGGAGGGGGTGTGAGGGGCAAATTTATTGAATCTATTCAAATTTGAAGAAAATATTGGTTACAAAAATGGTTTTCCTTTCTCACTAGCTGCATAAAAATAGTCTGTGAGATACATAGAATACGATAGAATGCCCAAAACTTCTTTTTGAGAAGTTATAAAACAGTAAAACTATTGGAAAGTTAAATAATTATTTTTTACAGAGGAAAGGGAGTCTAAAACATTTTACCCTTAAATGTTTAATATTAAAATCCTTATTTTTCAGCAACTTTCATGTGTTTGCTTCTGCAAGTAAAGCAATCCAAATTCCCAAGATAAGTTCTGACCAGGTTAAGGTGAACTTTGATCCGTCACATAATGTGGGTAAGTTTGCACGTATTTAGTTTAACATTTTAAAATTTTACTTTATGCAAACGTATATGCAGTTGCATTTTATATATATATATATATATATACACACACACACACACGCTATTATTATGATGATGTTTTAATAAATAACGACATTGATTCATTTCTATGAATTATATTGGACACTAGTTTACCGATATATACTTCCCCCACTCATTATACAGACTTCTTCTTCCCCCACCCCAACTTTTCTTGCTTAAATTATGTAAGCCTCCCAAAAGATTTTTAAAGTCAAGTTAATTCCACTACATTTTTTTTTGTCTATTTTTTTTTTTTTTTTTCTTCAAATTTTCTTTTGTCTGGTAATTTTTTTTTGTCTGGTTTATTGTCAGATTGTCTAGGTAAATTGTTATCATGTAATGAAATGTAGTTTGTCTGATGAGGCAGGTATGTACATTTATATCTGCTGAAATAAATTTATAACTGATGATATTTTAAGTTTTTTCCTTACTATTATATTGCTCAGTATATAAATTTATACATTGAGCTCTCTTCATGGATTTAACTTTTTAATATTTTTATATTAAAAAGACCTTGTAATAATCTCTACCACTTACAGATTTAGTATTTTATATATATATATATATATATATATATATATATATATATATATATATATAAAATAGGAAAGAACTGGTTCGGTAAATAATCCAAAGTTCTTTAGTATTTTTGTTATTATTTTAAAAAAAATAGTGCTTGATACAAAAGTAGAGCATAAATATAATTATTTAAAAATATGATTTCAACACGCTACATAAGAGTTCTCATGTTTCAAAACAAGAGCCAAAAACTTCAATATAATTATTTGAATTAAATTGAATTAAAGTACTAAGCTCTGTTCCATCTTCAAGCGAAATTTTTTTTTTTTTTGGAATAACTTATTTCTGAAATTTATGTGTTTCAATAGCAGATTCATTATTGAAATCAAAATTTCCATGGTAACGGCCAGCGCGATTGTTCATATAAAGAGGGGTGCAGAGTGTTAATGTGTATCAGTATAGTTACATTCATAGGTGTCAAGTCAGGGTAAGGTTGGGGTGTCTAAATTTAAAACGGAAGATGATTTCGTCTAGTCTGGTTTACGTGTCTATGGAGATTTATTTATTTCTTTTATTTTATTATTTCTGAAAGGGTTTACTATATATAAAAAAAAACAAAACTGCTGTAACATTTGTTTTTTGACAACTTCATAAAGGGTTATCTTTTTTGTAGGGTATTTAAGCTATTTATTAGGACTATGGATTTTAAAAATAGTAATGGTGAAAAATCTGTTTGTATACAATCCAAGTGAATCCTAGTAATATAAAATATTAAAACTGATCCACAAAAAGAGCTCAATGTATTTATTAATACAGAGCAATATAATTAATAAACAACAAAATCCCAAATCAACTCATATGGGGAATAGCCTATTTCAGCAGATTAAAATATCAGTTGTCTGTTTTATCAACCCCAGTGTGGACTGAATTTGTGTCTCTACAGATTAGCCCGGGGGGGGTTGTGTTGCAGGAAGTAGAATTTAACTGTGAAAGCTAAAAAAATCAACCTGTTGAAAAACTAATACAGAATTTATCCATTCCAATGTTTCAGTTAGATGAAAGGCATAAGACAAGGATCAGGGGAGGGTAGAAGGTATTTGTCTTAAAGGGAAGAAGTTTTATAAAATTAAACCCAAATATTAACCTTATGACATTAATTTCAGGCTATATGAATAATGAAATATTAATGTAAAATAGTATTTTTTTAGCTTTCACAGTTAAATTCTACCTCCTGTCAATCCTTTTCTAAAATAAACCTCAACTTCTGACCCTTATTTGCCCTATGAGTAGTCCTGGAGTATAGAACACTACAGTCCAGTGAAATATTTGTGATGAAGCACTTTCAATCCTACTTCTGGTCATTTTTCAATATTCAGGGTTATGTAGGTAGTATTTACCTGGTTTCCCTACTAAAGCAGGATGTAGCACAATGTCTTTTTTAACATGGAACTCGCTACTCAAACTAACCTCCTTAACCAGTACCATATGCCAATTCACATTCTTCTTATTCGGGTTTTGTATGAGAGTTTGGAATTAAATGACCATAAAGAATTGATATGCTGTTAAAAAAATCATGCATATAAGAACATTTAAATATATTTTCCACTTGTTATGTAGAAATGATTGGGGGGATCATTTTATTATATAACACAATAGAAAACCGATCCTCCATTTTACGTCCACCAAAAAACTTTTAATAATCTGCATATAAACCTTCCTACTATTAGGTTTGTTGATTTTATATGTCAACCATTGTTGAATTATTAAATGTTTAACCCAATGAGGATAGAATTTAAATTTTTGTAGTAATGATCAACTTGACTGGCCTTACTTAACATTATCCTACATTTGATGTGTGTGTTTTGCATTAAAACATGTCTTTTAAAATTATTAAACAAATATTTAGTTGGAACTTCTTTGTTTGTCCATAGAATATGTGCATGTATTTATCTTACAGACTTGAATATGTCATTATTTGTTTGAAAACAGAATTCCTAAATATCTCCTCTTTTCTTTGTATTTTCTTTTATGTTTTCCCCACCTTTTTTTTTGTTCTCCTTAGTTGGTTCACCTGAACTGCAGGCAGCTGTTGAAGACGGTGATGATGAAGATACTGGTGATGAGATTGGTCCTCTTTCCAATGCCAATACACCCACTGATATCGAAAAGGAAATTTTTTGGAAGACTCCAGAAAAGGTATGCACAAGTTGTACCATCTAACTTTTTAATTTTGATAAACGTCTTGTATCTGACCACTCAGTTTTGTTATTTATTACATAAATTATTGCATATGCCCCATTTTGTGAGAAGCAGATGTTGGTGGAATGGCAGTAGAAAGAAATTGAATGTCACAACCAATAACACAAACACACATAATATAGATTTAATATTAATAAAAAGTTTGTCACTTAGGTGACAAATGTTCCCTCAGCATCACGACTCCAGGGTTTTGTAGATGGACCCTCCAGGAATAACTTCATTCACTTGTCAGTAGGGGTATCAGCAATTGATTGTTTATACTTCTTGATTTTTCTTCTTATATATATATATATATATATATATATATATATATATATATATATATGATATGTTTACTTGTCTCTACTGAGTTATATATATTCCTATTCTTACATATCTGAGAGTGCAGAATTATAAATATTTTTCAAAGTTTTTTTGTTTTTTTTAATATAGTTAAAAAAACATCACATTCTTTTAGCTTCTCATTTACTGCCCGTTTCTTGTATAGAAATTTTTCAAAAGAAGTGTTTTTTTTTTATCTTGATTGCTCCTGAGATCACATTTTTCAAAAACAAAGTATTAGCGTGCCAACAGCTCAAAATAATTTAATTTCTCCTGTTTATTAAACTTTTCAGCATGTTGATGCATTCTTTTTGAAAAAACATAAAAAAAAAAAAATGAGAGCTCTTGGAGTGTCCAATACAAACAAACAGCCATTTTGAAAAATTGCTATGCATGAAACAGGCTGTAAATGGGTCATCAAATATTTTGTGTGTGTGTGTGTGTGTGTGTGTATATATATATATATATATATATATATATATATATATATATATATATATAGTGTGTGCGTATAAAGAAAAAAATTTCAAAGGTAACTTGGATGATTAATATGGCAAAATAACTTTTTCTTTTTTTTCATGTGGTTTACAACCATATCATCTTGAAACAGTGGTTCTTGTACAATTGCTGAAGCCTGGTCTCTACCTAGATTGGATGACCACTTCAGAATACCAGCTGCTGTAAACTTGGGTGTACAGTTAGTGTAATAGATAACAGTGCAGAATGAAGAATTGGAAAGTTGAGTTCCAATTCAAGTTGGGTTCATTATATTAGCGTATGTGCAAATACCCTTGGCAAAGTTATGACTTAGCCTCCTTTCTCCAATCTATGGGTTAATTAGTAGAACTTGTATCAGTAAAGAATTATCTTCAAAATATTCTTACAATCTAAAACTATTTTCTGGTTTTGAATAACCTGTAAAAGGTTGATGAGCCATAAAAAACAATCAATTCTCTTTTTGTTTGAAACCTGTTAATAGTTAAACTAAAGGGCGTTTCATTAAGATGGATCAAAGTCAGCAGTAAATAAATCAGTGTTATTAGTGAGAATTTATTTTTCTGTTGGATCAGGTTATGGCAATTATGCGTAAAAAATAATATCACCTAAATGTGAAAGAAAAAGAAAGAAACCATTAGTCACTTTAACTTAATTCACATTTAAAATCAGTCCAAGTTATTGGAACACCCTTTGTATATTAAGTGTTCCTCCTCACAAACAAGTGAATGTCTGTTGTGTGCAAGAGTAAATTTCTTAAAATCTAGTAAATTGGTTTCTTCTGGAAGTTCTTGCTCACTCTGGCAAACATAATTCCTTATGTTTATAATTCTTTGTCTTGACGCTCATGTTTTTTTTTTCTTGGCTGCTGTTCTTGTTGCTGTTGTCTAGGCATTTTATGAAGATAACAGCGAAAATTGCAATTTTGAATACTTCATAGTTGGCAGTATGGGTCCCTTATTTGTTGGACCCACAAATACTCAGGTGAGTTTTTTACCAACACGTGTGAAAATAAATCCTTCTGTTTGCTTCTGACCTTTGGCAAGATGTCTGCACGGCTGAGAAGAACAATCCCAATTATTTTTAATTTTTTAAATTTTGGATAAGCCATGCCCCTCACAGAGATAAGATAAGCCCCTCACGGAGATAAGATAAGCCCCTCACGGAGATGAGATAAGCCTCTCACGGAGATGAGTAAGCCCCTCACGGAGATGAGATAAGCCCCTCACAGAGATAAGATAAGCCCCTCACAAGGACAGTATTCTCAGGTATTCTCAGTATTTTGAAAATTATAAAATTTTTGTTGTTGTTTCAAAGTCAAACCTTATTGGGTTGCATTTGTTTGTATCCCATTCACAAAATTCAACCAATTAAAGATTTTTTAAAAAATGTTTTAAATGAAGCATTTTTGCCATTAGTACTAGTTTTATTCCATCTTATTATTGTTGCTTTTTATCCCAACACTCTGGATCAATATCCTCTTCATTATTACTTTTATTTTATCCCATCTTATTATTGTACTATTGATCATTAGAGTTTTCATGTTACTTTTTATCCCCAATATTTTGGGTCAATCATCACTACTACTAGTAGTAGTAGTAGTATTTTTGTTAATCGTTCAACACAGTCTTTGATCATTTCTGCAACAATGTGTAAAACTATTTAGTAATACAATCAGCTGTACAGGTTTTTTCTAAACTTTTGTGCAGTTTAAATTGTTAATACTTTTCTTTATAATATAAAACATATTTTCTTATGTGTACAGTTTAAAAAGACAAGCTTATCCAAATATTGCTTGTCGTTAAAATATCTTTAATACTAAAATGATCAACGAGATCAGTCTGTAAACTAAAAAACAGTTGTCCATTTTTTTTTTTTTTTTTCTTTCAGTGAACTTGAATAATGAAATGTTCAAATTTGTATTGAAGATGATAGTGGATAAAGTTTTTTTTTTTTTTTTTTATTTAGTTACCCATTTACGGCGTATTTCATGCACTGTAATTTTTCAAAATGGGTATTTGTTTGTTTCTTTTGAACACAATCGTGTTTCCATCTGATATGTTTCCTGTCATAACCAAGCTACTATCTCTCCAATTTCATATCTTTTGATTGGTTCTTCAAGGAACTCAAACAAGTCACATTTATCAGGATTTGTTCTGTTTTTCCTCATAATGACTAAAAGACAAAGTATTTTTGGTTCTGTTTTCTGGCTTCAAAATATTTATTCTATGCACAGAATACAAAATATTCTTTTGATGAAACACTAAATTCAAAAAACAAGCAAATTATTTTTCTCTCAGCAGTTACTAATAAAATGTTAATTGATTTTTGCCCGTGTTTTTTTTTTTTTTTTTTTTTTCATGTGACCAGGTATATTTTTGGACCCCACCCATCCAATATGCCAGTCTCCTGATTACTTTACTGTAGAAATTAGAAAAATTGTAAAAATTAATATTTAGACCAGTACTTTTTATACTCTTCTGTCAGTCATTTTATTTTCTATATTGAATGTTTAAAATAAACAATATAAATTTGATTCAATTTTTTTAAAGAATATTTTTGAACTGAAGTTTCATGACATTTTAAAAATACTGCTACAAAATAAAACAAATTTAACAGTTGAAAAGAACATAAGGCTATATTTATAATGTTTTACTTTGACATTAGGATTTATCCAAAGTTATAACACTAGGTTGGAATTATAAAGTTTTACACTAGTATACTTTTGTATTAGTTGTATTTATGGCATTATTGACTGCATAGTGGAATTTGAGTCATAACGGTGTGTATTTATAGGCAGTGGATCATAGTGGCATGTTTATAAGGATCGGCTCCTAGCAGTGCATTCATAGCAATCGAGTCATAGCACAGGATTGTGATTACTGTTATTATGCTAGACTGACTTGGTGACATTTTTCCTAAATTTTCTTTGGTGATTGGATCATAGCGGCGTATTTCTGACAATTGGATCATAGCGGCGTATTTGTAGGAATTGGATCATGGCGGTATGTTTATCGAGGCAGGATCATAGCACAGCATTGTGATTACTGTTATGCTAGACTGGCTTGATGGCATTATTTTTCCCAAATTAGTTTTAAACAATTCTATAGAGGAACTTTTGCACTAATACCCTTAGAAAAGGCATAAATCCAATTCTCCCTGCAGTTTCTATAGATAATCTGAGAAAATGTCATTTTATTAGCATGTCACAGTATAAATGTCTATCAGGATGATGCTAAACTGACCACATATTTCTTTGGTAACTTGGTAAAAATTGTTACAGCTGGACTGTTGCTAGTTTAATCCTCATGAATATCTCCACATGAAACTAATCTAATCAAATATCTGTATTAGAGTACCATATATACTTGTGTAATAGCACTCTCTTGTATCATGCAAACCCCAAATTTTCACTTTCAAACAATGATTTTATTATTTATCTCATGTATCATGCAAATTCCTTTTTTGAGAGACCAAATTACAATAGACTAACCTATTTTCCTCTCACTTTATCCCATCTTTTAGTTAAATAAGTTAAAAAAGTAAAAGACAATGATAAAAGTATTTTTAGTAATATTATATTCATTGCGTAAACATGTACAGTCATAAACAACCAAATGGGAAAAAGCTGTTTTTCTATGAACAACTGAACGAGATAACAACAGTTGTTTTGCTTGCATTTCAACCATCATACAATAGTAAACAATTACCATAGTTATGGTACAAATTATGTTAAGTAGAATAGGACTGATTTATTTTTACATTAGGTAACAGCATAGCGTGATGAAATAAATGCTCCAAACTTGATAAAAACAAAGTTTTATCATCAAAATGTTTATTATCAATACAGCTGTACTTTTTGACTACAGTAAATGGATATATAGTTTGGTCAACAGTGTAGCCAGAAGTACACATGCTAATTTTAAATATCTTGTATGATGCAATCCCATTAAGATGAGGTCTTTAAAAGTTGCATGATATGTGAGTATATAGTTACATGACTGACTTTTGTATTACTTATGCTGTATAATTAGAGGAACTTCTTTTTTTTTTTTCTTTTTTTTTTTTTTACACATTTTATTCATGATTGATTTTGTAATAATTTAATACATGTATAGTAATTTCTGTGATTCCTCTTTATTTAGTTTGTTTTCCAAAATTTATCTGTCTGTTTCTGATTTTTTTTTTTTTTTCCCCCCCACCCAAACAGACTTTTGTGAAAGACAACTTTGAGAGTTTGAGTTTCAGTCCTGCAGCTGGAGATCGCTTCATGAAAAATCTCGATGATCTTGAACAGCAGATGAATGACCAGTTGAACAGTAGCACACCTCGTCTTAGCATCTCTACGCGCTTCCTTTCCAGAGCTCAACCTTCAGGAGTGAAGTAAGCTTGAAACAATTAGGCTTATTTTGTCTTCCATTTCTATTCTAAGATTGTTTCTTGAACTTGTATTTATTGTGGTCATACTGAACAGACCCATCTTGATATTTCCATTTACTACTTGCAAGGACAGACACAGAATACCCTATCTTTTTTCCTTCTTCTAAATAATTCTTGATATTTGTATTTCCTATTTGCATGAGGATGAAAGAAAATACAAAAGAAAAAATTAATAATAAATCTTGTCAGTATTTCATTTAGTAAAAAAATTAAGATGGTAGCAAATACAATTAAAAAAAACAAAAAAAACAGCACCATGGACTTGTAAGATGTTGGGGAGGCAGATTTAGCCTTTGGCCGAGCCTTAGCCAGGCCCAGGCTAAAAAAAGCCACCTCTATTTGGTTGCTGTAAACAAAATGGAATTTGACTGCCGCTTTTCGCACTGTATGTAGTGACATCACTAAGTGGCTGTCATGTGACCCACATAACATATCTCCACTAAAGGGGGATAAGCACCTTCTGTATTCCTACGTAATCTTTGATAAAGCTTCATCTAATAAAAAAAAAAAAAAAGAAATAAAAGTAATTACCAGTTCAAATTAGTAATAATAATAATAATAAACACTATAATAAAACAAAAATAATACTGATTCTTTTTTTATTTCCAGGAATCTGGCCATTTACAACAGCATTCAGAGACAGGAAAATTGGTATGATGTAAGTATGATGTAGTTTGGCTTTTTTTCTGATTTTTTTTTTGTTTTTTCTGTTTTTTTTTCTGTTTTTTTTTTCTTTTTTCTTTTATCCCTTTTTCTTTTATCCCTTTTTCTTTTATCCCTTTTTCTTTTATCTCTTTCTTTTTCCCCCTTTTCGCTTTCTCGTTCTTTTTTCGCTTTCTCGTTCTTTTTTTCTCTTTCTCGTTCTTTTTTTCTCTTTCTCGTTCTTTTTTTCTCTTTCTCGTTCTTTTTTTCTCTTTCTCGTTCTGTTTTCTCTTTCTATTTCTCTGTTTTCTCTTTCTATTTCTCTGTTTTCTCTTCTATTTCTCTGTTTTCTCTTCTATTTCTCTGTTTTCTCTTCTATTTCTCTGTTTTCTCTTCTATTTCTCTGTTTTCTCTTTCTATTTCTCTGTTTTCTCTTTCTATTTCTCTGTTTTCTCTTTCTATTTCTCTGTTTTCTCTTTCTATTTCTCTGTTTTCTCTTTCTATTTCTCTGTTTTCTCTTCTATTTCTCTGTTTTCTCTTCTATTTCTCTGTTTTCTCTTCTATTTCTCTGTTTTCTCTTCTATTTCTCTGTTTTCTCTTCTATTTCTCTGTTTTCTCTTCTATTTCTCTGTTTTCTCTTCTATTTCTCTGTTTTCTCTTCTATTTCTCTGTTTTCTATTTCTCTGTTTTCTCTTCTATTTCTCTGTTTTCTCTTCTATTTCTCTGTTTTCTTTCTTCTCTGTTTTCTCTCTCTCTGTTTTCTCTCTCTCTGTTTTCTCTCTCTCTTTTTTCTCTCTCTCTTTTTTCTCTCTCCTCTTTTTTTCTCTCTCTCTTTTTTCTCTCTCTCTTTTTTCTCTCTCTCTTTTTTCTCTCTCTCTTTTTTTCTCTCTCTCTTTTTTTTCTCTCTCTCTTTTTTCTCTCTCTCTTTTTTCTCTCTCTCTTTTTTCTCTCTCTCTTTTTTCTCTCTCTCTTTTTTCTCTCTCTTTTCTTTTCCCCCCTTTTTTTTCTCTCTCTCTTTTCTTTTCCCCCCTTTTTTTCTCTCTCTCTTTTCTTTTCCCCCCTTTTTTTTCTCTCTCTCTTTTCTTTTCCCCCCTTTTTTTTCTCTCTCTCTTTTCTTTTCCCCCCTTTTTTTCTCTCTCTCTTTTCTTTTCCCCCCTTTTTTTTCTCTCTCTCTTTTCTTTTCCCCCCTTTTTTTTCTCTCTCTTTTTTCTCTCTCTCTTTTTTCTTTTCCCCCTTTTTTTTCTCTTTAAGTAATGGATGAATAAATATTTAAAAGAATTTTGGTATGTAGTAGTATTTGCTTTTGGTAGATTTTTTTTTTCTTTTTACTAAATTTAACCTAGTCTGGCACAAGGCCATTATGTGGCACCAGCATGACTGAATTTATTCATAAGGAGCAAATTAATGTAGCAGTTGTTGAAGTTGATTTAATCCCAATAGGTTTTTTCATGGTTATGTCAGTTATTTCAACTTGGTAAATATTTAGAGATTTACTTGCATCTTATTTGACTTGTTCCAGCCTGTATCCCTTTTCAGCTTCATCCCTTACAACTTCTACATCCTCTTTTTTTTTTTTTGTTTGTTTCCTGCTTCTTGTTGCTCTGTGTTGCAGAGTTACTAATTGTAGGTCTGCTTGCTTACCATTTGTCATCACTTGCTCTGTTACTGTTGTGTTGAGCTTGGAAGAGAGAGTAATGAAATGCTTTTGTTGCAGTCTGTATATCTCTGTGAATTTTTAAGTTTTTGTTTGCCTTCTTGACAAAGGCTATAATCTAACTTGTAGAAATAGCAGTTAGGATTAGGATTAAAGCCTCTGTGTATTCCAAATATTTTTTCTTGTGATCCTTTTAATCCCCCCACCACTGATTAAATAAAAACCAAAATTATCAGCTATGAATTTCTTCTCTCCCCAGCTATGGGTAAATAGCAACACAGGCTTGGTAGCCTTGGCTGTCAACTAGTCTAGGAGAAGGAAAGTTCTGAATTCAAAACTTCCAACTATGGATTAAATAGCCACACCAGCCTGCAATTGGCCAAGTGTGGGGAGTACAGCTACATCCTTAAAGGCAAGGTCAATTGAGGAGGGATTTCTCCAACAGAATTGACCTGGATTGGGAGTAATTTTTCACTAGCATTTCTCTTATCTTAATGACAGTTGCTTGCTATAACATCTACAGTACGACCTCAATTATCCTGGATGTGACATGAGTATCGATGGTAATCTTTCTTGAGTGAGGCAGCAGTTCATTCTGTGGTTTTACTTTTTGACCAGGAGTCTAATTTTGTGGTGATATTCTGCTTTGTAAATAAAATAGCCTCGAATTGGAACCATAAAATGAAAGCAGGTAGTGTTATCTGTTGAGGAAAAATTAAATGTGAGTTTGATTCCCAGCTTCACGATCTTACAATTTGAAATTGAAATAGCTTTGCATTTGAATGGCAGGATGAATTGAAAAAGGGCTTGTGCTATCTGTTGAGGAGAAATTAAATGATGAGAATGATATTGCCCATATCAAATTTCAACAGCTCTAATGCGCAACTTCGGGCATGAGCAGGCCCGATGAGCAATTTCATGCATGAGCAGGCCCGATGCACAATTTCGGGCATGAGCAGGCTCGATGTGCAATTTCGGGCATCAGCAGGCCTGATGCGCAATTTCGAGCATCAGCAGGCCCGATGAGCAATTTTGGACATTAACAGACCCAGTGCCCAAATTCATTCAAACATCATAGCAATGATATGTTTGATATTTTAAGATGAGCGCCATTCTTTAGTTCCACTAGTTCAAACCTTAATTGCTAGTACATATCATGTTGCTTCTATGGAGTTGAATCACCCTTATATCCTTCATATTCCAAAATCTAAGAATAAATGTCAACTCTGCTTTTCCCCCCAAAAATTGCTATTTTTGTGAAACCCTCTCACGTGGATGCTTCCCTGAACGCTAAAGTTTTCAATTAAAGTGTCAATTGTTATCTATCCTCCTTATCTCTACTATTTACCACCTCCTCATTCACTTATATCTTATTCATTATAAATGTGAAAATATTGTACAATACAATGTTAAACATGTCAAAAATAGGTAATATTTTGTACTTGTACACTGATTTTCAAATGGGTTTCCAGAAGTGTGTTGGATGATACATTTTAACTGGATCAATGGATCTCTTGTGATAATAATTCAATAAAATGTCCCTGAGCCACTAATTATGCACAAAGTATTGGGATTGATAGAAACTTTAACAAATATTTTCTGTATTAAATTTTTTGTTAAATCTCTCAACAAGTTTAACAGAATTTACCACATTTAACATTAGCTTCATAGAGTATACTGTAATCCTTGAATAAAGGAATGTACATTTTGGTGATAAACAAATATTGCTCCTATTAAATTTTTTAATGTATTTGCCAAAATCGTACTTGAAACTCATCACAAGACATTTTAGCTAAGAAAGAAAACCTTTGATTTCAAACCAAGAACAAAAAGTCCAAAATCATACTTTATGGAATATACAGATGGGCTTTTTGTTCTTGGTTTGAAATCAAAGGTTTTCTTTCTTAGCTAAAATGTCTTGTGATGAGTTTCACTTACCCAGCAATTGGGATAGAATATTGTTCAATTAGCCACAAGGTCAAGGAAGTATTCACTGGATGATAGTCATCAAAAAGAAAACTTAAGATTTTTTAGATTTTTTTCTTTCAAATTTTTTTTCTTTGTCTCTATCAAAAATTTATCTGACATGGATAATTATTATTATTTCAGTAAGATAATACTGGGTAGAAATATATGAATCCCAGTATACCCTTCATGATACCCAGTCTGATAAGGGTATATTAGGCATATGCATCACAGCCAAATGTGTGCGATGTGGTGACAGATTTTGGTGAAAACCATGTGACATTGCAAGTAGGACCCAGTTAAAGACAGTATCTGATTGTAGGTGTTTTCAAGTATCTAGATGTTTCTCCCAAGTTGCCTCAGTGGCCTTATCCTTCAAATCAAAAAAAAAAAAAAAAAAGCTTCCTCTACTAATCTCACTCATGAACAGAGATGCTCTGTGCATTAGCCTCTTAGAGGACTTTCTCAACTGGTTAGGATTAGACAGCTGACAAGCAAATCTGCAATACTAAATAGGATATATACTGTAGCCCATTTTAATTCACCAAGACAAAGCATATGTGCATGTTAAAAGCTCTGATTAATTAAAATCAGAATCCATGAGAGCCAAGCCTGGTATAGCATCAGGGCATTTATTACTATTATTATTACTTGCCAATTTCCTGTCTTTTGAGCATTTCTCTTAATCATTTAAAAATAATTCAGCAGATAATGTTATTTTATTTATGCCTACTGGATTTTTGGTGATTACCTGATGTAGTGACATCAATGTCAGCCAATATTTTGTTTAATGAAAACATCTGAAAGATGTTACAGAAATTATTTCAGACAGTTATTGTCTTGATGATTATCAGCTAAGTGGACCTCACAAGAAACATGTCAAACGTCCCTGACAAAAAAGGTCACTGAATGGAACAAGAACCTGGGTCATTGATAAATTACTTTTTTAGACAAAGATGACAAGACAAAGAATGCAGATCACTAGGATCTGAAAGCAGATTGGAGAGAGAGAGGGGCGAGAGACTGCCTTGCCTCTATGCATAAAGGAAGAGACGCCCATTTGAGGGTGTGCTCTCTCGATTACTCTCACCTCTGCTGTCTAAAGCTGGAGGTTACAACCTGAATAAAATTTGCCTATTGCTACAATTTCATCTCATGGTTTTATTTTGTGGTTAGCAATCTGTCCAAAGAGTCATTTTTGTAAACTACAAGTGTTTGACTGGAAGAAGCTGCACACTGATAATGATCCTGGTGCTTGGTCTAAGCACCAGGGTCATTACACTTCTTTTTTTTTTGTTTCTGTCATTCAATACTGTGCATCTGAACAATGTCACTTTTATTGCAGTCGCCACTGCTTCTTGGCCTTTTGGCTAAGATCAAAGTGCAGTGTCTGTTTTTAGCTTAATCTGATTCTCTCTCTCTCTCTCTCTCTCTCTACTTCTATCTCCCCTTTCTTTTTTTCATTTTCAACCAAGTAGTATCTTTTCCCTTCTTTCCATGCAGTCAAAATGCAATAATCCATTATTTATGAGGTATTGACAGGGCGTAATGGTCGTGTGAACTAACGAAGGGTGGGACAAGCACAATTATAATAGGATACTTATGCTATTACTGCCCATTCCTCATTCCATTTTGGCTTTGTGCCATATTTATATTTGCTTAGTGAATACGAATAGGAATATAACTTGACAAAGAAAAAAAAATATACATAGCTAATAGGAATGATTTCTTTCAGAAAACTGATGCAACACAACCTTTCTGTCCCATTTCCCAATTCATTTTGTCCTTTTGTTATACTTAGTTAACCAACATAATGAATGATATCTTTTGCTTAACGACTTTTACAGGGCTAGGAATCTGTTTTGTTAATTCTCAGACAGGAATTTAACAGGATTGTATTTTCCACATATCTGCTAAGTCCATTCTACCCGTGTACATTGTTGTATTGAATGGCTATATTTTAATCTATTCTGGGTGCTTCAGTGAAGTAGTCTGACTCCCTACTGCTGGCTTTGTGATTTCAAAAAGAATTGCACAGTTAATTCCCAGTATTTCCCTGTATATATTGATTGATTGCTTTTTATGCTGAGGAGTAAATTTGTGGAGATTGATTTTTGTATGTAATCGAAAAGCTTTTTGTGTTACTCGTAGCTTTTTAACAGTTACTATGTGGCCTGTGATGCTGTATTCCTTCAACTAGTTTCCTTGTAACAGAATTTATATATATATAAATTTGGAGCTCTCTTGGATAAAAAAATGATGCATATACAATATCCAAGGTAAGTTGAAAATATGTTGATACTTTAAATCATAATTTTAATGCAATATTTAAAATTAAGTCAATTATCTGGAGGCAAGAAAAATAGGATTTTCCCCCTACGTTGTGGATATTTGTATAGTGATTTTCCAAACGTATCTTAGATGTGGCATGAGGTCGAAAGTATGAGGCACCCAGTGAGGAACGAACTCACTACTCAGTTGTAATTGTTCTAGCGAGACAAGCTTGCTAACCATTACACCGCCTTGAGGTGCCCATATTTAGCGAGTATAGAATTGAATTATAAGGTCAGTCATTATCTATCTTCTCTATCCTCATAATGTTAACTTTTTACGACCTTCACTTACATCCATGTCACACACCTATCACGTTGAAACACTGGGTCTCGTATGATCACCGAAGTTAAGCAACCTTAACCTGGTCAGTACCTAGATGGGTGACCACTTAGGAATATCAAGAGATGTAAGCTTGGATGTGCAAATAATGTAATGTATAACAGCTTGGAATTGTTAATTGAAGAGCTGAGTCTGGTTGGTTATATTCACTTACATGCAAATACCCTTAGGGAAGGCATGAATCCACCTCTTATGTCCTCATGTATAGGTTAATTAGTAGAACATGTATCAGTGTTTCCAAAAAAATTCTTACAGTATAAAAATATTTTCTGGCTTTAAATAAACTGTTGATATTCCATAAAAAAACTAATCAATCTCACCTCATTCAATAACCCTCTATCTTGAGTTGCTCTTGAGCCTTGCATTGGGTGAACTTTAGAAAAAACAAAAATTAAGGAAAAGAAATGCTTTTTGTGTTGGTGTGAAATCTGTTCTTCTTTAAGTTAGTATGCGGTAACTAGTTTCACCATGCAAAAACATTGAATGAAATATTGAACTTATCAACCTTCTAACTGGTTGCTATTATCACTAAATTGCACCTGCAAGTGCAGAATATTGATGTGTATTTGAAAGCCAGGCACATTCCTGGTTGGGCCCTTTCAAGGGTCTCTATCTGCTCTTTATTTTTGTCACTGAAATATAAATAAAATAATATTTTTAAGCAGTTAATTGACTGGCATTAATTCTTATGACTATTAACATTATATTTACTTGGTACACTTGCTTGAGTAGATGTCCTGGTTTCATTTTTCTTTTAAACTATGAAATTAATACCTACCAGCATAGAGATTGAAAGTGTTAAGAAAAATATGCCACCTAACAGGAATATCAAATCTGTATTCTCTTTATAACCTGGAGAATCATATTCAGACAAGGTGTGCTTTTTACCACTAAATCACATGTGGCCATTGCATTAAAGCAAGGCTCATTTATCCTATTTAAGCAATGATGGCTCTCATTGGAACCTTTTGAAATCTAACTGCATTTTAATGCCAAAAATAAAAACAAGGAAATATTTTAAGCAACTAATAAACTTTTTAATCTGGCATTATTTCTTACTATAAGTGTTATATTTGGTGGGGACACATATTTGAGGAGAGGTTTCTATTCCCCCCCCTCCTGTGAGGTTAATGTCTACTGGCACAGAATAGCAAATTAATATATTTTTGTTTGATATTGTTCAAGTTTTAGAGAGAGTTTTAATAAAATACTAAAATTTATAGGCTCAAACCATTTTGAGTTGGTTAGATCATCATTGGATACTCTATAAAATATAACCTTCTGTCAGAATTGTCTTAATCTAAAAAAACAAAAAAAAAAACAGTTTAGATTATATAGCTTGTTAAGAAGAAGGTGAAAGTTTTGCAAAGGTAATTTTGGAAATCTTAATGCAATGTTATTAAATTGAGTTCTAATGTTGAAACATTAACCTTTAGCTATTGATCTTTTCTTTGTGATATGATGACTCAGAAGTGACAGAACCACAAGATTTCAACTGTTTTCTTTTCTGTTTTTTTGTTGAAATTAAACTGAAGTGATTTGGGGGAATATTTTTTTTTTGTTTTATTACATGTAATAACTGCATGAAAATTTGACTCCAGGTTTTACAATGGTTTGAATTTTTCAAGGGATGACATTATTTTACTTTTAATGGGATCTCAAAATTGGTAAAAGGGGCAATCTTTTGAACCAACCATTGTCAAGGACTGTCATCATGGAAACTAAATTCATTTCCCCTGTTATCAGTCAAGAATGCACCATAAGACCTAAACATTTATAAGTTCATGACTTGTAATGACATCAAAATTTGATCACCTATCAATGAAAATAAAAATGTTAGTTGAAGTACCCTACTAGTTGATTGGTTGCTTTTGTTTAGTGGCGTATCAGCACCTCTACGGGTTATTTAATGCTGAAATCTAAATATTTTTTATGCAACTTTATTTTATTTCAATTTTTATTTTAAATGATAATGATATGAGTATTACTAATTAATCCATACTTGGGGGAGAAAAGGTATTTGCACTTAAGAGAATATAACGAACCCAACTGGAATTGGAACTTGGCTCTCAGATTAACAATGCCTCATCAACCTTTATGGGTTATTTGATGCCAAAATCTAAATATTTTTTGTACACAATTTTATTTTTGGAGATAATAATGATTTAGTGACACAAGTTTTAACCCATAGCTGGAGAGATAAAAGGTGGATTCATACCTTTCCCATGAGTATTTGTAAGTGAATTTAATGAACCTGACTGGAATTGGAACTTGGCTCTTCGATTAACAATTTTGAGACATTATCCATTACACAATCCAAACATCCAGGCTTACAGCATCTAGCATTCTCAAACAGTTACCGATCTAGGTATTGACCAGGCTTGATGCTGCTTAACTTTGGTGCTCATATGGGAACCAGTGTTTCAACATGATGTGGCTGTAAACCTGACTACTTTAGGGAATCCACCATATTGTTTGAGCTGATTCAGTAGTGTGTACCCCTCTAAGGCCACTTGATCTTATTAGATTTGGTTGTAAGCAAATAAATGTTTGGTTGGTTAGATCTGGCCAATGTGTCTTGAAGTTTTTGTTAAAAATATTATTAATGTTGTTCAGAGCTTAATTTAATTTTTTTTTAATTTTATTTTATTTTTTTTCTTTGTTTTTATTTTTTCCTTAAGCAGCTTTTCATGATATAATGATATGCTTTACATTTGTTGAGTGTGCGAGATTTTTTTTTTTTTGTGTTGGTATGTAAAAGCAGCACGAGAACTGAGCTTTTGTTTATTTGCTTATTGATAAGCGCTTGAAGCATGTTGTGGCCATATTTATTCCAGCTTCCTTCTCCTCACCAAATCAACAACATCATCAATAATAATCATCATCAACACTTCCGTCCTCATCTCCGTCATCTCAGGTTCAAGGTTTGTCCAGTGAAATTTTACATCTGTTTATTCATTCATTCTATTTTTTTCTCAGCACGGACGTCTCTCGACGCAGTTATCTCCCTTACTTTTCCCAGTCATTTTCGCCATTGTTTCATCTGCTATTTTCTTCTGCTGTGCTTGATTCTTGCATTCGGTGTATATACATATTTGCTTCCGTGTGTGCATAAATATGCTGCATTCAGTGGGGATATATTTTTTTATGCAATATTAAAGGGTAAAAATGAAACACAGATCCCACATTGTAAAATATGGCTGAGAAAATAATCTATTATTTTGTGCCAAAAACTGTTTTCTGAAATTGTGAGATGAGCAAAAAAATGACAGTTATGAAAATAAACTGTCAAGCTGGACTAGAATTTTTGAAAAGCAGTTGATGCCAATCCTTGTTAGAATTACTGCAAAAAAAAAAAAAAACATCCCCCTCCCCATATTTATAGATAAATTATTATGAGTCAAAAAGTTGTTAATAAAACAACAAAAAAATCATCCTCAAAGCTGTTTCGAGTTGAAGGCACACTGCAAATCAGTATGCTTTCTCATCTTCAGCATGGCATGAATTTACTACCATTTAACTTCTAGCTGAGGGGGAAAATAAATGGATCTATACATTTTACCAAGTGTATCTGTGCGAATGTGAATATAATGATCTTGACTGGAATTTGAACTTGGCTTGCTGATTTCTTGTTCCTAGCCTTTAACCATTACACCATCTGCACATCCAAAAAATCTTAACATACATTAAAGGAAATTCAGATTTGGATGTCCAATTCTCATTTTTATTGAGGCTTTCTTGATTACTATAGCGAAGGAAATGGTAGCTCATCTTGCTGGCTAAAAATTTATCCTTGTGTACTTGTTCTCTGTTGAAAATGTCTGAACAGAAATAAACCCCAAAATTTTGACCTTGTTTTTAGCTCTCTTTTATTGAAAGCTTGACAGCTTATACAATTTTTTATTTGACCGATTGTGGATGTCTTGGGGTATGTAAGCTATTTTTTGAGAGGCTGGAAGGGTGGGAAAGAAAGAAAGAAATTGGTAGTTTATTTTATTTTTTATTTTTTACTTGTGTGCATTATGGTAGTTGCTTCTTGTAGGAATTGTGACTTTTGCAATTTTCATATATCTTTCTGCTACAAATGCCAAACTAGTTTGATGATTAAGTTGCATATTTAAAGCATACACACACACACACACACACAGAGGGTGTAACAGCAAAATTGTACAATTGTTAGATTAAGCTTTGAACTGCTGTATCTTAGAAATGATTAAATTTATCTTACTGGAATTTTCAAAGGTTTTTATAACACTATTGGACTCAACTTTGAGCAGTAAGAATGTATAATTCCTCTCTAAGTTTAACAGAAAAATTGTGATGAAATCGATCATAAATGAAAATAACATCTTCATCATTAATTAATCATAGCTAAGGATTGGAAACGCATGAAGGATTGAAATGAAGTTCAAATATATATATATATATATATATATATATATATATGTTATTCCAGGATCATTTTCCAACTTATTCAAGATGATCTTCCCTTTCTAACCTTCTCTCCTGGAGTAACAAAGTGACTCGGAAGCTTCACATACGATTTCATTTTCAAATCTTGTTTTCACTGCTCTTTGGACTGTCATAACTGAAACTCTTCTCTTGCATGCCAAGCGTCTTATGGATTGAGTTGGATCTTTTCTAATTGATCACTTTAGCTTTAACTTGTAATTATGATCCCACTTCCTGATCCAGTTTTTCTCTCTACTGTTCCCTCTTTTTTTAAACTTATTCACTGTTCCCTTGATGATCCTTGAATGGACTTTGAAGATGGAAGCCAGTGTTGTTGGTACCATTACTGAAGGCCTGAATGATCCTTTTCCTTTCACCATTGCTCAGTTGGGAAGATATAGTGGGACTGACACAAAATGATTTTAACCTGTTCTCTTTCTAGCTGAATAACTCACTGACTTTTTCAGTGATTCTTACAAAAAATAGTGTCTAGATAGCTAAACGTCTTATCTGAAAACCTGGAAAAAAGAAACTCAGTTTGGAGGTTTTTTTTTCTTTTTAGATATTTTGTGGGATGGACAATTTTGCTGTTACACCTGGTATATTTTGTTTCCTGGCCCTCAATGATATCATTTTATGTAGGATTATCTTTTTCAGTGTGTACACATAGCCGAGTGGTTAGAGACTCCCAGCAAAATGTTTCCCTGGATCGCTACAATCTTGACCAAGTCAAGTCTAGAGTTAACCATTATCTTTCCTGTATAACCCTATGAACTTCACTTGTTGCCTTTTCTTACACTCATACGACGCCACACAATAACCCTCTACATTGAGTGGCTCTTGGGTTTTGCATTGGGTGAACATCAATATAAACAAAAATGTTAGCATGAAGTCCAGGTTCAAATCTCACTCTGGTCAATTTACCAGGAAAGTGATTTCTTGATATTATTGGCTTGGGGAGATGAAAACTATGCTACAGTTTGATCTAAACCTTGTGAATGAAATTGGGTAGACGGAACTGTTTTGGAGAGCCATTCATAGTTATGCGAGCAAGTCATCATAACTGATGGTTTGAGTATACCAGATTATGTGTTCTCTCCCAGAAAATGTAACTAAGGTCTCCTCAGTTGTAGCATAAACCACAAGTTGGTGTTGAAGAAACACAAATATGCCTGAGCAGACATCTGCAATGTGGATTAGTTAGCCACCCTAGGAGACACACATACCTGAATGGATACAAGTAGCCAGCCATTCATTTTTTTTTTTCTATGCTGTATTACCAATATGGTGTCAGTGTTTCATTTTTCCCCAATTATAAACATATGAATAACTGACTGAACATATATATTTGCATGTATATCAACTTTGGTTTGTGCTTTCAATGTTCCTCCATTTCACTTATTAAAAAGTTTATATAGGATATTTTGAAGATCTATAATTGTAAATCATCACTATTTGAATTATACAATTTCTAGAGTAGGTTATATATCACTGGTATGTCAGTAAAATTCAGCTTTTGTTATTTTAGTCAAACAACATATGCATGCATAAGCTTTACTTTTTAAATCTACTAATTTAAAATTTTATGAAAAAAATGCTTTTTAATTAAAACATTTTGTTATACATTTTAAAGAAATTTATTATGTAAAAATATTAAAATAATGTTTAATGATCGCATAAAAAATCATAAATTTTAAATGTTTACTGCCATATGATCTTGATATAAAGATGCAAATAATATTCAATGTTTAAATGTTAACATATTGCAAAAAGAAAAAAGATCCCTTAGAAAACTGATATTTACTAGAAATTTAAACAATCAGTTAAGTCACTCTAAAGATGTTAAGAGAATTACATGATTTTTTTTTACAATTTATTTTTTTAATAAGCAACTTAGGATTCTGACCATTTAGGGTTGCTTAATTTTGGTGCAAGAATGAGCATTCAAATTGCTAAAATTTTGAGGATGTAATAAATAGAAAAGAAAGTCACACTGATGTCAATAGTATTAGGTTGGTGCAAAAATAATGACGTAATAATGTTGTTTTTTGACGTATTTTTTAACGTCAGAAAACGACAATATTACGTTATTATTTTTGCACCAACCTAATAAAATTTAGTCAAATTTGAGTACAGCTGTTTAGAAAAAATATCTTGTAAATAAGTAGTCTCAATGTTTTACTTACTATTTATGAAATCAAAAGAATATCATCAGGCAAAATTAAAAAGACATATATATATATATATATATATATATATATATATATATATATACACACATCTACCTACATTCGAAATACAACTTAAGTTTTATTTTCTGTTTTTTTTTTTTTTTCTTTTTTAAGTAATAATTCATGCCTGATTAGTTAGTAGGATAATGAAACTTAAGTTACACTTTGAAAGTAGGTGTATGTATATTTATTAATATATACTTAACTCTGTCTAACCACATTTAGTACTGTTTTGTTTACACCCTTTTACAAGGGTTGGCTGGAAAGTTCATAGGCTGACTCAGATGTAAATGTAAATGTAATTAGATGATGCACCAATTTGTAGACTAAAGCACATGCAAGAGTACCAGAATACACTTGGTAGAAATAAAAACATGATACAACTTCAAGCTAACCAGCTTTCTAGCTGACCTTTGTAGAAGAGCAATTTTAAAAAAGTGTACAATGGGGATTTGGTGGAATCACAACAAACATAAACATTGTTTAAAAAAAAAAAAAAAAAAAATAATAATATATATATATATATATATATATATATATATATTAAGACATTTTTATTTTCTGTTTATACATTCTTTTTATAGATACAAATATTTAAGTAAATGCTTTGTTTATAATAAACAGTATTAAACAACATTTACCGGCCTGGATGTCAGAGAAATTTTCATAGAAAATATGTGTTCTCGGACAGAAGCTGTATCCTATTAATGCAAAAATTAGAGGCAATGCACTATACACAGATAATTTTTTGAAGCTGTTAAAAATACTGCATTTTTGGTGATAGGTTGCACTATGCACAGGCAAAAAAATTTTTCTGGAGGGGTTGAAAAAAATTCCTGCATTTTCGGTGACTGTAACCTGCCTGGTAGGACTACATTCTCACACTCGTTTTGGCTACCTTTTGTTGTAGCTTTGTACAAAAAAGAATGAAGACCATTTATTAGCTATAAAATATATCCAGGATGATGCGCAGTACTGCAATAGCTGACTACAGTCGGTCTACTGGTATTGCTCAGCAGCTGGGGCCACATTATACACAAGCTATATAAAAAAATCAGGTTTTACACTATACATGGAGTGGGCATTTACATGGTTGTCTGCAGTATATGGTTGTTTTTTTTTGTTTGTTTTTTTTCTTTGCATGAAGTTTTGCATATAGCTTAAAACTAAAAGAATGTATTGTATACTATAAAACATGGTTACTTGTTTTTATTTCCTTTTTTCTATTTTCTATTTTTTTTTTTTTTTTTTTTAAAAAGCATGTGTTTTTCTCTGCTCTATATTTTCCTTCTCCTCCTCCTTTGTGTCTTGGCACCTGTGTTGTAAAAAGAAGAAAATGGTTGTTATCTGCATGCGCGCCTACCTTTTATTCCTTGCATGTTCTTTTTGCAGCCTTTACAACGAAGGAAAGATATCATGGCCCGTGCTGCTAGTGAAACAAAAAAGAGCATGGCAGCCGTAAGTAGTTGTGCTGAGATTGAAACCTTAAACAAATTAAGACCATAACTAAACCTCACTTTCGTAGTCAATGGCTCTTTCTTATTTGGGTGCTGGCTGCATTTCTATATAAAAAAAAAATTAAATATATGAAAAATGTACAAAAACACTCTAAAAATACAATTTTATTAACTAAAAACAAGAGTTATCTCCCCTACAACAAGTATTCACAACAGGAGTTGAGCTATCAGATCGATAAGAAGACCTTTTTTTTTCTTTTTTTTTTTTTTTAACAATTCGCCCCAAGCCAATCGAAAATCCCACATGGGAGTGAAAGAGTATGAGAAGATATTAGAACCCAATCCTAAACAGGGATAAACCTCTACTACTGTTCGAAAGACCAGGAAGTAGTGCGAACCTATCTACTACTGAGGAAGAAAAGAAAAAATAATTAAGTAAATAAATTTCAGAGTTTACGTGTAGACATTTATAGTGGGTCAGCCAATTTGTATTGGTTATAAATAGAAATAAAAACTGACCCTCTACAATTTTTACAATATCAAATGTAACAAAGACAACAACAAGAGAAATAATCAAGTAGAAGAAATTATGAATTTGTTCAACAATAAATATTTTTTTATAAACACAACAAATACATAATATACAGTGCAAAAGTTGATAAACACAATAGTTCTTTGGTGTGTGTTACTGAGAGAATTTGAGTTACTGTACTGTACGTGTGAAAATGAGAAGGTGTAGTTTGCTATATTTGTTTTTATAGGAAAATTAAACAGTTTTTTTTGTTTTTGTATTAAATAGAAAAAAGTATTGTTCTTGACTCACTGATTGTTATAGAGTTATCGCTCATTAACCAGAGATTCTTCTTGTGGAATAGAATATTTTGTGGGAGTGAGTGTTAAGCCTGGAAATGGTTGACAAGGTTTGTTGTTGTATTGAAGATAAAGTTCGGCTCCTTTGCAAGTGAATGGGTTCAATATTTTAAGTGCCCACTGACCAAGTCATGTCGAAGTTTTGTTTTTATTAGTTCTCTTGATCACGATGTTTACATTTTATGGCGTCAACTAGAGGTCAAAATTTGGGTCGGTACCTTCGGACGTAGTTGACGCCACCTAATTAATATTTTACAACCAATCAAAATACATCAGTTGTTATATTTGGTTGGGAGCCTCTGTGTTTAACTTGCACAAAATTTAAGATTTAAAAAAAATGTAGGAATCTGATTCTACATATTAAAGTATATATTTTAGAAAGAACCAGAAACCCAATCCTAAACAGGGAACATGGGATCGACCTCTACTCCCGTTCTAAAGACCGGGGAGGAATGTAAACTGAACGATAAGCATTAAAAAAAAAACAAAATGGAAGAAAAATGAAGGTCGTGTTAGGTATGAGATAATAAATAGCAACCTCTTTCATAAATCTTTTACTGAGTTATCTCCCTTAGTTTTTAATTTAAAAAAAAATTAAATATTTTTTTGTGTTATAATCTTTGTTTGATATTGATTGAACTGTATAATATAAAATAATTTGGAGTATAATAAATAAACAATTAAGTGTTTATTTAACTAAATAACCTGTAACTTTTTTGTATTTATTTTCTATTTTTATAAAATATCTTTCTATCGGTGAGAAAATGCTTATGTATGAACAAATATTTAGCGTTTCAGTTATCAGAATGCTACCATCGGGTTAACAATTGTCTATCGAAAATTTACTGTATTTAATAAGCACATATTTGACTTATAGAGGACAACAAAGAATATGAAATGATAAATTGAATGAATATATGGGGAATTTTTTTTTCCTGTGTTCATATTCTGGTCAAGGTTTTTTTTTTATCTTCACTTTTGCCCAAATACTCTTTGGAAAGGTATGGATTCATTTCTTTTTTTCCACTTTCCCAGCTATGGGCTAAGCAGGGCTGAGTGTGTTTTGTTGTCTTGAGATGGCAACTAGGCTAAGAGAAGGAAAATTGAAGTCAAAAATCAGCCTAAAGTGAGATGGACTCTGTCAGGTTATGTTGCTCAAGACATGCCATTGCTGCTGTGGTTGTTGTGCATAGGGTGTGTCCTTACATGCACACAAATTTCAATTTCTGGCTAAGATGGTTTGTTTTCTTTGCACTAATACCTTTGGGAATGCAAGAATTCATGTGCTCTCTCTTTCTCTATGTGTTCTAGTCTTGGTAAAGCAACCAGTGTAGAACATCTCTGAATTCAGAAATTATGGGGAAACCAGTGGGGAAACCACAATCATTCCCAAGAACAATTATGGCAATTCAGTTTTCAGAAGGAAGGAAATGTGGAGAGCCAGGATTCCTTGTATCCTGAAGGAACATTGTACTTAACAGAGAGGAGGAATCAATAAATATTTTGAAAGAAAAAAAAAATGGTCAAATTTATTTATAAAGAGCAGTATGCATATAATTATTGGATGTTTTGTTCTTGGCCTTAAGGTGGGGATCAAAGTGCAGTATCTGTCCTTTACCTCTCTACTGTGTTTCTCTCTTTGGACAGTTTATAGAAAAAACTTTAAGGAATGTCTGGTTGTAGGAATTCCAACCCTGCAGCAGTACCTCCCTCACTGCACTAAAGAAGGAAGGTTTGTCAAATACTGATGACAATGTTCATGAGGACTGGGCAATTTTTGTCCTGGGCTGATGTGTAAACATGGGAACCCCACATTAAAGAGACAATATGTCATATCCCAACATATCCAAGGGTGGGGTTGAGTTGATATTGGGTATATATAATTAGGGCTTATTGTTTGATGTGTCAATTCCAATTGGATTTATCTCTGACTAAAATTATTTAATGAGTAGAAAATAAATCTTGTTTTAGTTGAGATAAATTCTAGCCATAAAATTCTTTAAAAACAGGAAAATTATAAAAATAATTCATCCACTTTCTGATAAGATTTAAAATTGAGCTTGCATAATTTATTATCAGGAAGATAGAAATGGAAATGCCACCCAAAACTTGAGCCACTTAGATTTCCCATCCTCTCATCTCAGAGCAATGACTATGCTAAATTATAGAAGTTCTTTTGAATTACTGACACTTTCAGAAACATTCTTTTCAAAAAAAAAAAATGTTGAAATAGGCACCAATAAAAGAAATAAAGGTAATTTAATAACAGATCACTATTTTATCACAGAAATATTTATTTTTTTAATGAGAGAATTTGCAGCACACACAAATAAATGGTTCTTGCAATCTCACAGATTATGTAGAGAAAATAATGTAAGAATTCACATTCTTTATTAACAGAATCAAGAACAAACTGAAAACTGCTTGTATAAAGAAAAAATAAATTCTTCACTCTTAGAAAAATTACTAACAATAACTTTCACTGTATATTAGTATGACATGATGTGATGGCTTATTTTGGAATAAATAAAAAATTGCCATTTCCTAGATATAAATGACTATAAAGTTACTGATTGCAATTTCTCAAGTGTTGCCATTTCTGTTTTGATAGGATATTCTGCATTACAGACTAAGCTAAAGATCTTGAACACAATCATGTTCCAAAACAGGTCATATTGTATGATACTAAATGTTTGCACTAGTTACTTTATAGCAAAGATGTTAGTGACCGATATTTCACTGTGTATTGAAAATGTATACATACGTCAACAGCAGGCAATGTAAGTTTTGTAAAGACTTATAAGTACATTCACAGCAGTGAAAGTGTTAATCATTTTCTAAGAATTTTTTATAATTACATTAAAAATATATTTGGAATATGAGGCCAGTTAAAATTTCAGTTATATATTTATAGAAGAAAATTGAAAGAATTTAGCAAATATAAAATTTTCATTTTAATTTGATATTCAAGCAAATTTTTGTATATCTTTTTTTCTATCAATTATCATGCTATTAGTATAAATCTTTTGGTCATATACTAATTTTTTATTTGTTTTTATAATTAAAAATATATTTGGAATATGAGGCCAGTTAAAATTTCAGTTATATAGTTATAGAAGAAAATTGAAAGAATTAAGCAAATATAAAATTTTCATTTTAATTTGATATTCAAGCAAATTTTTTGTATATTTTTTTCTTTCAGTTATCATGCTATTAGTATAAATCTTTTGGTCATATACAAATTTTTTTGGTGTTTTTAGTCTACCTGGGGGTTAACATTCTCAGCAAAAGAACAGTTTTGTTTCGCAAATAGAAAAAGCACTTGGAGATTTCCAACAACGGCAACAAGAAAAATGACTAGCACATGTAACTAGAAGAGGAAATAATGACAGAATCAAGAGGTTGACTTTTCCCCATGACCTTAAAGAAAAGGTTAGCAAGGAAACATACCAAAATATGAGAAAGGGTAATAACAGTTGACTTGTGAAGCTTGTTTCCTGAGAGTTCTAAAAGTGAGATTTTGTAATAAATTTCAACTGACAGTAATGCTGATCATTTGATCAATGGATGTCAAGTGTTTCCTGTATGGAAATGGTTCTCTCACTATTACTGTTGTCCTTTTCTTTACAAAGGAAACTGTGTTTTGTTTTATAAATGTGAAACATTACTTCATGTTCAAATGTCAGTGTTGAATAATCTGATATAAAAAGGCTTTACTCAGAAACTGACTGACATTCTGTTTGGTCCACTGGGGCTTTTAAAGATAAATAGAAAGAAAAATTTGTGTGTTGGCATTCCAGAGCTGGAACACTTCTGCCAATCAATAAAAAGTTTCTTCTAAGCAAAAGGGAAGTCATACCGATTCAGTGGGAACAATAATTGAGCAGTTCTTAAAAAAGCAAGAGAGATTTCTAGACATTATTCTTGTAGATTAAATAAATGGTTCAGTTTGAAATTCCCTGGATTAAAGTCAGTCAGTTATGTGCCATGTGTGATACACGCTTAGGCAATCATGTATCTTTTGATACATGACTGACGAGCCAGATTTTTTTCCTGCAGTAGGTTGCCATTTCTTTCTGTGGTAGACCAGTTGCCATCCAAGGCTATAGAACCCGGTCTGCCCTGCTATTTACCCATAGCTGGGGGGAGAAGAAGAGGATTCATACCTTTCCCAAGGGTATTAGCATGTAAATGAATGTAATGGATTTGACTGGAATTTAAACTTGGCTCTCCAATTCCTCAATCCGAGCAGCTGAAAATGGCTGAAGGTTACAATTGCCGATACTTTGTGATAACATCAAAGATGAGGACACTAGAATTTCTGTAAATAATGTTAACTCCTCATCTCAGCAATTCAAAGAGAAATTAATTTTTGTGTGGCTGTTTTTTGTTGCTTATTTCAAAGCTTATACATCTGGAGCATTTTTTTTTTTACTGAAATATTATTTTGAGCATGAATAAATTTTCAATTTTTATTTATGTTAACGAAAGACAATCACATTTACTTTCAATTATCTTTCATTTTTCCATTATATTCAAGAAGTCACAGCAGTAAATTGTGTTTCTTGAGTTCTCATTTTTAACTGAAATAATTATTTTGGTCATGTCTAAGGGAAATAATTTAAAAAAAAAGACAACTCTAATTTTTAAAATGAATCATGCTGGTTTTTATTTATTTTTGTATTAATGTACATTTCAAGTACAATAAAGTCAGCTTTTACAACATGGTCATTGCTTCATATTAATAATTAAAGCACATTGCATAAATTTCCTCATAGATACTTACCTCAGCATACTAATCCCATTGCTTTTTTGTTACTTCTATGCCGAGATTTTATTTTCCACTTGTTAAATTATTTCATAGCAAGTTTGTATCAATTATACATATAGTTGCAATCCTACTTAGATATATAATCCACATGAAAAATGTGTGTATATGTTCGCACTTACATACATACATAATATATATATATATACACACACACACACACACACACACACACACACACACACACACACACAGTTGCATGGATAGTAGTTTGTAACCCTGTTCACGCTTTCAGACAATCTGGTTTATTTTTTCAAAAAAAAAAGAGAACATGTTAAAATCGTCCTGTGTCAGACCCACTGTCTTCTCAACTGAGCAATGGTGAGAGGGAAAAAGCCATTCTGGCCTTCAGTAATGGTACCAACATTCATACTCTGGCCTCCATCTACAAAGTACATTCAAGAACCATCAAGAGAATGGTGAATAAGTTTAAAAAAGAGGGAACAGTAGAGAGAAAACTGGATCAGGAGGTCACAAAAGGAAGATGGATCATCATTTCAACCTAGAGCTAAAGAGATCAATTAGAAAAGATCCAACTCAATCTATAAGAGTTTTGGCACGCAAAAAAGAAAAGTTTCATCTATGACAGTTCAAAGAGCTGTGAAAAAAGACTCGAAAATTAAATCATATATGAAACCTGTGAAGTATCTTGTTACTCCAGGAAAGAAAGAAGTTTAGGGAGGACAAAGATCATCTTGATTAAGTTGGAAAATGATTCTGGAATAATATATATCTATTTGAACTTTATTTCAATACTTCATGACCTTCCGATCCTTAGCTAGGATTAATTAATGATGAACATGTTCTTTTTATTTATGATCGATTTCATCATGATTCTTTTAAGCTTAAAGAGTAATTATACATTCTTATTGCTCATAGTAGAGTTTAATAGTGTTATAAAAACCTTGGAGAATTCCAGTAAGATATCTTTAATCATTTCTAGGATACAACGGTTTCAAAGCTTAATCTAACAATTGGACAATTTTGGTGTTACACCCAGTATAGTCAATAATAATGATAACAGAATGAACTTATTATTGCATAAATTTTCTTTAAAATTTTTAGCTCTAAGTGGGTGGCACCAGACATTTGTCCTATAGAGTGTCTGTGTGAGTAATATATATATATATATATATATATATATATATATTCAATTGCCTGGATAATAGTTTGTAACTCTGGGTTTCATGTTTTTGCGATCATCAAATTCCTATCTATGCAACTGAATATGTTAGCTCTATCATGATATTGAGCACTTTCCACTAAGTACCATGCATATAAAATATATATATATATATATATATATATATATATATATATATATATATAAAATATTCTTTTTTTATTGGCTGATGCATGTCAATAAGAACGCTCAGACTCCTAATCATGTTGGAATAATTTTTTGCAATGTTGAATTGTGTAGCACAACACTTTCAAGGAGCTGGCCTGACTCTGGAGTCATGTTGGGGTTGCTGTTTGAGCTGATATGATGCAAAACCTGAAATCTGCGATGAGGACAGTGCATCACTGACGACCGCCCTTGATGCATCTAAAATGTATTATGCAACTATGTATATTTTCTGTATTCTCAAATTTCTATCAGTTACTGTAGCTGATATATTTGAGGAAACATGAGTCGTAACAAGATATGTTAAACACATACACATTGCAAAATTTTCCTCCCAACAGAAATCAAAGAAATATTTTCAATGTCAAGTGTTGACACTTTGAAAAGTCAGACTTGGGTCTGCTTCACAGGGTGAATATTTCTTAGAAAGAAAGAGTATTAGGGAAAAGTGAAGGAAACAAAAAAAAAAAAAAAAAAAAAGAAGAAAATCTAAAATACATTAAAGTTTTTATTGGTTGCACTTTCTTAGTCATTGTCCCCCTACCTCCCAACAAACACACACAAAAGAATTTTAGATTCTTAATTCATTACAATTGTTTTCTCATTTTAAAATAATTGTTGTGATTTTAAATTGATTGCGTCTTGCTAAAAACAAATTATTTTGAATTATGCCATTAACCATACATGATTTGAACTCCACCTCCTCCTCCCTTTTTCTATTGTTGCTAATGTTATTACAATATTTCAGATACTTCATTCTTTTGTCCACAACAAAGTCTGGAATATTCATGAATCTTGTCAAAGAATCTTGTCACACTTATTTTTTGGTTTTTTCAGTATCAAGTATTAAACACATTGTCATGTTCATACATACACACATTTCTATGGTTTAATATATATATATATATATATATATATATATATATATATATACACGCACACACACACTTTGGCATAATGTTTACAAAGTTGATCTCACTTGAAAGTTTTGGTCATTACTTATTTGATCATTACGTCTTGGTCGTTACTTGTTTGATCATTACGTCTTGGTCGTTACTTGTTTGATCATTACGTCTTGGTCGTTACTTGTTTGATCATTACGTCTTGGTCGTTACTTGTTTGATCATTACTTATTTGATCATTACATCTTGGTCATTACTTATGAGTTTGATCCTCACTGTGTGCCTCAAATAATACACATGATTATAATTACTAAAAAATAAAAATTCTATTGGATTACTTTACTTACCAATATTGTCCAAGATGCTACCTAAAATCTTTGGGAGTTTGACCAACAAAAAAAAAAAAAAACTTGTCCCAACATTTAGTTTCTACTATTTCCTTCAGTGTATTCTCTTGCTTGCTGATTGCATACTAGCTTCCTTATTGGATGGCTCACCAAGGGTAGTAGTGGTAAAAGCCTGTACTACTTTTGTGTGTACTATTTAAATTCCCTGAACTTTTTGATAACACCTTAAAATATTCAAATATTTTAACAAGATAAATAGACGAACACTTAGTTTTAAAAAAATATTGATTTTTTTTTTTTTTTTTTTTTTTTTATCATGTGTTTTGGATTAAAAAAAGAAGCTAGTTTCTAGAAATTTGTTTCAATATTCAAAATGTAATTTGTATTTTTTTCCATCAAGATAAATATTTAAAATTTTGTTGTCTGAATCCATTTAAAAAAATTTATATTGCAGACATAAGGAGGCTGAAAGATTTTATTCATTAACACTGAAAGTTGTGTGTTCCTTGCATTTATTGTCTAGCTATAAGTCAAAATAAGTCGGATAGAAATTAATGCCTTTTATTTAAGTTAATGAATTATTGAAAGTAAGTACATAGTTTGAAATAGCACTTCAATCTATTGTGATTTGAACCTATAAAGAAACTGCTTTGTTAGTATTTATCCCAACTCTAAAAGACGAATGACATAACACCTTGTGGCCCATAGATTCTAGATAAATCACTTGAGGTTAGAATTTGTTTTTATGTAACACTTTAGCATTCAACCCACTCTATAACTATCAGCTTTCACTGTTTAACCCATCCCATGTATACTCTGCCATAATATATGACGACATCATTGCAAATAACACAGGAAATTGTGCAGACAGTGAGACAAATAGATTTTGAGAGATGGTAGTTACAAGTCGGCTTTCAGTTTTTGTAATGTCAAAGAGTTAAAATGTTAGCAAACTGGAGAGATAGTAAACATTTCACTATGTAAAATCAGTGAAATATTTTAGCTGTTTTTGGATAGTAACTGCATTCATAGCCTTCATCACTACTAATTGTGCTGAATTATTATCCAATTCACTGTCTGAGTAAGAAGACCTAAAACTTGTATCTGAAAGTTTCCCAGAATTACATTAAAAAAAAAAATTATTTTCATTGTTGTTGCCATATTTGAATGCCGGGATGTTTAGTAAGTACTAAGTCACGCTTACAATTGATAGGCATAATAAATATGCCACCTCGTGAAAATATATGTAGAACTAAACGTTCTCAGCAAAGAAGGAAAATTAAATTGTGCTATTTTATGTATAACACTTACAGGACCTGTCAGAGTGTAATGTTATGTTGACAAAATATCTATTCATCATTCCAGGACAAATAAATTTAGTGTAAGATATCACTGTAGCTCGTTTTTAGTGGTTCAAAAAATCTTATTTATAAAGTTACTAAGGGAGGTAACTGTCTTTTCTTAGTGTAAGAGAACTGGTAACAGCCAAGTATAGTCTTTTCTGAATATCTTTTCTTTGTTTATCTATTGAATCTATTAAATTGCTTTACTTTATTTTATTTTGGATAGCAAGGCCTGGAAATTCTCTGACTGCAAATGCTTGTTGTTAAATGCATGGCAAAAAAAAATTAGTGTAATGGTCTCTTTGTTTTTTTGACTATTTACTTCCTTGGTGTCTGCTTGGGTTTCTGCTGTTATTGCTATCATTATTAAGTATGACATTTTTTCCATAATTGAATTGCAAAAAACTTCCCACGGCAGAAGATAAAAAAAAAGAAGATTCTTTCAGGAGCAATAGAAAATGGTGCATATATATATATACATATATATTTTTTTTTTTTTTTTTTTTTTTTTACAGTAAAAAAAATAAATTACCAAAGCATGAGAATAGTCTATTTCTGGCTGATCTGAACCCAGCCCCATCTTCAGTTCTTAAGTATTAGCTGAAGGTGGCTGGGTTCAGATCAGCCAGAAATAGATTATCTCATGTTGAGGTAATTTTGTTTTTGACTGTTTTTATATATATATATATATATATATATATATATATATATATATATATATATATATATATATATAATATGCTTTGTTATAATAAAGACATTGAGCTATCTTTGGATCAGTTTTAATATTTGTTATTACTAGGAACCACCTGGATTGTATACCAACAGACCTATTACCTGTACTATATATATATATATATATATATATATATATATAGGCTGTTAAGTTTCATCAGCTGAGCCTATGTAAACTGAGAAACAATTTATTCATCCCTTATATTTTATCGAGGGATTATGAGTAACATTTTTCCATTTTTGTACTCTTTTTGGAATCTTTTATTTTGTTTTTAGTCGTTAATATATATATATATATATATATTATATTATATAATGAAGTATACTAAGTTTGACAATTATTTTAATATATTTTCTGTTTATACGTTCTTTTTATAGATACAAATATTTAAGTAAATGCTCTGTTTATAATAAACACTATTAAGTACATTTACCAGCTTGAATGTCTGAGAAATTTCATAGAAAATAGGTGTCCTCTGACAAGAATTGAACATGTATCCTATACAGAATTGTCACATAAGTAGATCATTTACTTAGATATTTGTACCTATAACAATAACATATGAACAGAAATTATATTAAAGTATATATATATATTAAAAGTTTGCTATCTGACCATTTGCTAAGATTTTCAGAAAAATCATTACAGTTCGTATTAAATGTTTAAAGTTAAATGATAAATTTTGTTATAATTGAAAAAACAAAACAAAAAAAAAACCCAAGAAACTATTAAATTCCTTTTAATTTTCTTTTATGTTAACAGTTGGGCTGGAAAGGGGAGTCTTTGACTTCTCCAGAATCACCTCATCTCCATGCCAAAGACTCACCTGCCAAGTATGAATTGATTCCTGCAAAACTGGACTTTTCTAATGGAAGTCCAAAACGAACAAGGGTTTGTAACAAAGAAAACTAATTTAAATTGGCATACAGTTTACATTTTCCCTTATTTTTATTACAACAAGTATTATTTTAATGGGTACACATGTTCAAGCAAACGCATACACTTTTCAAACAGTGAAATTAATGTAATATCCATTGGCCTAGACTACCAAAGGTCTTATTAACCCTTAAATGATGGTGAAAAAGTTGCTTGAACATATAGTATGCGAAATTGGTAAAAAAACATAAACAAGAAAATTTATTTTTTAAAAAGGGGAAATTTCTATGATTATTTTCACTAATTATTAGGTTGGTGCAAAAATAATGACGTAATAATGTCGTTTTTTGACGTTAAAAAAAACGTCAAAAAACGACATTACGTCATTATTTTTGCACCAACCTAATATTTACAAAATCCATCAATATGATATTTTAACTTTTAGATCATAAAAATACAGAAAGAAAAGATGATAAAATAAATATTAAGTTCATAAATTGAATATTTTTTAAAAGTACAATAATCTTTGAAGCATTCCATGCACAGCGGAGTTGTACATTCGATAAACTTGAACCTTCTCAGTACCAAAAGGATGTTGTTTCCATTGATACTGCTTTTATTTTTAGTACATTCCATCCTCGACAAGGTTTGTTGTTTTAAAACATCCATGACTTGCATAAATACAGGAGAACTGATAAGACAAGTGGCATGCAACAATTTCAGGTTACTCTTGAGGGTGAGCTTTTTGTCTTTTCAGATCAATTTCAACCGTGTCCTTATTGCTGTTAAAGCAATTCAAACTTACAGGTAAATGATCCAGGAAGTGATGTATTTCTCAGGAATTTTAGCATATGGGAACCTTACAAATCCCTGAGTTGCCAATTTAGTCATTAGACCTGAATCATGAATGAATGATGCCTGTATTGTTAAAAAAATAATAATTTTAGTCACCATTTAAGGGTTAGAGAAAATTTTCCCCTCAGAAGGGATTGAACCAATATTCCTTTTAATCTGGCTATGGATGACTTTACAGCAAAACAAGACTCAATTATCCCTTTTTATGAAATGTACATCTCCCTTTGGTATATTTTGATGTCTATATCTGTTTTCCATGCCCATAGCATAAACACAGTAGTTTAAATAATTGTTTTAATACAACGTTTTTTCTTGCTGCACACATTGTCTTATTAAATTTTGTTTTATGCAATTGACATGATAGCTGATGACTGTTTTTAATATTTATAATCATTACAACCTATCAGATCTTCAGTTACAACAAACTGTTCTACTCTCAGTGAGGCTTTATACTTTGAACATCAGTTGGGTCTCAATTTAGGCCACAAGTGGATCTCGTATTTTCAATCCATTGTTAAAGATACTTGGAAAATAGCTCATTCTATCATTTCAGGAAGTACCTAACTCCTGCTATGCTTTATCTTCACAAGAGTTGGACTGAAACTGCCGAATTGCTGCCAGATATAAACAGGAGCCGTTCAGGCTTCACTCTTTAGCCTTGATAGAATTCAGAATTATTCATGCAGAGGAGAACTATTTTTTCTACTTTTTTTTTTGGTTTTCACTACCGATGCAGCATTGCAAGTCTTTTTACTCTAAGGATTCATTAGTTCCAGTTGTTCAAATTTTTACTCCACGGACATACCACAGAATTGAATCATCCTCATTTCCCCTGTATTTCAAATATAAGCAGAAAGTTCCACTTGGACAGCTTTTTTTCCTCCAAGAACTGTCACTTTTTGGAACAGACTCTCACATAAATGCTTCACCTAATGCTATAATGTTAACCTCTTCAAGTCAAGGGTCAATTACTATATACCTTCCTTGTCTTCATTCACTAATTCTTCATCATTACCATTTTAACTTTGATATGCCTCTACCTTGAGTGGCTCTCGAACCTTCTATTGTGTGAATTCTGTTATATACAAAAAAAAAAAAAAAAAAAAAAAATTTGAGGAGACCCAGACTTAATATTGACAATGGTCTGTGATTTTGACTTGTTAAGTATTTTTCTGTGACAAGTAAACGTCACACATGTATTTGTTTTAACTTAATTTTAGACATGCAAAAAATTCACCTTCTAAATTTTTTTACTTATGTATTTCTTTTTTTTTATTTTTTACTACTTAACTCGATTTGAATTATTTTTTTTTTTTTTTTTTTTTGTCTAATTTTTTTTTGTCTAATTTTTTTTTGTAGATTTC
This sequence comes from Acanthosepion lycidas, assembly GCA_963932145.1. Taxonomy (NCBI): domain Eukaryota; kingdom Metazoa; phylum Mollusca; class Cephalopoda; order Sepiida; family Sepiidae; genus Acanthosepion; species Acanthosepion lycidas. The sequence goes on from OZ010599.1 coordinate 10,775,357, forward strand.
AACTGACCCTACAAGCCCATCTACAGTGAAAGATCGGGATATCTATGAACGCTTGAGTAGTGGCCGGGAGCGAACATTGAGTGGATCAAGCTCTGGAAAGGGGATTGATCATCCAGGTATGCATGAGGAAAACTTATCGATTAAATTTTAATTTTTGCCATAGTTTTTCCACAATTTTTTTTAAAGAGAACATTGATGATGATAATAATGAGAGTAAAACTCATAGCAAAAACATGTTTAACTTATGCACAAGTCGCGATATAAACAATTCTGTCCACGGTGTATGTTTCATTGCAACTGGAGTAATAATTATTGATACTGCAGCTCACAAGGGAGATAACTTCTTAAGACTTATTTGCTAATAGGGTCATATTTCATAGAATAACTTCTGTTTCAAAAACGCTGTAAGTTCATATACATCATTTTTTTTTTTTTTTTTTTTTTTTTTTCAATGTTTTATTTTTAATTTTGAAATAAGCAAACCAACGTCTGTAAGAATGACACAGACAATATTCTCATACAAATATTTCTTGCGAAATTTAAAAAAAAAAAATCATTATACAAAAGGAGTTATGTTTAGATGGGACCTTTTTCTGATTTCTATTTTTGCATCTCCCTCCCCAAAAAATACACTTATGCCTTTTAGCATCACACTGAGGAATTGGACTAATTCTAATTTGATCATGAAATAAACTTTTCAATTTTTAAAACCTAAAGAACAATTCAAAACAAACATCTATTAAATTTGTACAACTAAAAATTTCAATAACTTTGATTTATTTTGGATTAATTGGTATTTGGTTATAGATTCATCATTTTGTGATTTTTGGTTGCTTCAAAGCTATCCTAAATTTTTTTTAAAATCATTTCACTCCAAGAAAGGTGATAATGCCACTAAGATGCAAGGGAGTTACAGGGACTGGAAGAGAATGAAGAGACATTAGTGAGGAGAAAGGACAATAAAAGAACAAGATTTAGGAAGACAGAAGGAGATTGATGTTGCATTTAATTTTTAAAGCATGTTGGTGGCAGTGAATCAAAAAATTAGAAGAAAATTCCACAAGTGAGAAGTGCAAGTAAAGAAAATGCTTAGAAAAGTGCTTACAGTTACATCTATTTCAACAGTAAAATGGTGAGACCTAGTAGCCAATCTAGTAGTACGCTTAAATTCATGCAGTCAAGGTACCAAAGAGGAGAGATCATTAGAACAACTGCCATGAAAATATTTATAGAAAAGAAAAGATGCAGAGAAGCCATGTCTCTGTATTGGGAAAGTGACTGAAGTGAAAATGCCAGGTCAGGATCGATCACATTTGGATTTTGTTGAGAATCTTGACAGATATAGTCAGAGCGCCAGACCAGATATGACAGCAATATTTAATGCATAGATGTAAAAGGATAAAATAAATTTGTCTACAGAGATAATTTAAATTAGACCTTAAATTTAAAAATAGATTTGTTTCTTTTTTAAAAATAACAGCAATAATGAAATTTATTTTTGATTTTCTTGAGAGAAAATATTCTAATTGTTGATTTAAAAGAAAAAAAAAATGAGTGAGTGTGTGTGTGTGCATATATATATAATATATATAAAGAATAGTCTTAATTTTGAAAATCTGAAATCAGATTCTCTTATTCTCTTAGCAGTGGGGGCTGGGAATTCAGAATTTCAGAATAATTGTCAAACTTTTACCAATATTTATAAAATACTCATTAACTGGTAATAAAGTTGAAGAATTTGTTGTTTTAGAATTTGCATCTCTACCTGTGGAACTAACTGGTGACACATGGCCACGTGCCATTTGTAAGTTATTTTCCTCCATCTTTGTGTGGAGTTGTTAGGCTGGCTAATTAAGTAAAATTTTACATCCTGAACCATTTTGAATTCAACAAAATGAGAAGTGCTTCTAAAACCATTAGAAACAATGCTTGATGAGGCAACATTTGATAAATTATTCAGTCTAGCATCTTCGTCTTGATTATTTTGATGACCTAGGGCTTGGCCATCAGGCTGTCTTGTGTATGTTAAATATGTAAATCTTCAGAAAGAAGGGCTTCCTTAACTAATAATGTTCAGCTTAGTTTAACACAAGGTCACATTTAAGGAGCATTCAGTGAGCTTCATACTCGCTATACACTAGACATTCTTGCTGACCATTTACTTCATGGCTGAAGCACCTAATATAAATATTTTCTAAGCTTAAGCTCCAATTGTGGGGTCCTCAATGAGTATTTAACACATTACATAATAGTAATGGCCTATATTTGCTTGCTAACCATTCAACCATGATGAAGTTCTCTATAATGTTTTTCTTAAGCTTAGATTAGTGTGGAACAAGGCCATGGTTTGTGGGGCCCCAGTAAGTATCAAACATAATAATAAAGGCCTTATTGACCTGCTCATTAACCATACAAGTAGGTACTTATTTTAGAATTACTATATTGTTTCTAAATCAATTTTTTAAATGAAATATATAATACAACATTTCAGCCATTGTACACTCCAGCCTTCTTCAGGTGGTTGGAATGTTGGACTGAACCCTTTAATTCAAGGACACATGGCACAGTGAATAAAGACCTTGGTTAGATCCAGTGACAGGATCTAAAGAGTGTGAGTTCAATACCCGGTTAAGGCAGTTGAGAACTTGGAGATAACTGATAACTGACATCCATTAAACATGGCACGTGGAACTAGAACAGTTCAGTTCGACATTCCAACCACCTGAAGAAGGCTGGAGTGTACAACGGCTGAAATGTTGTAATAAATATGGCGACAAAGATGAGGACAATAGTCCGAATAATGTAAATAGTGTACATAATACCTCATCACAGAAATATATACATATACAGTGTAACCCGGATATGAGAGAAATTTTTATCTGGTCCCAAATTAGAGCTTGTGTTAATGTATTAGGTTGGTGCAAAAATAATGACGTAATAATGTCGTTTTTTGACGTATTTTTTAACGTCAAAAAACGACATTATTACGTCATTATTTTTGCAACCAACCTAATATATATAATAGACCAAACTCGGATATAAAAGACTTCTCTGGTCCTGACAACTCTCTTATATCCGGGTTACACTATATATATATATATATATATATATATATATATATATATATATAAAATTTAAAAATGCTAATAAATTTAAAGGTTTTAGAAAGAGCACTTTTCAACTGTATGAAATGATTTGATCCAGATTCTTTTTGGTTTAGGTTGGAAAATTTTACTGCTAATTTTTTTTTTTTTTTTTATATTGTCCTGTAAAAATGTTTTTTTTTTTCTGTCATGCATGATGGTTTTTCTCTTTCTTTTTATTTTTCTTGTTGTTGTTGTTGCTGCTGCTGTCTACCATCTTTTAGTAACGATGCTTTGCTTAAGTGATTTCTAAAATGGATTTTATCAGAAAAAAAATCTTTGTGTTTCCATTGGTTTATCCTCAAAATTTTTGCCTAGTCTCTCAGGTTTTTTTTTTTTTTTTCCTTACACAGTCAATTAGAAAGAGACAACAAATCTAGGATTATAGATCTCAGCCATTTTGTTTTTTTAACACTCCCAATCTTTTCCCTTTTTGGGGGGTGGGTGGGGGTGGACAGGATATTCTATCATCATAATAATTGTCACTATTATCCTAATATAATAACCAACTGATCAGGATCACAGGAGACATTTGTGTTTCCTGCTATCAGTTTTGATTTAGTTTCTTTTACTGTTGTTTTTTTTTTTTCATGACATTCATCATAATTTGTATGACAAATTTATATGAAAAAGTATGGGATTTTCTCCATTTTATGTGATATATATACACTCTCCTTCACACACATACACTCTGTATTTTCTGCTAAAAGATTTTTGATTTGTAATTATCATTCAATGTTAAAATATAAAAAATATCAGTATGGCTTTATACAGGGTATCCATAAAGTTTGTGTGCACTTTAAAAAATTTACAACTTTATTTCTATTGCAAATACAAATAATCTGTAAAAAATGTTATAAAGTTTAATGTACCTAGTTTTAAGTATAGCTAAAATAACTAATGTGATTTCAGGCATTACTGTAAATCAGTTGGCAAATGTTTTCCGTGAACTGCTAATGATGGAGGACATGTGGAAACTTAAATAAGATTTCAATAAAACCTTAAAAAATACAGATTTACTTCTTTCTAATCCTTTTTACAAATTATTTCTATTGCAAATACAAATAAAGTTTTTAAAGTGCACACGAACTTTATGGACACCCTGTATATAAAAAGTACTAAACTGTTACATAATATCAGTCCTCCTATATGACAGTAAATGCTTTAATAGATCTTAATAAATTTTGTTTTTCTGTTATTTCTCCTCAACCCTGTTCTGCATTCATTTATTCAAGATCACTAAGTGTATTATACATTGCTTTCCTCTGTCCCTTTGCCTTCAATCTGTCCTGTGAGTATCAGATTTTCCTAGCCCTCTTTCCTCATATGAGCCTAAAGTGCGAATTGGGGATACCAAATTCAAACAAAAAAAATACAAAAAATTTAAATATCTGGAAAGTATTTTAACAGAGAACAGAAAGTGAGACACTGAAATCTTGAAGGTATATTGGGATAGCCAAAGATCCCTTCCAAAAGCTAAGCAGAGTATTAAGAAATAGAAAAACTCCACTAGAAACAAGTAAAAGAGTACTAAACTGTTACAGGATATCTGTTCTCCTTTATGGCAGTGAGTGCTGGACAATCTCCTGAAAGAGGAAGCTTGAAGCAACAGAAATGTGGTTCTACAGGAGGATGCTGAGAATTTTTGATTGGAATTGAAATTTTAAGTTGTAGATGTAACGCTTTCAACCAGATCTTCAGTATACTCATTAGTGTCTCATGGATAAGTAGAGAAAAATAAAAACTGTTAAACAGAAATACAAGTTTAAAAATTCTATTTCATTATAAAGTTCATCTTTTCTATGTTGTGGAATATGAATCTAATAAAATTCAGTTATTTTATTTGCTTGCATCAAGGACAAACTAATCTTAAGGAAACATACTAATTTGGACTTATCAATTTTCATAAAAAAAAATAAAAGCAACCTTTGACTTGTAAGATGTAGGGTAAATCTTTATTATATATTTCATGGTGGCAAAAAGATAGCATCTTTTGACACTAACAGCAGAAGAAACAGACAACCTTCTTCAGGATGATCTGTTGGCGGTGACTCTCAGGAATTCTGGCATTTTCGTGTCCGTCCACTCTTTGATGTTGTCTGACCAGCTTTTGCGTTGCCATCTCTGCTTTTGTCCACCTTCAATGGTGCCTTGAATGATAATCCTGCAGAGGCTGTTATACCATGTGATATGGCCAAACCATGGCATCTTAATGCTTAATATTAGCGAGAAAAGATTCCTGTTGGCCCACCTTTCTTCAGACATAATCATTGGTTTGGTGCTCCCAGTAGGGAGCGTGGAGGAGCTTTCTCAAGCATTTGTTCTCAAACATCTGGATCCTTTTTTTTTTCTGCCTCAACCAGGGGAGTCCAAGTCTCACACCTGTAGAGGAGGATGGATACAACCAGTGATTTGTAGAGCTTGATCTTTGTATAATAGCTGATGTTTTTTCATATTCTTTTCAATCTGGCCATCACTTCTGTGGCTATGGCGATCTGCCATCTTTTGACAAAGTTGCTCCTAAGCATTTGAAGCTGGACAACTGCTCCAGTGGTTCACCATCTGTGGTGATGCTGGCATAGGTCATGCTTGTGATTACCTTGGAAATGTAATACAGTGGTTTAAATTGTTAATAATTCAGCAATGAAACTGTGCAAAGGTAATGTGATTTTATCAACTATAAATTTTAAAATAGATTGAATTAAGCCCCCTCTTTGTATTTTTGCTGCTACTAAAAATTCATAAAGAGCTTTAGCAAATAACAAAAACCACATCACTTGAAGACTTCCAGCAGCAGCAACAACAAAAATGGGTAGCACATATAATGAGAAGAGAAAAGATGATGGTATAATCAGGATCTCAATACTACCAAAAACAAAAGCTTAGGAAGGAAACTCCCATCAATACTAGAAAGAACTATAACATTTAGTGGAATTTATAAGCCTATTTTCCTAGTAAAAAAGTGTTTTAATAAAAAAATGTTATAAATTTCAACTGACAGTAACAGTACATGTTCAGTCAGTGCATGACAAATGTTTCCTCTATGGAAATGGTTAAATTTTGTATTATATTGTTTATTCATCCATAAATGTTATTTTTCTTTTGTTATAAATATTGATTCTGTTTGTAATGAAATGTTTTTGCTGATACCCAAATTCTTGTCTGCACACCAGCTTCACAACATTGTTTAATTTGTTCAGCCTTGAAATTCAAGGCCATTGTCCCTTTTACAAATTGTCTTCATCCCCAATTGGCTCCCTCCCAGCTAAATCACCAAGAGCTTTGCTTGATTGCCTTAGGGTTGTACAATAACAATTTTCATTACATTTATCAAAATGTTTATTTGAATAAAAAATCATAGCATATAACCAAATAATCGCATTCTTTGCTGAGTGTAACATGGTAGCAAACAAACTTAGTTCATTATCATTACTTAGATTGTCTTAATTAAAACTGTGGAATATACACAAGTGTGCCAACCACCATATGCCACACATTATAAGATGTATGTATGTATGTATGTATGTGCGTGTATATATATATATATATATATATATATATATATATATATATATATATATATGATTAATGTGTCAAGAAGGCACATTAATCCGGAGAGAGCTCAATATAAGTAACAGAGCAATATAAGTCAAGAAATCCTTAAAAATCCAAGGAAAAGGAAAAAGGTTTTATAAAAAAAAAAATAAGAGAAAAAAATTAAAAAAACTTTTCCCCTCTTTCTTTTTTCTATCTGTCTGGATGGGTTGATTCTATTTTGTTATGTTCCGTCCTAATAGGAATATATACTTGAAAAACACGGTGGATAAAATAAATAAAGGTTTATTGTAAAAACCAATACAATAAGAATAAAGGTAACAGTTATGCACAGGGTTGTCGCAAGTCAATCCAGTAGTGAGTGATACTATTGGAAGGATGGTAGTTCTCACGTAAGTCTGAGTCGTACTCAGCAGATCCCAGCTAGTCTCTGAAGTTTGTTGACTTACAGATACTTATAGGTAGTTACTACCATAGTGTAGTCACTCATGGGGGGTGACACGTTATTCCATTACATCACATTTCTAAAAAAAACCCTCACTCTGAATATATGAATATATTCATGAAATAAATTATAACTGAGATAAAGTGTTTCCTTGACATATATATGCTGATACCTCAGCGATAATGCGTATGTAAATATAAAAGTGGGTATTGAGGTTGACACCAAGAAGCCACAGTTTGTTTCATGCTTGAGTGCATTCTTCTGGCCATATATATATATATATATATATATATATATATATATATATATATATATATGAGTTAAGTGACTTATTTTATTTGTATATAGCATACACACACAAGTCAGCAGAAATGCCTACCACATAATGGTAAGACATTAGCAGCAATGGTGTCTTCATCTTACCATTATGTGGGAGGTATTTCTTTATATATTAAAAAATACATCATAGATCATCTTATCCATAAGCACACAAATTATCTTTACTAAAGAAACAAAACCTACCAGTCCCTTATTCAAGTGTCAAAGTGTAGAAGATCTTAAGAAAATATTGTTTTTACATTTATGACCTTATTAGATTATAATTTATTTTTATTTTGCTCCGTTTAAGAATTTCTTTTATTTAAACCATTTTATCTTTATTTTGCATGCATATTGTTGTATTTTATATTTATTTGACTTTGATATTTATTTGCCTAGCACTGTATATTGAGTGCGTGTCATATGTATATTGCCAATTCTCCACCTGCTACTAGGGAAATCCAGAACGGGGTCTCAAACTGTTACACGTACTGTTCGACGGAGCTGGTCAACACTGGACTTGTCCAAAAACCCGGCCAGTGAATCCCAGTCCAGCCATCACAGCAGAAGCATGCAAAGCCCCTGCAAACGGAGCACATCACCGCAGCCCTTGTCCAAACATGGTAAAGATGGCTGCACTAGGCCTAAAAAATCCCCTCCTTCTACTTCTAGGAGTCGTATTCCGTCACCCAGGAGTACGTCTCCCTGCTGTCTTCCTGCTACTACTGCTGTGCACTCCAGCCGAGCTAAAGATGCCTCTTCTTGCACAACCACAACTGGCCATAAATCTCCACGGGGTAAAGGTGTCTTGTCCCATGGCATGCAGATGCCCCTGCCCATTCAATCTGTGTATTGTTGAAACTAACGCTGCAATCTAACATTTTTATTTTGTCTTATTTCTGCCATTGTTTCCAAACTTGATTGTTATAATTTTTAAAAGGATCTGAATGTTTTATCTTTGTTGTTCTTCACGATACAGTTTTTAGTCTTTGAGGTGACTGGAACTTAACAGACATTATTACCAAACTGAGTTACTCATACATGAAGCAACAGCTTGAATAACATTTTTTCTTATAAGGCTCATGGGACATTCAAGGTAGAGGGTTATAGTTGAAATGATGATAAGTGAGGTATATGAAATGTATGGAAGAGAGTGAGGTAAGAAGTTGGGATTATGAGGATATGGAGGCTAGATAACAAAAACTGTTAGAATGGAACTTCCCTTTTTACATTTCGAATACAGGGGTGAAAAAAAAAATGGTGGTTTGACTTTGTGGAAGTTTGATTTGGTTTCTTTAATGGTATATCAACACTTTATGGGTCATTTAATTCCAAAATTTAATTTTCTTGGGAGCTTTGGTAATTTTTTTTTTTTTTTTTTTTTTGTTTCAAAAATGTATTGCTGGTAATTTTTACTACAAAAATGTATTTTTATACTTTCATAATGTTTTGCCTCCATTTTGGGAGTTAACTATTTGCCCATGGGCAGTGCCCTAACAGGTGCTACCGCCTCAGGTCAGGGTGGACCTGGGAACAACAGCAATTAAGAAGTAGTTCCACACTCTCCAAACCCCTTTGTCATACTCAAGACGAACTTTGCAGAAGCAATATGGCATGTCAGAAGTAAATATTTGAATTGGTGGAACTAAAAAGTGGAACATTTGCCATGGAAATAGCAACAGTTGAATTTTGTAAATATAATACTGTGCTTTTACCAAAATGACTCGACTTTGATAACTATATTGTCCTGAAAACTAAAAATGTTTTCATCTCTTAGGAAGTTTATTAGTCCCTGTGGTTGATAGCAATTAACTTGACCAGAGGCACCTCTTAACAACTGAATTTTTCTGTCAGTAGATTTTTTTTTAATTTGGGAAAATTTGTTCAAAAACATGGAGACACTTCAGCATTAGGTACTCTTAGATATCTAATACAAGAGAGGGAGAGGTTTTAATAATTGGGGAAATGGTCAGAATTTTTCTCACTGTGTGATAAATAGTGTGTCTTAATTAAAGTGGTGGGAGTTTAGAAAATGATTTAAAGGGTCAAAAATTTAGATGTCAAGGAAAAAAAAAAAATCTTTTTTTTTTTTTTAACCTTTACTGTAACACCCAACTTTGTCCCCAGAACCTCTTGTACTTTCTCAGATAGCAGCACGTGAAAAAGGCCTTGGCACAACTTAATTATTATGCAAAAAACCTCACACAAATATCAACTCACATAAAATTTAAAAAAAACATTTGTGCACCATCATCTTAAGAGAAAGTTCCAGAAATCCTGGGGACTTATTGTTGTGAAACCTAAAAATTAAAACATATTGTTTATACAATTTATTCAGACAATCATAAAAATTTGAACCGATTATAATTACTACTGTTTTCTGTTTTGATCTTTGGGGAAAAGTACAGAATTAATAAACAGAATTGGATGTAATAATCTCATGTAGGGGGTTGGATTTCCTTAAGAGAAACAAAAAACATCCTCACTTCTATTAGTCACCTAAGAATAACAGTGAGTTAGGCTAATTTAACTGCTAATTACTATCAAATGGTGAGTTTGATCCTCATTGGGGACCCTATATAAAATTCAACATTGAATAATCTGATAAATGCTGACATGCCTTAGAATTAACAAATCAAACCAAAAAAAAAAATGGTTTTGCTTTTGTTTGTTAATTTTTCGATTCTAGATTTACCCTTGTAGATTTTGTGTCTGATATGGTTACTGGTTAAAAATATAGACATTTTTTTTTTTCTTAATTCTTTGTTTGATCATAAAAAATTTAAAAAAAATTTCTCACTGGATTGTTACAAAGAACAACAAAGATTTAGACATGAATCCTTTTAAGCATACATTTGACTAATTAATGCCTCTTAGAATGCAGTCTATATTCACATTGTTTTTATTATCTCCCCTTAATTTTATCTGCAGTTAAGCATTTTAGAGATGTTTGTTTTTAACAAATAATATGTAAAAAAAATAAAATATTCATTTTAGTTATTGAATTTAAAATGAACTTAGTTAAGAAAAGACACAATGGATCTTTTTCTATGCAAATTTTTTTATATAATAGTATATTTTTATATAATATATAACATGATTTATATAATAAATATTGATTTAAAATAATAATGATTAAATGTTAATCATTAATTATTAATATTATTAATATTAATCATCAATTATTAATATTAATCATAATGATGTAAAATAATTTAAAATAAATAATGATTTATATAATAAATAATTAATATGATTTATATAATAGTTGAATATTAGAAAATAGATTATAGAAAATCTATAATAAATAAAATACAATTTGTGTAGAATGCAAGAAATTTTGTATCAAAAGCCAAACTAGTGGAACGAGACAGGAGAGTTATACGGATAGTTTGGCAATTTTGTTTATTTGTATTGACAAATTCAATTAGAGAGTGATTCCGGTTAATTATGCTCTTCTATTCTTCCAGATGACTATTATGGAGACTGTTAATATGCTAATCCTCCCAAGGATTGAATTTGTCCTCCTTGGTTAAAAATTTTGTTGAATTAATCTGTCCTACCTGCTAATTAAAAATGAGCCCACCTTTTAAAAAAAGAAAAAAAAAAAAGCTTCTTATAATTTATTCAGAGTGTGAAAAATTAATTTGCCTCTGGAATTTATGCTGGGTAATTTCGGAGCTAAAATTATTCCATTCTAAAAGGATTCCTTTCATAAAAGACCAATTCAGATCTACAACTGCTTATATTTGACTTAAACAACTTGCATGGATTATTTACTACATAGAGATGGTCATCCTGCATATATGGCCAACAGAAATCCTTACCATTGATCTCTATTAAGTGGTTTAATGATGTCCATGTCCAAGTTATATGATGGTCTTGAAAATTGTCTTATGATAAGATATTATATCATAAACTAGAAATTGATGATTTTCTTTGAAAATGTACCCGAAAATAAGTCTTGCTTTTAATATAAGAAACTATGTATCAGCATGAAATTGTACATCTATAAATACAATGATTATTTACTGTGTTAGTTGAGATAAGTCTTTTTTAAATGAAGTTATGTGGAAGCCACGGATTTTATACTTGCATTAAAGAAATCACTTGACTTCTGTGTTATTTGAGGCTTTAAAAACAACTTCCATTTTTATATTAACCTTTACCACACTGCAGGTGACAATAGTCACTATAGAATTCTCTCCCTTTGCTACTCTAGCAGCTACTATCGTCCATGCCTGACTAATTTTATGGATGCAACTGGTGACTATCAGTATAATTGATAGCCTTTCTGAATGTGAATTATTTTGTCTATTTATAAACAACAAAATAACTTTATTCATCAATGAGAAAAATAAATAAGTCAGGAGAAAGAAAGAGCAAACAAATGCTCATGTCTTCTTGTATGTAAACTAGGAAAGACATCACTATTTTGATGAAATGAAAGCCTTCTTAGCCATTTTAATTCTTATTGCGTCCCCAGAACTCCACAAGGACACAAGGAGTAATAAAAGTTAAATTTACGTTGAATTATTGATGTATTTTTTAATGTATTTGTTTTTTATTTCGCGTTTCAATTTTTTGTTTTCGACGTCAAAACATGCATTCAAAACGTAAATGCATTACATTAAAATATTACTCATTCATTCTTTTATTAGTTTACAAAAATTAACATCTATCATCTATGCGCACAATACAAAGAAAGTTATAATAATTAGGTGTTCATGTTTTTGCATCCTCAAAAAAAAAAAAAAAATGTACTGGCAGGGGGAACAATTCTAGAAAGAAATTAGCATGGTAACGGTTAAAGATCAGACAGGAAATCCTAGATTAAGAGTAGACAATTCTGCTTTATTTACTCAACATTCCTGAGCTAACACCTTCAGATGCTCATCTGTTTGGGCTCATGTAAAAGACACACATAATGTTGATGAAAATTAAGAGGCTATTTGCATAATGTTTTAAATAGAGCATGAACCTTCCAAGCTGTGGATATAGATTCTATCTTCACTGAATGCATTACAAATGTTTTTGTGCTAGGAAATAGTATAATTAACATTTTGCCATGCTGCAGCCAAAAATTGTCGCCATAGAATTCTCTCCCTTTGCTGCTCTAGGCACATTCCATCACCTTGAAATGGGTGCTATAAAATATAAAAATGCAGTGGCAGGGGGGAACAATTCTAGAAAGAAATTAGTGTGGTAAAGGTAAAATATTCTATAGTTGAGAAGGGACTGTATAAAAGGATTTTAGAATATTTCTCAGAATGAACAAATATATAAGAAAAACGGTGTTCTTTTACATGTATAACCATGTTTTGTTTTTTTTTACATTTTTGTTGAGGCAGGACTGAGATTAATCTCACACAAAGCAAGGTGGGTCCTGCCTGACAGGATTTGTCATAATGATTTGAGGCAAGGTTTTACAAGGTCAGATGCTCTTCGTGATGACCAACTCATCCTTCCAGTAGTCCAATTATACCAATTGTTTTTATCAAGACATAATCTCTTTTAAAATTCAAAATAATATAGATATATGCAGATAGAAATATATACATCTATTTGGAGCTGAATGCATAAGGTTTGTAGTTATTTTTTATAAAAGTCGTGGTGGGACTAGTGCTTTTGGAGATAGTGGGAAGAACCTAGTAGTAGTGGGAAGAGTGAAGCCCGTAATGTTGGTGGGAGGTAGATAGGGTAGCAGTCAGAGTAATGAAAAATAGCGAAATATAAAGCTTGTGCATATTTATATATACATCCATCTTGCTAATATCTTATTATTATGTGGGAGGTATTTCTACCGCACACTGTGTCTATGTGTGTATATACACATATGCATGTTGGCTCTTATATGAAGCTCATTCATCCTTTGACAGGTCTTGTTTTTCATTCTATCGGGTAACATATCATCCTCCTCACCAGCAGAAAAGCTAGTGGAGTAGCTGGTTTAGATGCCAACCACCAATCCATATTGCAGGTTGTACTGGGTTACATAATACCAGTAGCAGGCCTAAGCCTGACCAGAGCATAATAAATTATTATATGTGACTGAGGGTTTGGGTTCTGTGGATGTTGAATGAGAGTAGCTGTTCATTTTATATACACACACACACAATTTTAGCATACTACTGTATATATATATGTACATATACACCCTTTTCATGCCAGGGTTCCTTGAGACATGAAAATTATATCAAGAGTTCCTCCAGCCTAACGACTTTGAAAAAGGCTGATTTAGACAATAATTTGATAAGGTGAACATCAGTAAAATGTAATTAGTTAGTTATAGTCATTTAAAAAAAAGAAAAAAAAAAGATTAAACCCTTATATTCCCCCTTAAAAGATATTAAACAAATCAAATTAAAATAATTTATTTGTATAGCAACTCTCTCTCTCTCTCTCTCTCTATATATATATATATATATATATATATATATATATCTCATTCATTTTTTATTCATGTAAGAAAGCTTGTAAGAGTGCAGCTGGGTTAAAGAGCCACTTGCTTGCACATAAACATGGCAATGTACTGTAAGTTGCAGTCACTAACATAAATGCAAACCAGCTGTATTTTGTTTTAAAGCTTTCTTAACTGGGTGGTGTTATTCCTTTTATCATTTTATACTAGGTTTCCTTCTTTTAGTTCATTTTTAATATTCTTTTAACTGTAAGTGTTTTACTATTTAAAAATTAAGGATAGGCTTTTATAAATTCTTTGCAAATGTGTGATTTTTTTTTTTTTCTGTCATATTTCATCCTTTTTTATTTTTCATTGTTTTAAGATCCTTTTATACTTACTGATCAAATATATTTTCATTTTAAAAGTAAGAAAAGATGGTCGTCTTCTGTAAGTAAGTGGCAATCATCATATCTATCTCTCTCTCTCTCTCTATATATATATATATATATATATACACACACACACACAAATGTAAAAGAATAAAGAATAAAATTCAACATTCAAAACATCAATTTAAAACGGCTCAATACAAGAGTAGAACAATAAATATTTTTTATACACTGTTACATTAGAACATGTAAGTTACTACTAGAAAATTGTATGTTTTGTTTCGACATTTAATAAACAACGTTTCATCAGGTAGCTAACAATGATGGTAATCATCGTTGTTAACAACCTGATGAAACATTGTTTATTAAACGTTGAAACAAAATCTACAATTTTGTAGTTGTAACTTACATGTTCTAATGTAATTGTGTATAAAATATATATGTTATAAATTACATAGAATTTCATTGCGTTTTTTCATTTTTTATTTAAAAGTAAGGGTTCCCTATTCATTATCATATAAGAAAAAAATAATCTTTAAAATTCATAACTGCTTGAAAGGTCCATTTCTCACTTTTTTGTTAAAAAAAAAAGTAGCAAAATCCTGATGCTCGTAATAAATTATTTTCCTGCTTTTTTTGGCTAACAAAATTATATCTAAAAATGCTTTACTGCATTCAACACAGGTCTAAGTATGTTTACTTTTTTTTTGTTTTGTTTAAAAAAGCAAATGGACTTTTGCTTTGCTAGAATATTTGACCCCACTCCTTGGCTTTGGTCTGGGATCTTGCATGATGTATCATTGGTGATTAATAAGAAATTTCTTTTTTCCTCAAATTTTTACTAACATTTTCTTTTTTGTTTTGTTTTGTTTTTAAATTTAATTTTTGTTTTTTTGTTTTAAAACAAAATATTTTTTTGCAGATAATACTCTGAGTTTGTTTTGAGATTCCATTTTTGACAAAATTTATTTTTGTTTATTTGGTTGCGTTTTCTCCCCAGTATTCTTTAGTTGTTAACCTTTACAATCCTTTTGCAACACACACACACACACACACACACACACACATATATATATATATATTATAGTAAAAAAACGGAAGAACAGTAAGATATGTAATCTGGTGTTCTTATTGATATTTTTACAAAACAGTGCTCAATATATATATATATATATATATATATATATATATCCCTGCAAAATAATAATATGCATTCTTAATTTTTGTAAATAATTCCCTTTGTTTGTTACATAATATTATTGTTGACACAATTTTTGTCCCACTCATTAAAAAAAGCAAAAAAAAAAGCAAAATAAAAACATCGTATCTAAAGAGTAGCGGTTAATGAAGGCCTCATGAACTCATTAATATAAAACAAATAAATATTTTTGAAAGGGTTAAGTTAAACTCTGAAAATGTAAATGAAAAATTAGCATAAATTAAAACTCCTCTATTTTATTCTATACATTGGGAGCTTGTCTTTCATGGGTCATACCACAACTATTGGACTGTCAGTGCTGGGTTCTTATCTGTCAACTACTGTCATTGTCATTTTCTTTTTATCTACTCAGCAATACAGTTGTGGATTAGAATTGAAAACCGTTGAGAATTCTGCTTGCTATATTTTCTTGAGTATGATACCATCCTGTATTTCTGAAGCTAAAATCAGGAAATAATTTGCTTTCTTTAGTATAAAACGACCTTGTGTTTCTGAAGCTGACAAGCAGGGAATAAATTACATCCTTGAGTATAATATGACCCTGTAGTAAAGACATCCCTATGTAATTTTTTTTTTTTATGAAGTTGTATCTCATTATCCAGTGAAATTTCAATGTCATACATATATTTCAATGAAATATGTAATTTTTCTCGATCTTAAAGAATAAAAATGAACCAGAGGTTTAGCCATAGCGGGTTTCTTTTTCTAATTTCCATTTCAAAAGTTATTTTTTAGAAAAGGTGCTAACTAGAAATCATATATTTTAAGGTGTTAATTAATTCATCATACTTTTCTTCTTAATGACTTTATTATATTTCTATATATTAAACTATCACAATAAAAAAAAAATATTGTCTTTCATTAAGAATGAAGAGAGAAACAAATATGGCTGACATATCAAATATCTTTTGTAAACAATTAACACCTGCCTACTTCTTGTTTTATTGTTTATTGTGCTGAGTATATTTGCAATCTTGCTGTTTTAAATAAGAGATTTTTTAAGCAGAGTAAAAATTTCCGAAAATGTGTACTTGTGTATAATATGACCCCCCCCCCTTCTTGCATTTAATTTTCATTCAGAATTTCTCGTATTATGCACAAGAAAATACAGTAAGTATGATAGCTTTGGTAGCCTAATTAGTTAAGGCTTTGTTCATGAAAGACAAGCTCTTCAGAGACAGGATGTGAGTTCAAGCATGATTCAAAGCCACTTGTATAAATTACTACAACTTGCTTTAACTTCCAAAAGAATGAATAGGCTTAAGAAGATGGCAATAAAAAGATGGAAAGCATAAAAAAAAAGAAGACAATGTGTTAATGTAGATAATTCTAAATCCTGCTTTGTATTAATAAATCATTAACTGAATATTTTGTCCTAATGGTTATTGGTGATTTTATTGAATTGTGATATGATCATAATATGTGGGTCTTCTATAAACGATAGAAACTTGTCATTAGTCATTTTAGGATTAATGAGCTGATGGTTTTTTTTATACTCTAAAACAATTTTAATACAAAATTATAAATTTGTTGATAAAAGGATACTTAAAAAAGGTTTTCTTCACAAAATACGGATTTTTCAAAGAATAGGTCACTTCTTCAAGGTTGTATGTTTTTTATGAAATATATAAAATTCTATCCTGTAATTTTGATTTTAACTGCTTGGGATTGGCCGAGGAATTACTTTGCAAGAGGTTTTGTTCTTTTTGGTTTTCTTAGACACACTTTTTGAGTGTCTGATGAGTGATTTCTAGTTGGTGATAATGGCTGTGAAAGTTTTGTAATGGAATGTCCCACACTTCCTATCGCCTATGTGGACTGACTATATCAGTAGCTATATATATAGTGAGCACAGGGTATACCTAGGGCTTGCTTCGGGAATTACTAGCTTGTCACTTGATCCCTTGTCTTTCAGTAATGTATTCTCTTTTACAATAAACCTCACTTCTTTTGTCTGTGTGTGTTGCTGTTCCTTCACTCGAGTACCACCTTTGTCTGTTTGTAACCTTCTTTAAGGATACAACAGAAAGTAATAATTGTCTTTGGGTGACTAATATGATATCATAGTGAGATATCCTTTTCTAAGGTCTTCATATCAGAACAATTCATAGATAGTGATAAAGGCAGTGAAGGTTATGATTGGTCTGGAGTGGCTGACAAATTATCTTGTAGGTCATTTTTTTTTGTCCTGGATCTTCTTACATAAAGTCATGGAATGAAACTGGATGTTACTATTAATCTACATTTCTTGGTACAATGTGATAACAACAACAAAGATGAGGATAATAGTTTGCTTGTAAATAATAACTCCTTAGAAGTTCAGATGGAAATCATTTCAGTTTGGTTCAGTTCTATCATGAATTTTCTTTTTTTTTTTTTTTTTAATTTTTTTTAATGTTGTTGTTTGGATTTTTGTTGTTATGGTGTCTTTTATTTGACTAATAGTTGCCTTGGCTAGTGAAATTTTATAACTGTAGCAATCTTTTTATGTATTTCTAATATTCATACTGAAACCAGTGTTTGGACCAGTGTCTTTTTTTTTCTTTTTTTTTTCTTGTTTGTATTTTTGTTGCAGTTGATGATTGCCTGGCTTTCAATGTTTAGATTAATTTTTATTTTTTTTAATTCTGTACAAACTTTACATGTTAGGGATTCCATTGTTGTTAGAACTGTCTTTAATTTCTGACAGAATTGTTATGTCATTGCTATCTGTAAAATCCACTTTGAATCAACTTAACAAAACAATGTATCCCATATTTATGAAGATTGATTGATAAGGTCTCTTACTACGTGATATTATGGTTGCACATTCGAATATTTTTAAGACATTTTTTATATTTATACGTTCTTTTTATAGATACAAATATTTAAGTAAATGCCCTGTTTTATAATAAACAGTATTAACAGCATTTACCGACCTGAATGTCTGAGAAATTTTCATAGAAAATATGTGTCCTCCGACAGGAATCGAACCTGTATCCTATACAGAACCGTCATATAGCCCGGCGTGCTTTTACTGATTGAGCCACAGAGGAGCGCTGCGGTTAGCAAGGTCGATTTTACTGTTTTTAAACTACAATTCTCCATGATTTTCTCTCATACATTCATATCTGCTCGATGTGTATCCAAATGTAAACAAATGACGTCATACATTATGAAATGGACAAAGTCCGACAATTATTTTAAGACATTTTTCTGTTTATACATTCTTTTTATAGATACAAATATTTAAGTAAATGCTCTGTTTATAATAAACAGTATTAACAACATATAAAAAGAACGTATAAACATAAAAAATATCTTTAAAAATAATTGTTGGATTTTGTCCATTTCATAATGTGTGATGACATTTGAATATGTATTCATAATTAAAATTTTGATCAAATGTTTTAAACTTGTGTAATGGCATTGAGGAATTCTGTTGAAAAAACAAAAAAAGAGTGCTGAACTGTTATGTAATATCACTCTCACTCATTCAAGTGCTGTAGACTCTTTGAGGAGTATAGGGTTACAGCTCTCAAATCCATTAGACTCCCTGAGGAGTATAGTCACAGCTCTCAAGTTCCATATACTCATGAAGAGTATATGGGGCCTCAACTCTCAGTAAGCTAGGCATTGCTGCTATGGTTTTTAGTAGATTTTATGGTATGGACAAGTTGCTATCCTCATGATCAACTTGTTTTGAATTCAGAGTTATCATTCTCTTAGATTGGTTACCAACCAAGGCTAAAGAGTCCAGTTTGCTCTACTATTTAACCCAGAACTGGTGGGAGAAATGATGGATTCATACTTTTCCCAAGGACATTTGCATCAAAGAGAATGTAATGAACTCTACTAGAATTTGAACTCGGATCTCCTATTTTCACATTCTAAGTTGCTATCCATTACATCACTCGCACATCCATATTACAAATGTAATATCGATCCCCTTATATGGCAGTGAATGCTGGACAGTCTCCTCACAGGTGAAGAAGAGACAAGGAGCAACAGAAAGATTGAACATATTGGCAACAATGAATATTTAAGGAAAATAGAAACAAAAAGGACACTTGGAAAGAAACAACTGAAATTGCTAAGGCATATAATGAGGAAAGAGGGCTTGGAGAATTTGACACTCAGAAGATATTTTGAAAGTAAGAGGGACAGAAGAAATTAGTGAATAACTTAACAAATTTGTGTAAATAGATGAAAGAACAGAGATTGGGAGAGACAAAGACAAGCCTACAAAAGAGAGGAGCCATGATCACCCATGTCCTGAAGGGACATAGTACATAGAAGGATAATTCATATATACTATGTTGAAGTTATGTTTAAAGAAGTGAACAGCTATAGAATTTTGGGCACCAATTGAAATTTAGATTGGGTCTGTTGGTAGGGCCTAAAATACACCAACTTTACACTCTGAGGATAGTAGGATCCATCTTCAAAAGGGGCCATATACCCAGTAAATATAAATTTATATTTACCTGTAGAAATCCACAATTCCCTGAATGCAAAGGCAAAGCAATTACACCTTGTGAACAGTCAGTGTATTTTCAGAATAAGAGTTGAAATACAAGTTTGTGTTGTCAATAAATGACAGAAATTGTTAGAACTCCAAAATATATGGTTGTTGTACATCTTCTGTATTGCCTTTATTTTGTACCATCAGATTTATGGTTCTTTTCAAAAGAAGGTGTGAAATGCAAGGTTTCATTGCAGTCAACAAATGATGCAAAAGGTATCAATTCTGAAATTCCTGCTTGTTGCACACATTCTGAATAACTTTTATTTTCAATTGTGTTGAAAGGTGTTGTGGCCTTGTTAGGGCCAGAAATAAAGACACAAAAAAAGGAACTGAGTTAAACAAATATATTAACAGAAACAGTAATACAAAAGAGAGTATTACAGCAAGAATGTTCAGTTCGACATCAGAGCTGACTGCTGGAAACTTCACCCTCCAAAAGGCAGTACCTGCTTCTATTTATAGCTGGGAGAGTCCATACACATGTGGGTAAATTACCATAACAAAAAGTCAACAATATTTTATCCAATTGAATCAAAAATAAATCAACCTCTTCATGGGTAGAATGAAAATTTGGTAGAATATTTGGAAAAATGTGTGGCACTCAATGGTGATTAAGTTGAAAAAAACCTTGTATTTTTGAAAGGAAATAAATTACTTAAATTTGATAAGTTTCATTATTCTATGTGGTTGGAAGCTTATCAATCAATTCTCATAATTCTAGGCTCGGTTTAACTCTTGGAGGATGTTCTTTTATTTTTAGTTTTCCATTGTTTTCTTTTGGGCGCTATTTTGTAAATGTTAGATTAACAAGTTGCTATATCTATTATGATGTCGAAGGAACACACTGACATCGTAAATTATAGACACTACATTAGTAACTGATAAAATATAAAACTAAATGGTTTAATATTTTTATTCTGTTAAAGTTTTTAGCCTTTCATGTCTGATGAAAGAGTCAATATTTTAAATATAAACATAAATTTTGTAGATTATGAATTTATATTTAAAAAAAGTCTGATATAAAATGAAAAATTATAATGATATCTTATAACCATATCATATTGTTGTAACTTAGAAAGGATTACTGAATTAGGAATAACCAAAACAGAGGTTGGAAATGAAAATGGTAATCTTTATAACATCAACAAAATACAATACTCGCCAGCAGTGTGAAATAGGTAAGTCACTGCTTGTTGGTAGACTTAGAATATTATCCCCACTTATAATAGTGTCTAATGTATTTATGAGAATTGGGACATACCCATTAGTGTTCATAGGTACAGTATATAATACATATCTTATAACCATATCATATAAAATGAAATATTATAATCATATCTTAAATTTATTAAAATTTTGCAAATATATATATTATGAAGGGGGGGTACTAAAAGATTTACTGTCTGACTCACTTTCCTAAAACAGTATTCTGATATTTGGTCAAGTAGTATTGATCCTGGTTAGGTTTTAGATACTGCTTCATGGGGGATCCTTGTGGCTTGATGAAGAAAATGTGGTTTGATCAAAAAGTGACCCTGCGGTCAAAACAAGTCACAGATGATGGAAAACAGTTGAAGGAGTCATTCCATTTTATTCATTGCTTCAATGGTGCTCCAGGTACTGTCTATTTAAAGGGGCATTTTCCCACCCCCAAACCCATTTAATGAGCATCATCATATATCACTACATTTATTAATGATTCACACTATTTACATGCAGACTCTCATATTTGTTCTTGTCATCACATTTTAAATCGTTGTACCCTCCATCATGAAATGTTGTCATAACAACAAAAATTAGGGAAATAGTCCACATGTAAATAGTATAAATAATAACACGTCATCCCACAAATTCAGACAGAAATTAGTCATTACATTAGTGAGTTATGGGAAGTGTTCAGGCCTAAATCTTTTCAGTACACTCTCGTATAAAACCAGATTTTTATGCTAATTTAAGGCCTCATGCTTTTTTTTTTTTCATTTTACCATAATAAACACCAATTATTAATTGTTAAATGTTTTAACTTGTTGACTCATCTGAAAGACAAGGTCTACTTGTGTCTCTCATAATTTCAGATGTGCATGTACTTTTGATCATAATTTTTTAATTTTTTTATTTGGTGAGATTTTATTTCTGTCTTCAGCGAGAGTTGCAGAATCTACAACTTTTAACTTTTGCTCAATGTTCAAATGTTGTTACATAGAAGAAAGATCTTCTTTATTCATGCTTATATCTTAGCTAATTACACATTTTGTCTTGTCATGTGTCAGCCAGAAAAGACTTTCTTTTTTTTTTTTTTTAGAATTTTATATTGTCTGATTATTTATACTTTTCTTTTTTTTTTCGACTGATGTTATAGACTGTACTTTTCAGTTTATAAGATGCGCCTTTACCGAAAGGAAAAAGAATAAAGGTTAACAAATTCTCTTTTATTCTGAAGGTCAGAAATGCTTGACTTTTCAGATCATGTCCTGCAGTAAAGTCTAAGATCAGTAACACAGAATTCTATTTCAGATATATATAAAATCTCCAAATGAGAGAACAGATGGAGTAAAAATCTACTGTTCATAGCATTTACTTTTAAAAAACTGCTCAATACAAAGTAGAGCTATATATTATTATTTATTTTTATTATAATCTCTCAATAAAATTATATATATATATATACTTTTTTATGTTTATATGTTCTTAAAATAATTGTTGGACTTTGTCCATTTCATATATATATATAAATAAATCAGTATCACCCCATGCAAGGCAGTAAAGCCACTAAGACACAAGGAGTTACAGGGAGTGGAAGAATTAGGAACAGAAACATTAATAATGAGTTGGAAGAGAAAAGAGTAATCAAGACAGTAGATAGCAATTGACATCGCATTTAAATTTTTGCAGACTAAAGTTGGTTGAAAAGTGCTGAGCTGGAATGAAGTTCCACAAGTGAGAAGAGCGAGAAAAGAAAGTGTTAGCATAGAATTTATGGTAACATCTAGCCAGCCCAGCAGTAAATTGATGTGATCTCAACACCAATCTAGTACTGCACTTAAATTCAAAAAGTCTCGGTACCATAATGAAGAGCTCATGTGAAACAATTACCCTGAAAGTATTTATAGAAAAGACACACCTTACAGCAGTGGGAAAAGGACTAAAGTCAAGCTGTTAGATCAAGGTTAATAATATTGCTGATTCCTTTTTCCTGATTTTATCACTTATGTATATATTATGTGAATATTATATATTCATAATATATACAAATATAATAAAATAAGGTCGAGGAAGAACAAGAAGAAAAAAATATAAAAAAATAACTAACTAAAAAGAAGCTAACTGGTTGTTGCTCTTCACTCCTGACAACTCAACTGAGGAAAAAACATGAGCACAGCAACTAAAATTATGGGGGAGAAAAAATGTCATCAGAGAATCGTCAGTGTGAATAAGAGAGAGATTTCATTAAGACCCAGCAACAATTCCTTCTGTTGAAGAATTTTCTCTTCATTTTTTTCTTTTCTCTTTGTTTTTTTTCTTTTCTCTTTGCTCTTTTTTTCTTTCTTTTCCTCTTTTTTTCTTTCTTTTCCTCTTTTTTCTTTCTTTTCCTCTTTTTTCTTTCTTTTCCTCTTTTTTTTCTTTTCCTCTTTTTTTTTCTTTTCCTCTTTTTTTTTCTTTTCCTCTTTTTTTTCTTTTCCTCTTTTTTTCTTTCTTTTCCTCTTTTTTTCTTTCTTTTCCTCTTTTTTTCTTTCTTTTCCTCTTTTTTTCTTTCTTTTCCTCTTTTTTTCTTTCTTTTCCTCTTTTTTTCTTTCTTTTCCTCTTTTTTTCTTTCTTTTCCTCTTTTTTTCTTTCTTTTCCTCTTTTTTTCTTTCTTTTCCTCTTTTTTTCTTTCTTTTCCTCTTTTTTTCTTTCTTTTCCTCTTTTTTTCTTTCTTTTCCTCTTTTTTTCTTTCTTTTCCTCTTTTTCTTTCCTCTCTTTTTCTTTCCTCTCCTCTTTTTCTTTCTTTTCTTTTTCTTTCTTTTCCTCTTTTTTTCTTCTTTTTTCTTTCTTTTCCGCTTTCTTTCTTTTCCGCTTTCTTTCTTTTCGTCTTTCTTTCTTTTCCTCTTTCTTTCTTTTTCCTCTTTTCTTTATTTTTCTTTCTTTTCGTCTTTTTTCGTCGTTTTTCGTCTTTTTTTCTTTCTTTTCGTCTTTTTTGCGTCGTTTTTCGTCTTTTTTCTTTCTTTTTGTCTTTTTTTCGTCGTTTTTTGTCTTTTTTCTTTCTTTCCGTCTTTTTTTCGTCGTTTTTCGTCTTTTTTTTCTTTCTTTTTCCTCTTTGCTCTTTTTCTTTGCAAGGAAGGTGCATTTTACATATTGAAAAGTACAGTATTATATAGGTATTTAATATTTTAAAAGTGATTGTTTGGCAGCTAAAGAGAAGAGAAGCACATTTTCGTTTGAAAATCAGTTTCTCATCTTTAATTTGTTCAGGCACTTAACTCACTTGTCACTCCCAGAGGTGATAATCAAAGCTAGTTATGATATCGTTGTGTTATACATCAGTTTGCATGCTTGTTCTTTAACTAATTTCTTTTCATATAAATTTAACACAAAACATTTAATATTTGAGGAATGTTATTTATATTAGATATCATTCTTTTAGTTGTCCTATTATTATTATTAATAATGTTTTGTTTCAAAAAGTTTTTTATTAGGTTGGTGCAAAAATAATGTCATTTTTCTTTTGAAGTTGAACGTCTAAAACGACATTATTTTTGCACCAACCTAATAATTGATATTCTATAACCATATTCTGCTAAATTTATTGAAATGTAATAAATGTCTATTACAAAATCTGTTTCAAAAATTTAAAATTAAGATGAGAATTGCTGAAAATTTGTCTCTCTCTCTATGTATATATGAATATTCATTTGGTAATTCTTTTCTTTTTCTAATATTTTGAAAAATGTATCTAGCATTTCAAATCCTTTTAAAATGCTAATATTTCAAGTTTTATTTTTTTTTAACATTTAACTTATCTGAAGGCATGTGATCAATGTTAACTTTTATTTACCAAAAATAAT
This sequence comes from Acanthosepion lycidas, assembly GCA_963932145.1. Lineage (NCBI taxonomy): Eukaryota > Metazoa > Mollusca > Cephalopoda > Sepiida > Sepiidae > Acanthosepion > Acanthosepion lycidas. Next base: position 10,800,378 of record OZ010599.1, read on the forward strand.
TTCAGCTTGGCGCTTGAAGTTGGATGTCAAAAGTCAGCATTTTAATAGAAAATAATGAAGAATATAAGAATAATGTTGTTTAACTCTTTTAGAACTTTTTGCAGAATGGTATATTAGAACATTGGCTCACTTTGATATTTATTCAAGTTTCTTTCAATTTTGTTTATTTCCTAATTTTAATACTTGTTTCTTGATACTTCAGTGAGTCTCCTAGAATTACGCATCGACGAAAGCGAGGAAGAAGTAATTTCACCCAGCTCACCTACTAGCAAATCTTTAAAAACGCGGTTATCCCTGGGGAATCGGAAACTTCGAACGGATCGTAATTCTCTTGGCTTGTCTAACAGTAGAGAGACCAGCAAGTCCACAAGCAACCTGAGTCGGACGCAGTGTTCCTACAGCCAGCAAACAAAGAGTTCTATAGCAAAGATCAACAAAATGTTTTCAGATTCCGCATCGTCATCACCTTTGAAAAAGGAAAAGTTCTCGTCACATTCCAAAGGGCTGCAGGACATTGCGAAGGGCTCTCGTGATGTAAAGAAGAAAAAATCCAAAAAAGAATTAATGTCTTCCAATCTGGCTACCTGCATGTCAGTGCCGAATCTTACTTGTATGGAGAGTGAGGAGGAATCGATACCGTCTTCCAATCTACGGATCCTCTGTGATTTGTCCCTTTCGCAAAGTGTTCCAGAAGTCAATAAAATGGACGACCAGACATCACTGAGCAGTAGAACTACATCAAGTGACCCCCATTCTGCTCCTGCACAGAACTCAGATGATATCTTGGACAGGGAGCCAAAGATGGAGATATCCAACCAACACTATAACAATATGTCTAAACGTAGGGTCACCATAGCTTCGACTGGAGACGGGCTTAGCATGAATGAAACAGGGAACAAATCTGTAAAAGACTCTGATCTAATGCCACCCCCATTGTCCACCACTGTTGGATCATTGAAGAAAGACAGTGGAAAACGTTTAATTCGTGGACGCCGTCCGCAGACGGAACTGACTTTGGATCAGGCCAAAAACATCCTTTTAGGAAACTCTGGATTGCTTGGCAAGAGTTCTTATAAGATTACCGAGCGTAGAAAGGACTCGCTCAGCTCAATGGACACGACAGACAGTGAGGCGGACACACGAAAAAGTTGTGGCTCTTCTTCAGTGGGGAGTGCACCCAGACATTTGAATAACTATGATGCAATGGAAAGGCGTAGTTCAACTGGTAAAATTACCACTGACCTCCCTGAGAGACCGCAGAGCCCAGCTATCACAGTGAAAACAATAGCTGCTGGTTTGCGTAACAGGGAAATAAAGCAAAAATCTTTCCTTGGAGATCTTGCCCCAAGTCCAAATGACCCACCTGAAAGGGACAGCCCTTCCAAATACATTTCCCATGCTTTCAATTCATCTTATCATATGAATGTGGGACCAAGCACTTTAGGATCAAAATCAACTGTTACATACACTTTGAACTCTCGGTCGAATATTCAAACTGAACCAAGGTGGACCAAAGTACCCTGTTCTCGGACGTCTAGTGGATCTGGATCTTCTTCAAATTCCTGGGATGGCAATACTGAGTCCGGTCCTAAGTTGTTGCCTAGTGTAAAGAGTAAGGTGGCTTTGTTTGATAGTCCAGCTGCCCTGAAAAGCTGCAGACGGTCACTCGATAAACGCAATTGTGTTATGACCAGTTCTGTGGACAGTTCTCACACCACGGCTGGTTCAGACACTGATACGGAAATGGAAATTAAGCGTCCCGATAAATCACGGTCTCATTCTCCAGCTTCGCTCATCACCACAAATCACAGCATAACCAACAGGTAATGGTAATATTAGTATAAGATTAGTATAAGATTAGTTGTTTCTTTATAAGTCATTCATTCTTTAGAATTTTCCTTCTATTTTTTTTTTTTTCCTTGTCCGTTTCCTTCTTGTATCAATTTTTTCAACTTAGGAACCAAAAATCTCTAATTTTGTCTTTTTTTTTTTTGTTTTCATTTGTTCAAATCAGAATTATTTGCATTGACTAATGTTCTCCTCATTGTTGTTTTTTATCACAGTGTTTTGGCTATTGTGTCTTCTGGTCTTCATCAAGGATTTTGAATTGAACCCTTTATTTAATCTATAGTGTGGTTGGCTGTTCTTGTTTTACTGTCCATCTTTTGGTATATATTGTATTATCCATTATATTTCTTTTTTTTTTTTTTTTTTTTTTTTTTTAGTACAACTCGGTTATTACTGACTCTGTTTCCAGAGCTTTGTGTTATCTGTCTTAAGGATTAAACTCAAAATTACTATGCCACTAAATTCACAAATCAATGCTTTAATCCACTAGCCAATTAGTGACTTTAAGCATTGGTACGTCTAGTACAGATTCAGTGAAAACAAGGTGAGCAATAACTGAATAGCATTATTAAAAAAGAAAAGGTAACAAGATATACCTACTGATACAGTGGATGGGAACAATCTACACCCATGGATTAAATAAAGAATTCACTTCAAAATTACCTGAATTTTACCTGGAACAACAGTTACTTGATTAAGGTGGGAAGATGCACCAACCAAAATGTTTTCATCATAACAAAGATGAGGACAGTAGTCTGAATGTAAACAATGTAGGATTAATTTGGAAAGATATCTTGGCAATGTCATATAAGTTTGGAAAGATATCTTGGCAATGTCATATAAGTTTGGAAAGATATCTTGGCAATGTCATATAAGTTTGGAAAGATATCTTGGCAATGTCATATAAGTTTGGAAAGATATCTTGGCAATGTCATATAAGTTTGGAAAGATATCTTGGCAATGTCATATAAGTTTGGAAAGATATCTTGGCAATGTCATATAAGTTTGGAAAGATATCTTGGCAATGTCATATAAGTTTGGAAAGATATCTTGGCAATGTCATATAAGTTTGGAAAGATATCTTGGCAATGTCATATAAGTTTGGAAAGATATCTTGGCAATGTCATATAAGTTTGGAAAGATATCTTGGCAATGCCAGTGTAAATTATTTTTTTGGCTCTGTTTCTGTCTCCAAAAATATTCCCTTTTAGATAATTTTTGAAACTTAAAAGCTGAAGTAAATTCCCTTCAAAAGGACAAAAAAAAATGTACAAGTCCACAGGTCTGTGTGAGAATGAGTGTGATGTTATATGATGGAATTATTCACTTCCTTGCACACACCAATTGTTGTTGTGAAGAATGAAAAGCAAATCAAGTTTTATCACTGAAATTACTTTATTAACAAATCAGTGTCCAAATTTTTAACAAAACCTTAAACAAGCAATTGATCTTCTTAAAAATAAAGCATTCAGCTTATTGTACCATTCAGAAATGGGTCAGGTAGGTTAATTTGGCACACAGTGAGGATCAAACTCACTACTCAATAGGAATGGTCAATTACGCTAGCCTCGTTAACCATTACCCCATGCTCATGAATATTCAAAGATGTCACTGTGTTTTCTTGATGCCAGGTAAGTTCATCAATATATTTTAGTTAAGATAATAATACTTATTCAATAGATAAATAAAAGTTTCGATGGACTGGATTCATGCCTTTTCTAAAGGTATTAGTACAACTGGAATTTGAACTCAGCTCGCCAACTCCTCAATCTGAGCCACTATCCATTACTTCCCCATAACTCTGGTACTTTTAGATTAACATTGTTAAAAAAAAAATCATTAATTCTTTGCTTTTTTTTTCTGATTTAAATTTTCTGTTTTACTTTTTGTAATTTTAATGTCTAATGTTTTTTGATCTTTGACATGTTCGTATTTTAAAATTTTTTTTTTTTTTTTTTAAACCACCCATAGTGTTGCTCTCACTACTCCTACGGCAAGTCCATTGGATTCTCTCCCCATATCTCCCAAAGCAGACAGCAGTCAGTTGTCTTTACCTATTAAGCCTGCTGCACATTCTTCTCAGGATATTCCTTCAAAAGGTTTGTTTGATTTTTTTTTTTTTTTTTTTTTTTTTTTTTTGCTGCTCTTTTTCTTTTTCTTTCTTTTTTATTTATTATTATGAACTGAATTTTCAATTTTCTATTTAGCTTCCAAAATCAACTTGCATTGCAGTTACTATATTTGTTGGTCAATAGAACATCACCTCCAATGTAATAGACTTTGACTAAGTAGAACTTTATGGTGTCTGGGTTAACATTAGTCTGCTGAATACCTTTACTATTTACATTATTCAGACTAGTGTCCTCACCTTTGTCGCCATATTTATCACAATGTTTCGGCCATTGTACACTCTGGCCTTCTTCAGGTGGTTGGAATGTCGAACTGAACCCATTATTTTGCTCACTGGGGTAGACAGTTCTTGTTCCACATGCCATGTCTAATGGATGTCAGTTATCAGTTATCCCTTGTTAATTCCCCTCTCCAAGTTCTCTACTGCCTTAACCTGGTATTGAACTCACAGTCTTTGGGTCCTGTCACCGGATCTAACACCTTTATCCAGTGTGCCACGTGTCCTTGAGGTCTGTGTGAGAATGGCACAGTGGATAAAGGTGCCATGTGTCCTTGAGGTTTGTGTGAGAATGGCACAGTGGATAAAGGTGTTAGATCCTCCAACAACTCATGCACAGTTATTTGATTATTCCAAACAGCTGCATCTGTGATGTTTTCATCAGTTTTGCTGGGTGTGGGTTCCTCAGTGTGCGTCAGTGTCAACATTTTGTCAGCCATCTTGCAAATTTGTGTCTGGCTCGTACATTCCTCTCCATACACTTTCTGCAACTTTGTGTGGTTCTCTGCACAGGTATCACAAAGCTTCTGACAAAACATGATGCAAATTCTCTGCTCAGTGTTTTCTGCCGTGATCACTGATGGAACTTCTGTTGTTGTGGTGAAATGACCACACTCTACACACTTTCCTTCCAAGCACTGCTTTAAACAATGGAATTGAGTGAGAATGTCATAACATGGGCATGTGTGTTCAAGGTCAATCTGTGCCAAATGGCTTGACTCTGTATACTTTAGCTCTGTTATCAAAGCAACAGTCTCGATACTTCATGATCAGACCCCATATATACAAGTTCCACTTGAGGTGTGGGGTGAGTTGGTCCCAATAGACACTCAAATCACGGGGCCTCTTTGGGAGAACACCTATTTATTATGATAGTCAGAAATTCAGGGTCTGCTTGATGAGGGAATATTACAAATTTAGTTTTTAAGGTATTGAATGTGACCAGCCAGTTTCTCCCCCATCCTATTGAGTCGTTGAAGCTAAGTTCTAAGGAGAGATTAGCTGAAAAGTTCTGGTCATGAAGACTTATATGTCACATTTGCAGTAAAACAACCTTTTAAAAGATGAAATTAAATATGACAGGTTATGAAGCACTGATATGCAAAATGTCCCAACTTGTCCATAATGTCATTAAAAATATATGTATTTATATAACTGAGTAATATTGTTATATGGGAATAAAGTGTCACTGCTGACACTTGAGTCTGAACATTGATCGCCAGTGAGCAAACACAGGCGATCCCATTATTGAATGGATCACGTGACCATAGAGGAAATGCATATATAGGAAGTTGTGTGATGTCTAGATTGATCACCATTTCTAGTCTATCGTCTGTTACTATTCGGACCACCATTTCTAGTCTGTTACTATTCGGACCACCATTTCTAGTCTATTACTATTCGGACCACCATTTCTAGTCTATTACTATTCGGACCACCATTTCTAGTCTATTACTATTCGGACCACCATTTCTAGTCTATTACTATTCGGACCACCATTTCTAGTCTATTACTATTCGGACCACCATTTCTAGTCTATTACTATTCGGACCACCATTTCTAGTCTATCATCTATTACTATATGGACTGCTATTCTCTACTTTATTCACTATACTGTTTCTCTATTTGGATCACTATTCGCTGGATACTTTTCGAGTGAGTATTATCAAGCAAGTACTATTAGTATGAGTTACCTTCGAAGGTGCCTGACACCAGTATTGTTCAACGGTGTACTATAGTTGTATCAGAGATTACAAAGTCTGTACTACAATGAGTGTTATGAAAGTGACAACCAAGTGTTTGTTGACATCACAAAAAATATCTTTGTCTATAAAAGGAAGTATTTACCCCTTTTAAACTGCTTATGGGGGATGATGTTCCAATCGTCCTTCTGGGATGGAAGATGATGATAAAGTGATCCCTTTTTTTTTTTTTTTTTATAACAAATGCTTGAGGGCAAAAATACATTTATAATCAGTATTATTTTTCTTTTAATAAAGACGGTCTCATTGTTAATTTAATATCAAAACTTGAAAGAAATCCATGAAATCATTTCATAATTTGTATTTTTAGAAGCACACAAATTATCGAATAAGTGTTCATTTGAAAATAAAAAGAAATAAAAGTAAATAAAAAGGATTTTTTTTTTTTTTTTTTTTACATTGTTCAGGCTGTTATCCTCATCTTTATTGTCATGTTCACAATGTTTCGGCCATTGTACACTCTGACCTTCTTCAGGTGATGGGAATTTCAAACTAAACCCTGAATTAAAAGAAACTGTTAGCATATATCATTAGATCTTGCTATTTCAACTGTAAAATAATGAGACCTTGCTGCTGATCTAATACTTAAATTCATAAAGTCTAGGTAATATAGCGGAAAGCCCATCAGAATAATTACCATGAAAGTATTTATGGAAAAGGCATGTGGAAACTGGTATGGCAGTGGGAAAGTGACTGAAACCAAGATGCCAGGTCAGGACCAATAACATTGCAAATTTTTTTTTGTATTTTATCAAGAATGTCTATACAGCAGGAGCACTAGACCAAATGTGGCAGCAATATTCAAAGCAAAGATGAAGGCTAGTCTTATAAATATGCAAGATAGATTCCATCGAGAAAAAATGTCTAGTTCAACACAGCTGCAGACTTAGCAATTGATTCAATATACTCTTTCCACTTCATGTCAGCCGAAAATTGGTTTTGAAGGTATTGAATATTATAAACCAATTTCTGATAGAAACTATTGTATTCACTTTATATTAATCTCTTTATGAAAGGCATGAATCCATCTTCCCTTTTTCTTGCTTGGAGTAAAATCATAGGTCAGACTGGACTTAGTAGAACAACCAATTTAAAATAGTAATTCTGAATTAAAAATTGATGAAGACAACTTGAAACCATAATACTACTTTTCTCAAAAATATTCTTGGCGATTCACAATTTACAAATATTAAAAAAGGAAATTGTGGCGAGCCATGATCGCTTATATCCTGAATGAAAATAGTGTTAAAAAAAGAAAATTCAAAAGTTCATCTGAGTGAAAGCTTCATTAGTGAGGCATCAGCTGAAAATTGAACTTACTAACTACAGTCTGTGAGATGAACTCACCTTTTACAATTCAACAGCAAGCATTTCTTCTGCAAGGTTTTATAGTTTATCATCAAATATTTATTGAATATTTATTTATATTATATATATTAAAGTATATTTATAGATTATTTATTTATATTATAAAATAGTTTATTATAGAATATTTATAGATTATTTATATTATAAAATATACTTTCTTACAGATAATTTTATCTATAGAATATTTATAGATTATTTATATTATAAAATATAGTTTATTATAGGATATTTGTTTATATTATAGAATATAGTTTATTATAGATATATAGTTATTTATAGAATATTTGTTTACATTATAGAATATAGTTTATTATAGAATATTTGTTTACATTATAGAATATAGTTTATTATAGAATATTTATAGATTATATATATTATAGGATATAGTTTATTATAGAATACCTTTTAAAACATTAGTGCCAACATTTTTGTTTTAACTGAGCTGATGCTGATTTTTTTTTTTCTCTCTCTCTCCTTTAGCTTTTTTAGTTTTATGCCAACTCCAAGAGGAGGAACTCTGTGAGTGATTCAAGCACCAGGATTTATTTATGCACATTGTATTTCCTCCTCCTCCTCCTTTTTTGTACATTTTCAGCAGAACAGATGCATCATTTTTTGTAACCGTCATTTGTTTTTTTGTTTTGTTTTTTTAGTTTTTTTTTTTAATTTCATGTTTTTTGTGATATAAAGACTGACAAACTAATTACTTGTAAAATTTTTGTTCTGATAAAAAAATAACTTTAATTATAATGAGATTAGTTATAGTTAATAAAAACATAGGAATTTTCTTTTTGGCTTTAAAATAAAAAAAAAAAACTTTTTTAGTCACCTCTACTTATACTGAAAAGAATAAATAAAAATTCTTATTGAGCAAAATGAATGAGGTGTAAAGGTAACTTTTAAAACTTAAATGGCAGTCATCATCATCAATTGATATTTCATTGGAGGTCTTGGATATCATCAATTGATGATTTAAACTTTTCCCAACAATACTGGATGTCCTGGGTATGACGGTAAACTACATCCACGTCCTGGGTATGGCGATAAACTACATCCAACAGCAAGGCCTCAGATAATGTTTTCAGAAAAATAATGTTGCCAGCTATACGTTTTTGAAACAATGACGTTGCCAGGTATGCGTTTTTGAAACAATGATGTTGCCAGGTATGCGTTTTTGAAACAATAATGTTGCCAACTATACATTTTTGAAACAATAATGTTGTCAGCTGTATGTTTTTTGGAAAAAATAATGTTGCCAGCTATACGTTTTATGGAAACAATAATGTTGCCAGCTATACGTTTTATGGAAACAATAATGTTGCCAGCTATACGTTTTATGGAAACAATAATGTTGCCAGCTATACGTTTTATGGAAACAATAATGTTGCCAGCTATACGTTTTATGGAAACAATAATGTTGCCAGCTATACGTTTTATGGAAACAATAATGTTGCCAGCTATACGTTTTATGGACACAATAATGTTGCCAGCTATGCGTTTTTGAAACAATGTTGCCAGCTATATGTTTTTGGGAAAAAATGTTACCAGCTATATGTTTAATAGTACTGTATATTTAATATATGTATAGGTATATGTATGTATATATATATATATATATATATATATATATATATATATGCCTTGATTTGGCATTAAATGACCCACAGTGGTTGATATGCCATAAAACCCAACCAACCAACAATACTGGCATCAATCATTCCTGATTTGAGTCTAAATGACTAATTGGCAACTTGAGGATTCAGGAGGTTATTATTGACTAGAATTCATGATATTACATCATTCCTTAGAATATTTGTCTGAAAATAAAACTGGAATAATAAGTCATAGACAATGAATGCCATGTCTTCATGCTGACTTATTGAAGAGCAATGAAGCCGAAAGCTGGTAACAAACATTCTTGCTGCAAGGAATGTGTAACTCCACTGTACATGGAATGCTTCAACAGGTCTCATATTGCTGCAAAATATTAAATTTAGGGGCCTAACATTTCTTTTTATTTCTGTTTCTGCCAAAATGGTTTTGTCACAAAACCATTTTCTTAGAAACTGTAGTTGCAAAAAAGTCAGTGTTTCAGATATTTTATATTTCAACTTGTTCGACATTTTAATTTTATGAAAATTGTATTGGACGCTCTTTTAATATAGCTATTCTTTTACCAAAGATTGGATTTATAACTAATTAATTATTTACTGGAAATATGATGTTCAAAATCGGACCAAACATTATAATTTTTTGTTTGAGAGCAGTGGGAGCTCTTTCTTAATTGTGGGAAGAATATATAATGTGTATGCATAAATGAACATATGTGAAGATGCAATATTTGGAAAATGATAAAACTAGCATAAACCCTGAAAAAGACAATGTGTACATAGTCACATTATCGATAAAAACTCTTTGATAAAGGCTTATGAAAGTTTAAAGTACTTAGACATCGGACAATTTATCTTATGATTTTCACCAGAATATTAGGAAAGTGGTCCAAAACAGAAAATAAAAAAGCCAAAAATATGGAATTTCATTAATCTTTAACCAAAGTTGTTCAAATGGGAAATTGCTGCCCATAAAAGGCAAACACCTACTTAAGCAGTAAATTAAAGTACTTAATACTGAGGCTGTCCAGACAGCAAAAAACACTTCACGATGTCAACACTCTATGAAGCACAGGTCGAGTTGCTATTTAGGTTTCACACTATTGTGATCTTCAGGTGACTAATGAGTGTTTATATATATATATATATATATATATATATATATATATGATAAAATATAGATCGCTTGACGATTGCATTTAGCAAGAAATAGTCACCATTGGTTAAAGCTCATTTCTGTTAGTTGTGTCTCCTTTAATTTCTGACCTCTGACAATACCTTTTTGTACTGATTTTTTAAAAGGCACAGCATATACATTGTGTTAAAATTTGCTTAAAAAAAAAAAGAAAAAACTTTCAATGAAATTCTACTTTGAAGCACTTGTGACACTTTTCATTCATTGTCCTGCGACTGACCTTTGCTTACTTGCACTTAGGCCAGCATTCACCTAGAGTCGGTTAGTACAAATTCTTCTGTGATAAAAACCAAAATCTACTTTCCTGTGCCTTTTGAAGTTAATATTTTTCCATATATGCAATAATCTGTATGAATGAATTGCTTACCTCATTTATAACCTCTTATATTGCAAATTATACATGCAGATTGTATAAAAATAATGAAGGATATATTGATGTCATTATTGAACTGCAACATTCATGTATATTCTTCCTTATACCTTTTTGTTTCTCTGCATTACATATTAAACTTTGAATTTTACAAATCTCTGTAATCTGCAATATTGAAATGTATAGTCATTTCTAGAAGATATTCTGGTCTTCTTTTTTTTTTTTTTTTTTTTTTTTTATTGTGATGCACTTAATATCCAAGACTTTTTTCAGATTATGATTTTAAGTGTAAGAATCCTTTTAAATTAAAAACAGATCAATGAATTAAAAAAATACTTGTAAGAACCATGTGGAAATAAATAGCTTGATTCTTTTGTTATATTAATTCAAATATTTGGGAGGCATTGATGAGATATCTGGTGAGAAACTTGCCATGGGTTTTCATTAGTGGCAACTCCAGGGGTCAGGCTTGTCGGGCTTAGCCAGAGTGTGTCAACATTCAAGTATATCTATTTCAAAGCAACAAAAATCTTTCGTAGTTCAGCATTTTCCTTCTTAACTGCAGCTGGATCCCAAATTGATTGGTTTATGCATCAAAATATTGACTGAAATACATTTTGTTGATATTATTCATTATGTAGAAGAAAGAAATATTAGGTTGGTGCAAAAATAATTTCGTTTTCTCACATAGTAACATATGTTGGAAAACGAAATTATTTTTGCACCAACCTAATAAAAAAAAAAATGAAAAGACAGTTAAAAAAAAAAAAAAAAAAATGAAATAGAATTAACATTCTCAGTCGGGCTGCGTAGGTCTTAGCTTTGTCTGAACTAGAGATACTTAATAGGCAATGTATTTTTTGCTTTTATTTTATTTGTAATCTTATAAAAATAACTAATGACTTGTACGCCCTCTATTTCAAAGAACACGTTTTTATTTGAACATTGTTTTCAAATGTCCATTTTAAATAATTTATTCAGTACAGCATAAGGTTTTGTAGTGACACTGGCAAATTAACATGCCTATTTTGCATAAGTGCAAGAGAAAGCCTATATAACTCGTCACTGAGAATAACGTGGGGCAAAGACAAGGTTAGAGACTGACTAGTGCTAAACTTCGATTTCACATCAAGTTTTTTTAGTGGAATGTATCTTTTGAGAAAGGGAAAATTAAATTTAGCTTGACTTAAATTCAGCTAAAATCAAAGAAAGTGGCTGCCTTAACATGTCTACTGGAGAATTGGTGGAGAGGAGTGTGACTGGGGTAGTGTTGAGGAAATATGATATTAGTCAGCCGTAGTGATCATAAACATACAATAAATTAAACTAAATATTCTCAGAGATACATAAATGCATAGACATACATACAAATACACATTCTACCATCAGTATATATATATATATATATATAGATATATATACACATACACACTTTCATGTGACAAGGAATAACATACATATAACATGTTCTGTCTCCAGTAGGAAATTTATGCATTAATTCAGTGGCATTGTCTGAAGACTACTAAAAGTGTAGAGGGATTTTTTTTTTCTGTCAGTTATCTTCTCTTGGGTAAACTTGCTTTTTGTTTCTTCTACCTTTTAAAATAAAAAAATATTTGGAATATAAAATATGTGAATGTTTTGAATATTCTAATTATTAAAGAACAACAAAACAAACAGATATTTGTATTTTTTTTCTCTTGCAGCTGAAAAATTGGAAGCTTGTAAAAGTGTGATACAAGACTTGAAGTTGGATGTTGAGAAATTAACTGCTTTGTATGATAAGGTAAGTTGTTGATGTTTAAATACCCTATCGATTGTTGTCACATGATCAGATAGATTTTACGGTTTATCCACTTTGGGACCTTGATTTCTAGAAGTGAAAATGTTAGAATAATACAAGAAGTTAATCCTGTTTAGATTAGGTGTCCATCAGTATTTGTAAACCATGGAGGAGATTGTACTATTCACCACTTTTCTGTTGCTGTTCTGTAAATAAAGAGATAAATGTAGTGCCCTGTTTTGGTTAAAATTCAGTCCTTTGGTGGTGAGGCTGGAGTGACCTCTCCAGGACACAGGCCTGGGTGATGGTATATGCAGGCCTGGCATTGTTCAGACAACATCCCCCACCTTCAGCTAGACTGTACCGGCAAGATACAAAATGTTGGGGTTGGCTTTGCTACTGGAATTGCAGGAAAGTTATCAGTGTTGTCAGTCAACCGTGTTCAGAGCTCCACTCTGGGTTTCCTGTCTGGATTTATTACTATAGCTTTTTCCATGTTTAGATATATTAAAAGTTGAAAGGGGAGTTAAACTAAATAATATTTTCCTTTTTCTTGAATTGTTATTCATTTGTTGTTTTATTTGAGGTTTAAATTTTAGTTTAAAATAAATAAACTAAAAATCCACCAACATCTTTTTATTGCTGTTAAATTTGTAAAACTCCTATAAAAATAATTTGTGTAAATGTATATGTACTGATACAGAAAAGAACAAAGATTTTCAATGATATATACGTATTATTTCGTTTGGTTTATTTTGTTTTACGGCATATCAACCTCAATGGGTTATTTAATGCCGACAAGATTTTTTTATTCTTGGTAATATTTTGTTTTGTCAAAGATCTGTTTCTGGTAATATTTTTCCTTCCAAATTGTATTACTGGTAATAATTTTTTTAAAAAAAGTATTGCTGGTAATAGTTAACTATTTGCCCATAGCTGGGACCCTAACAGGTGCTACCACCCTGGGTCAGGAGGTACCTGGGAACACCAGCAATTAAGAGGTGGTTCCACGCTCCTCAAAACCTCCTGATCAGAGGCATTGCTGCTGGATGTAGTTTATCATCTTACCCAAGACGAGCATATTATTTGGAATGCACCTTTTGACTTGGACAATCTTAGAAAGGGTGGAATGACATTCAGACTTATGGTGAAAAGTGTGCATTGTGCAAAAAAGGTTTGAGAACCACTGCTGAAAAAGGCTGTAGAGTTGTTTGGCTGAAATCACCACAAATTTTTCATCTTTTGTAGGTGTCTGATCCTGAGCAACAGTCGCAGGAAATCCTTTCCCTACTAGGCCAAGTGATCCAGGATACGCAACAAAAGGTGGAAGGACTTGATCCAAATATATCCACTGATCCACTCCCAGATCGATTGTCTTCCATGTCTACCAGAGACATTAGTACCTCACCTATTCTTTTTCCTGACTTGACCACGGAGACGGCTGCCCCGTCTTCATCCAGTGTTGCTACTGCTACTGCTGTCATTTCCACAGACGACAAAGGAGTCAACACCTCCATGTCCGAGTCTGAAGAGTCTCCAGAAAATGACCCAAACCAACTGGTAGAGACGATGGTCCGACTTGTTGAGCGGAAGCTGTCCAGCAATTTGTCCGATGAAGTGCGAGGGATGTTGTCCACGTTCTTCATGTCTTTCCTGCAAATTGTGATTTACAAGACCACAAAATGAAAGTGGAGATTGCTTGTGTTGAAAGAATGAATGAGAGATGATATTTCCTTGTGATATTGTTGAAATAGGTAGCAAAAAAGATAAATAATTAAAAAAAAAAACAAAAAAAACCTGTAATTCTTCCAAGTGCGTATCTTTAGGAGCATTCAAATTTGCTGTTTCTGCCACATGCTCATTTCTCAATGCTTTTAAAATACGTACGGCTTCTGGAGAATGATAAAGTCTTGCATGTAATCTGGTTGCATGAAGCCAACAAAAAGAAAAATGATTGAAAAAAAAAATCAAGGATAATTGGGATGGGGTTTAAATGAATGTTAATTTGTATCCTTTACAATGTTAACAAAATGAAACTTTCTCAATTCCATTTTAGGGATTAAAAAAAAATAAACGGAAGAAAACATTCCAAAAGTAATGAGTTTTTTTTTTTGTTTTTTTTTTTTTAAGTAACCTTAGAAAAAATGATTTTTCATGAATTTTTACGAGTAAGCAAGAGATTAAAGATCAAATCCTGATTAGTAAAGGTTTTTTTTTTTTTTTTTTTTATGTATCTAATTTTGATAAAACTTGAAATTTCAATTTTATTTTTTAAATTCTGTAAAATTTAAACCCACATGATTGACAGAATGGAGTTGAGGGGAGGACTGAAACAAACAAAAGCTTTAATACTTTAGGCTTTTGGAAGACACTGATATGATACTGTACGGTAAGACGTGTATTTCCCTCCCTTGAAATGTAAATGCTATTCAGATCTTGAGTAGGTGTGCAAAAATTTTCAGCACCCCCAACACTTTTTTTTTTTTTTTTTTTTTTTTTTTTAAGTAGAAACTGAATGCACAATAGAAACATTTTTTTTTTCCTAATTAAAAAAAAAAAAAAGAAAAAAAATGCTGAAAACTTTTGCAGATGTTTAATATATAAAATGATCTAATCTTCACTTTCTGATTCCCTTTAATATCTGAAAAATAAACTGAAACAAAATTAGAGAAATTTTCAAAATTAACCCCAGAAATCAGCGCACAGTAAATTGAAAACAACAAAGAAAAGGTATCCGTTAAATTATGAAATAAAAGAAGATAAATTTTGGTTCATTCCATATGTTTCAAATTTTTCAATATTTATAGGAAGAGTGCTCAATATCTGATTGTGAGAGTGTTTATAACTATAAACAGTGTAGACATAGAAATCAACACTGCGTGGTGACTATCAATTTCACAGTTCAATGTGATCTTCAAATTAAGATATTCATACTTTGACTAAAGATCAAATTGAAGTGAAACTGATATTTACCATGCATTGTTGATTTTTATGTCCACATGGTGTAATGCACACATGCAGGGTTTTAAAATAGCTTAAGATAATCAGTCCTTAAAAATTCTTCCCCTAACTTCCACCATTTTTAGCTCTTGCTTGTTCTTGAGAGTTGTGAAAAATGTCTTAAAAACCAAAGCCAAATTTGCAAATATCATGCAATTGCCATATCAGATGGGACACAAGAATTGATTTTCCTTACAATCCCACACTCTTTATCACTCATTGCTAATACTGCTGTTACCACAGATTTCTTTTTTTTTTTACATATATATATATATATATATATATAAGACAGTTTTGAAGAATCAAATTTTTCAGTTAAGTGGTCAATTCTAGAATCAACGTTAAATCTTCATGCCAACTTGACTTACCTGATGTGATGTGTGTATGTGTGTGGGTTGACCTTTTCTTTTTTAATTTGTTAAATTTTTTTTATTTAAAAGACATTAACGCCCCCCACCCACAAAAAAAAAAAAAATAACAAAGAAAACAACTCCATGATGGCAATATTCATAAAAAAAACAAAAAGACAAGTGCATTATTTGAATTGAAAATGACTCTTGAAAATTGTACAGTTTCGTAAACTTTTTGTAACATTTTTTTTTAAATACTTTTTTTGTGTCCCTAGAGAACTGTTTTGTCATATTTCTTTTTGTTCTGTAGCTGATCAAATCAACTGGTTTCGACAAAAAGAGGTGTTCTTCCCATCACAATTTACCTGACTTACTTTTTTTTTTTTTTAAGGTTACGAGAACTGGCAAAAACTGAGATGTCTTTTTTGTACATTTTCTTTTCTTTCTTTTTTTTTTTTTTAAAGACAGCTTTATTTGCAATGCACAATTCTCTTGATATTTGTGTTTAATTTTTCTTATTCCTTCAAGCAAATGTGGATGAACACGGGGGGGAAAATGCAGATAAATAATAATTGAAGGGAGTTGACCAAGAAAAAAAAAAGACAAAATGAATAATTTGATGTCTCTCTTTTAGTTCCCTTTCTAAAAACATTTATTCAACTGGTGCTAAGCAAATCTTGATGAACCAATGTTGTCGGACAATATACAAAAAGAGGGGCAATTTCTCTGCATTATTTAAAAAAAAAAAAAAAAAAAAAAAATACTGATAGACAATGAATTTCTATTTTCTTTCTTTTTTTTTTTTTTTTTTTTAAAATCTAACTTTTCCAGAAAAGAGAAATGACCTCATTATTATTATTAATGTTTTTTTAAATTTCATAAAAGTGTTGTCTGGTTTTACTGACTACCATTCAATCATACATTTTTTTTTTTTTTTTTTTAAATATATCAGCAAGAACATTGGTGGATTTAATCAAAAAGAAAAAAAATAAATGATGGTTGAATTTTCACTGGAATTAACAAAGTTTGTTCAACAAACGCCATTCATAGAAATAATTCCAGAAGTTAAGACAATTCTCCTCAACCAACATTCGACGGGTTGAATAGCAAATTTCCATGTTTGTCATCCTTGATACTACAGAGATCATCTTTGTGAAAGTTGTATTTGGTGCCTTGACAGCATATTTGTAAATATTAAAAGAATTAGTTCCAAACTGACAATGTACCATGTGACTTCTTCATTATAATTTTTTTTTTTTTTTCTGTCTTTTTAGAATTTCTTGTTTCTTGTTTGAAAATTCACTTTTTTTTTCAGCTGGTTTCTGCCATTTCAGGACATAATGGTCATGGAAATATGGCACTGGATTTATTATTTTGAAAGACCCCCCCCCCCCAAAAAATAATTTTTCTGTTTTTATTCCTATCTTTTCCTCTTAACACAAAAAAGGGAAATAATATTTTTATTATTATTATTAATAATAATAAATAATAATTATAATAAATAATAATAAAAATAAAATAATAATTATAATAATAATATGTATGAAATCCTGTGATTTATCATAAGCTACACTATTTACATGCAAACTATTGTCCTCATCTTTGTTGTTGTTATCACAACATTTTGGCCATTGTGCCCTCGGGCCTTCATCAGGTGTATACTGGTTCAGGTAACCTACAAGGAATTCTGAAGTGAACCCTTTATTCAATATATGAGGCTAAACTGTTCTCCTTCCACTGCCCATGTCTAAAGAAAACTCATCTAGTTCTTATTTTAATGCTGATCAGTTATTGTTCACCCCATTTACACTGAGTCCAAGTACATTGCATGGCTTGAGAATTGAACCCTTTTTTTAATCTATGGAGATAGACAGTTCTCATGTCTAGGGATATATTGTCTATTTTTTTATTTTAGTATTGATCGATTATTATTCACCCCATTTCTACTGAATCCAAGTACATACTGCCTGGCCAAGAGATTGAACTCAGTTGCTATGTCATCAAATTCATGAACCAATGCTTTAATCCACTAGGTTAATGCACCATAAAAAAAGTACTTTAACAGTAGACAGTCTTTCATGAACATTGGTTTTAGCTATTTTGGTCATGGAAGCTGTAGTGTGTTGTGCAAGTTGGTGGTGGTACTGTGTTGGCATAGCGTAGATTTATTTATTTATTTGTCATGTTTAGGGTGTCTTTAGTGTGTCTGTTATTTCATTGTACAGCATACTGATATGACTTAGTATCCAGGCTAGGATGACTGATTTTTTTGTGATTTATTTATTTCTGTATAGATTTCCAGTCAATACGTCGATGACAATGTCTGCTTCACCAAATGAGAATTGAAGAAATCACTGGTTGATGACATTATGTTGATGGCTGCAAAGACCAAACTGAGATGCACATTACCATCCGCAAAGACCAAACTGAGATGCACATTACCATCCACTGCTTCGACACTGAATGCTGACACCTGGTGGCAGTGGCTCATGCACTATCATCGCGATGACATTATTGCCAGCGAAATTCCTGGTCTTGAGTTTGGCTAATTCCAAATCATTCAATGGCCTGACGGCATAGTGTCTTCTAATTGTTGCAATCAGCTGTTCTAATTTCCTGTTCTGTGGGATCAAATGCCACACTGTTTTAGCGTTACTTTCAGGTGGTCTTTGAAATATTTGTTTTGTACCCCCCCAACATAGCGTTGGCCTTCAGAGAGTTTCCCATATAGGATCCTCATTGGGAGACTGGTCATATCAGGATACCTGAAAACAATCTACCTGAGCTTTTGTTGGATGATAAGAGCCTGAATGCTTTTGCTCTTAGTTGGAGAATACTGACATGTTGTATTTGATCTTGTCATGACAATCCAGGGATGTGTTGAGGGCTGCAGATGTGTGGGGTTTCTAAGATGTCTGGCTTCTCACCTCAGTTGATAGGAAATGTTAGTCTGTTTTATCTTTGGGAATTAAGATGGGCTACAGTAAATATAACCATTCAGTAGCATAGATTTGCTTATTAGTTGTCTGACCATAACCAGTTGGACATATCCCCTAACGGCCAATGCACTGTATATCTCTTCATGGGTGGGAGTAGGAGGAGGGTATCATCACTGGTGATATTGTGTTTTTTTTTTTTTTTTTTTTTTGTTTAATTTGCAAGATGAGGCAACCAAGGTATTGATTTTAGATACTTAGAAGCATCTTCCATCCAAAACCGTCTAAGCAGACTAGGTTACCAAACCTGAAGGTATTCCTAACTGGGCCCCATCTACAAGGTTATGTGCTGCTCTTATCAAAATCTGTCACCATATGTGGCTGTGATGCATGTGTTTGGTACAACGACCACATGTGAAACAAGTTTGTTTTGATGAGTTTGATTTGTTATGGTGAATGTCTTTTACACTTCTTGGGAACCAATTTTAATGACACATATATCCTCCTGAGTCTGTCTATATTTCTGAGATGAGGTATTATTTACAGTATTTACATTATGCAGACCATTGTACCCTGGGTACATGGCAGCTGCCCCTCAAAACTGGGATAGGCAGGTACAAGAGGAGGAGGAGGAGGACAACAACACCCAGAAAACAGTCTGCCTGTTGAAGGGGTTATCAGAGAAAATACAAAGGATCTGCGGTCCATATAACATCAGGACGACCTTCAAGAGCTTGACAACACTACGCAGATATCTCTCTCGAGTGAGACCCCCCCTATACAGAACATGACTAAAGACTGTGTGTACGCTATCCCGTGCAGCTGCGGAAAGGAATATAAAGGAGAGACAGGCTGCCCCCTCAAGGTAAGGCTTCAAGAACACCAGAAAGCTGTAACACGAGAAGTAGAAAAATCAGGCGTGGCTGACCACATATGGAGAGAGAAGGGAGATCACCGCCCCCTGTGGGATCATGTTGAGATCATAGATAGGGAACACCATTGGAAAATTCGTAAACTTAAGGAATCAGCACATATGCTAGGCCACAAAAATCTCCTGAGCCGACCAAGCATAGAAATAAATACAATATGGGAACCAGTAATAAGGAGTGCCAGAGAAAAGCAATGATAACAAAGTTGCAATATGAGCTCTGGTAAAAAAAAAAAAAACATGCCAAAGTTGCAATATGAGCTCTGGTAAAAAAGGGTTGCTGAAAACATTAGGTTTATAATACCCGGAAATTCATACACAGATGTCCTCAAGTGGATAAAGGTTAGATCCAGTGACAAACCCAAAGACTGTGAGTTCAATACCTGGTTAAGGCAGTGGAGAACTTTCAGAGGGGAAATTAGCAGGAGATAACTGATAACTGACATCCATCAAACATGGCACGTGGAACGAACAGTCTACCCCAGGGATCGAAATAAAGGGTTCAGAGCGTACAACAGCCGAAACGTTGTGACAAATATGGCGACAAAGATGAGGACAATGGTCCGCATAATGTAAATAATGTATCCTCCTATCTACTAATTATATGTGGCAGTTAAGAATAAATTTGGAGTTGACTAACAAACGTTAGTTTTTGCATGGCAGTGGCAGCATACACAGTGGATTAAAGGATAAATATTGTTCTTTTCCTTGACAACACAAATCCACATAGCAAGAACACCACAATGGTGAAGATTGATTGGATGGTTCTACCTGCTATATTAATATAACCTTGCACCAATCTTTAGAAGAAAGATTAAATATCATATTCTCATCGTCTTTTTTTTTTCTGCTGAACCAGGTCGATTTTAGAAAGTATTGACTGTAGGGGCAACTATCTATCTCAATTTGTTTCTCTTTTTATATCTATCTAGTTTTACCAATACATGATTATAATATAATCTATCATTATCTATAATATATATATATAAAATTAAGCTGCTTGAGCATTTATCATCTGCCTTTTCAGAGAAAGTAGACGCTGCGTTGGACTCTTGTTTAATTTTGAATTTCAAAAATATTTTTCCTTCATTTCGATTTGTGGGGAAAACAGCTACGTTCGTTTTTTTTTTTGTTTTTTTTTTTTTCTTCCAAAGCCAATAAAAGGGTTTCCCTCCAAATTCCGAGAAGTAAATTTGGAGTCCACCTGTAGGTTATAAAAGGGCATTGGAGTTGTTTGTTGCTGTTTATCTATCTATGGTGCTATGAATCGAGATACTGATATATATTTAGAGAGGTATTGATATGGATAGATCAAGAAAATGAAATCATGATATTGAAACATAAATAAATCATGAACTCTAATAAAAACGAAATTCAAGAGTTGAAGTTTTTTTTCTACATCAATACCCGAAGAATTATACTTAAAATGTTTTGAAGAGCTGCTACTTGATAAGTGGCAACAAGTCATTACGAATAATGGAGAATATAAAATATACAGACAAACCTCTCTTTTACAGACCCTCCTATGGACTTTGCATGCAAAAGACAAAATCTGCAGGCAAAATAATAAAAAAAGAAAAAAGTTTCCAAATTGTCGAGCGATCTGTCTATATTTCTGAGATGAGGTATTATGTACGTTATTTACATTATTTGGACTACTGTCCTCATCTTTGTCGCTATATTTATTACAACGTTTAGGCCGCTGTACGCTCCGGCCTTCTCCAGGTGGTTTTGCTCACTGGGGTAGACTGTTCTAGTTCCACGTGCCATGTTTTTAATGGATGACAGTTATCTCCTGTTAATTCCCCTCTCCAAGTTCTCCACTGCCTTAATTGGGTATTGAACTCACACTCTTTGGGTCCTGTCACTGGATCTAACCAACGCCCTTATCCACTGTGCCCTTGAGTTCAATACCTAGTTAAGGCAGCGGATAACTTGTAGAGAGGAATTAACAGAAGATAACTGACATCCATTAAACATGGCACGTGGAACTAGAACAGTCTACCCCTGTGAGCGAAATAAAAGGTCCAGTTCGACATTCCAACCACCTGAAGAAGGCCGGAGTGTACAACGGCCGAAACGTAACACATATAGCGACAAAGATGAGGAGAATAGTCCGAATAATGTAAATAGTGTCAGCAATTTATTTCAAAATTGCGGGTTTAGCGGAACGAGTCGTATTTGTTCTCAAAGTGACCGCTTGGCGGCGGTGGGCTTTTCAATTACAAAGGAAGATGAGTGTACAGTATATAAAGTACGATACATTAGAGCGTGCGTGAGAAATTAGCTGTGGGAAATCTATTATTTTTGTTATTTTGATTAATATATTAATTGTTCTGTCCTCATCAGGATATCGAAGCAGAAGGAAAGTGTAAAAAGGGAGCGTACAAACCCAAGTATTAGGTTGGTGCAAAAATAATATCGTTTTTTGACGTATTTTTTAACGTCAAAAAACGATATTATTTTTGCACCAACCTAATATCAGTGACAAATAAGAGCTTCTTCCCATCTACTGACAATCAGATTTAACGGACCATCCCTTTCCTATTAGTCTGTTGATAAGAGGTGTCTGTAATTTTTTTTTTTTTTTTTTTAAGATTAAAGGAAAGCTGAAATTATGATTCGACCTAATATTAAAAGCTATTTATAGGGTAGTTTCTTTTTTTGTTTTTTGTAAATATTCTTATATAAAAACCAATTTTCACTTTGTTTTTGGTCAGTTCGCTGCTTGTCTGTTATATTAAAGGAAAGCGCGTATGTGCAAGTGATGCTGTGGTTAATGGTTTGGAATGAAAAATTGGCGAGTCGAGTTCAAATTCTGGTTGAGATCATTACATTCACTTTCGTACATGTACCCTTCTTCTCTCGGCTATGGTTTAAACATCAGGGCAGACTGGGTTCTCCAGCTGTGGTTGGCAAGCGGCATGAAAAAGAAAAATAGAACTTTGTTTCTTCACATACTGTTTTGAATTCAGAGATGAATCTGATCAGATCGGCATGTTAAAAAAAATAAACAGCCATGTTGAAGATGAGAAATCGTATTGATTTGCAGTGTACCTTTTCTACCTGCCAACTGATACTAACCTTCATGGACTAAGTTTCGGAGGAAATTCTCGGACATTCAGGTCGGTAAATGTCGTTAATACTGTTTATTATAAACAGCATTTACTTAAATAATTGTATCTATAAAAATAACGTATAAACAGAAATTATATTAAAATAATTGTCCATTTCATAATATACGACATCATTTGCTTACATTAAGATACGCTTTGAGCAGATATGAGCGTTCGAGAGAAATGGGGAATTTGTAGTTTAAAAGCAGTAATTCGACTTTGTTAACCAGACACTTCCTCTGTAGCTAAATGGTATAGCACGTCAGGTTATATGATAGTTCCGTGTAGGATACAAGTTCGATTCCTGTCGGAGGACACATATTTTCTGTGAAATTTATCGGGCATTGAGACCGGCAAATGTAGTTAATACTGTTTATTTTAAACAGCATTTACTTAAATATTTGTATCTATAAAAATAATGTATAAACAGAAAATGAATTAAAATCATTGTCGGATTTAGTCCATTTCATAGTAGCAGAAGTTGAGTGTGGAACCTATACCTTTTCAACTTCAAAATGGAGTTATTTTCAAGTAAAAAAATTAATCAACTCCAAATTGGATCAATCAATTTCAAATTGAGAAAATGTCAAAAACCTAAAACAATCAATTTCAAAATAAGAATAAACAACTTCAAATTGAGATATTTTTTTGGTAAATTGAAAATTATTTTTCAATTAATTTACCCCATGAGTAAGGAAATTGACTGTTCGTCATCATTATATAGATGAAGAAAATAACCAAAATACAAACAACTTAGAGGCCAAGAAAGCATTGGGTGAACCTACAGTAATAAGAAAGCACTTGGACTCCATGGCCTTTACTTTAAAAGCGGTTCATTCTGAACCAGACGCTGCCAATAATAATGTCAATAAGGCGAAACGTAAGGATTACACAGTAGCTTTATTAGAATTTCAGTCCCAAAGTGTGCCAATTCTTTATATGGATGAAACCAATTTTAATCTCCATATTTCAAGAAGAGAAGGTCGCTCTAAAAAAGGCACGAGGTGCACTACAGTCGCGGCCGGATCCAGGGGAAATAATATCCATGTTATTGGATGTATTAGTAATAATGGATTAATTCATCATAAAATTAAAAGAGGTTCTTTCAAAAAAAGAGGATGCGAAAGAATGGACCAGAGAGTGCCTTAGAAAGGCAAATGAAATTTACGAAAGGGGAGTTGTCTTATTAGGTTGATGCAAAAATAATGACGTAATAATGTCGTTTTTTGACGTTAAAAAATACGTCAAAAAACGACATTATTTTTGGACCAACCTAATAGTTATTGATAACGTTCCTTGCCATACTTCAATTGAAGTTGTGGAGGATGAATTTAGGCAACACCAAATTTTCAGACTTGCCCCCTATAGTCCGATGTTAAATCCCATTGAAAAGGTTTGGTCAGTCATTAAAGTTGACGTAAAAAGAAATATGGCAGACTCAATTGTTGGGATTTTAAGAGGTGATGGCCAGGGATCTTTAACTACTAAAGAATTCCGCCTCAGCAAGTTAGAAGCGATGATCTCCGAGGCAATTAATAATATTTCCCCTGAGACTTGCACTAACTTCGTATCTGGAATAAAGAGATTACTTCCCTCTGTAATTAACTTAGATGATGCAATCTTTTAAATAAATTTCTTAGGAACGTTTATATTTTTTTATATCCCTTTTAAGTAAAAATAAAAGAATAAATATTAAATTTATTAGTATTATATTAATTCTCAATTTGAAGTTGATTAATCCAATTTGAAGTTGATTATTTCTCACTCTGAAGTTGTTTTCCAATTTGAAGTTGATTAATCCATTTTGGAGTTGATTAATTTTTTAACCTGAAAATAAGTCTATTTTGAAGTTGAAAAGGTATAGTTCTTAAGAACTAGACCCTGGACAAGCAAACTTCCATTTCATAGCAGTCTTTTCACTTTTTCCCTCTTTTTTTATATGAGAGTTACCTTCTCGTTAGTTGATAGAAAGGGAAAGAAGGAGGTATTGGTTTTTAAGGAAAGTAAATGCCTTATTTTAATTCTTTTAATATTTTATATTTACATTTGGGCATACCACATTACAAGACAAAGAATAAGAGAAGGAATTACTTTCTTAATTATTCATTTTTGAATTGGTGTGCCTCTGCCAACAGCGTACCGTTGGTTAGTATTCCTTTTTTTTTTTGTATTCCTTTTTTTAAAAATATCATTTATTTATTGCAGTCTCTGCAGTTTCACTCGGTTCATGAGTCGAGAGTCGTTTACTACCAAAATATTTTCATGCATCCTTAAAAACGAATCAGCATTGTACATGTCCCCCCAAAAGCATCTTGTGGACACAGTTTCGTCTTCATCTTTGTGTTCTTTTATCTTCACTCCACCAATTGTATTATTATTGTGCTTGTTCGTCTGTCTGTATCTTGCTTCCAAATTCTTGGTATAACAACAGCAAACAGAGTAAATCCCTAACCATTTTGTTTACTTCCAGTAACCCTCACTCAGGGATACGTTGAAACTGTATACGTATGTTGTTAGATATAAATATAAAAAAAGAAGTCTTGTAGCGAGTAGCTACATATTTCACGCCTCAGTTGAAGAATGAACCACTTCGCTTTGATTGCGAGGAAAGACAGAAAAAAATATGAGACTGTTTTGTTTTAGCGAGGAAAAGAAAGCGCATGCGTAGTGAGTAAGAGGTGATAATCCTTTCACGCGTTTAACGTCTGCTTCAGTGAAATGTAAAACCTTGTCAACAGTAAAGTTTGGATGCTTCTTTGGTTTTTCATTAAGATTGGCCAGCGTTGGGCATAATGAACAGATCCTTTGCAAATGATGCAAATATAGAAATAGTCAAAACACAAAACAAATAATTATTACATTGCATTTGTTTGTTTCAAATTTGGCGCAATACCAGGTAAGAAAAATATGGGGTGCCATGCTACCCAAAAGGTCAGAAGACCGATAGAATATTTTCACCATATTAACTTTTAGGAATAATTCATTTTTATTGGGAATGCTTTGGATCAGCTATTTTCAAAATGTTACGAGCTATATCTCGTCATCTGTTCCGGAACAATCATTGCTTTCGATGTTTTCATTATTATCTACAATGTTCCATTAATCTTAATTACATGAAAAAAGAATAAAGTCATTTGTATGTGTGTGTGTGTGAGTGAGTGAGTCTGGGAAACACATATTTTTTTAGTGAAATTGGAGTAGATTTGAATAGCGAAATTAAATCAGAGCATTTTGTTTACTGATGGGGAAATCTGATCTAGGGCAGAAGTTGTACCCATTGAATCTGGGTCATCAGAAGACAATGGAAATGGTCGAAATAATTTTTATCGATTAAAAATTGAAATAGAGCTGAGTAAGCTAGAAGGAACTTTGGAATTCACATGATTTTGGTTGAAGCAGGCAGAACCCCGTGATAATCGCGTGCGAAGTAGTAGGGCCGAGGGTCAGTTATAATCAGCCGGCTTTATCTATATAAACGCGTAGTTATGCTGAAAAAGGCAGACGGGAGAAAATTCTTGATGTGAGAACTGGCCCAGGCGAGCGTTGGGAGGAGGAACGCCACTATAAATTGAAGCCCCACACAGAAATCTTTATCGTAAGAGTCATATATCGTTCTGAGACGATTTAACAAGATAATCACCTACACACACACTCTCTCTCTGTCTAGAATCCAGTGTATGAGTTTTTTTGTTTTTTTTTTTGTTTTTACTTTTCTTTTCTGTAACGCGTTTCTCTTCTCTACTATTCTTTACTGCTATATAAAAGACATTAACAATTCAGCCATTGAATCAATGTTTGTCCGGCTTTCTGCAGATATTAATTTTTTTTTTTTTTTTTTTTTGCTGCATTCTAAATTTCTTAGCGCAGACTCTCCAGCCGTCTCTACATCTTCAGTCGACCGTGAATGGATGGACATCACTTCTACTTTCTGGATCAAACCAAATCACAACGTGGGCAGGAAGCAGGATTAAACCAGTGGATCGGTTGAATAATCTACGGATGCTCAGAGGACCCACGGCCACTCACTTAAGTTCGGTTAGGACCTCAACCCCGAGAGTAGGACGCCGGAGGTTGAGGGGTCGGGGCGAAAGTGTTAGACATTTCTTGGAAGATATTACATCGATTGTCCCACCGTCTATTGTTGATTCTGCTATCGTCATTACGATCTGCAGATTTTCTTGAATTTCTGTTTGATTCGCTTCCAGAGTAAGAAGTTTCAATACAAAGATATTTCTCGTAAGATATCATGTCATTCATGAAAGTATCCAAGAAACTGGGAAAGGCTTATGTAGTGGTGAAGCTAATTAATTACCTCCAGGGCCGGCGCGTACTACTCTCAAACTCCCCGACCGACGGGAGCCTGATTGGAGATCCCGTCAGTGCTTTGTGACCATTTCTATTTGATGAACATTTACTTTTTTTCTACCTACATTTATACACGTTACAAATTAAACTAAGCAAAACTGACTATTAAAGGAAGAAAAATTTTCGCGGATTTTCACGTCATTCTGTTTTTTTTTTTTGTTTTTTTGTCCAAGTCCGTTAATTTCTTTTGCTCACGCAAATTCTCGAAAAAAATCCATAGTGTTGAATGTATTAACATTCTTCAACTTTTTAACAAAATCTCAAGTCGATCGATGTTAAAAATTGCCATAAAACATTGTTGATTTATTTAAAATGGAACGATCTACTGTGGTATGTCTTTAATTTGTATTTAGATAGATTGTATTTATTTCCAATTTTTCTAGTTGAATTGTTTACTTATATTACATATGATCCATTATTGTACATAATTAGGTTACAATAAAATTTGTATCTTATATGACTGCTACCTTATGAAAATCGAGAACGTAATAGAGCCGCGCCTCCGTATCATAGATTCTATGGTGGGGGGCACAAGACCCTTGAACGGGACCTGATTACATCATTGAACAACGCGAACAGTGTCGTACAAGTCTGACAAAAGACAAATATACGATCTATATAAAGAAGTTAATAATATTTAGTATATCTTGAAATATCTATGAGACAATGAATCGTTTCTTTGTCTCCCGTTTTAATTAAAGATTGAGGTTTTATGAATTGTCTAAGCTTAGTCGTGTATATACAAGGGTTAGGCAAAATGTGAACACCTGGCTTAAACATTTATTTATTGACTAATAAAGCGTTGGACGTCCGTTAGCTTCTAAAACTGCTTTGACTCTACGTGGAATGGAATCAAATAAGTTTTGAATTGTTTCCAGTGGAATTTTATCCCATTCTTCAATCAAAATCTCGGAAAGTTGCTTCAGCGATGATAGAGCAGGAAATATGTTCTTCGCTTTTTGCTCTAGTGCTCCTCATAATGGTTCAATTATGTTGAGATGAGGTGATTGTATTGGCCATGGAAGATGTTTAATTACGTTATGATGCTCATCAAAGCATGATTTCACAGTTTTTGTATTGTTTATGGGTGCATTATCATCTTGGAATATGGCACTTTCTGGTAACCGTACGGTAGCCATTGTAAGGACATAGTCCATTGAGAATGTCGAGTTATTTATCTGCAGTAATTCTACCATTAAAGATGATGATAAAACCAGAAAAATACCAGGAAATTACCACCCAAATCATTACTAAACCACCGCCATGTCGGGACTATGCAATCCTGAACAAAGGTTTTATGCGGTGACTTTCAGACATAAACACGCCCGTTTGTAAGAAATAACGTGAA
The DNA here is from genome assembly GCA_963932145.1 of Acanthosepion lycidas. Lineage (NCBI taxonomy): Eukaryota > Metazoa > Mollusca > Cephalopoda > Sepiida > Sepiidae > Acanthosepion > Acanthosepion lycidas. The sequence goes on from OZ010599.1 coordinate 10,828,765, forward strand.
AGAAGACTCATCAGACCAAATAAAGTTTTCCATTCCTCGAGTTTCCAAATTTTGTAATCATGCCATTTTATTTTGCAACTTGGCTGCGATTCCTAAACCTAAAGAGGTTTAGAAATCGCAGCCGTTCCGTGGATATCACCATGTTGTAGAGCTTCCGATATACTTTGCCAATAGAAACTGTATTGGTTAAGTGAGTAATAAGTTCTGATGTCACTTATGATGCGGTAGTTTTATGATTTTTGACACAATTCGTTTTAAAGCTCGTCGGTCTCTTTTGGTCAACTTTGGTTTCCATCCACTATTACTATTTGATGATGATATTTTTTTTTAACAATTTTGTCCAAACAGTCATAATTGTGTACACTACAGCTCGTGATACATTCAATAATTCAGGCGTTTTGATCACAGATACTCCTGTCAATCGAACACCAACTATTTGTCCTCTTTGAAAATCCGACAGGTCGCACATTTTAGTATGCAACTCTTTTACCTGAAGATAAATAATGACTTAAGTGGAAAAGGTAAAAGTGCTGAGCAGTTACTTTTTATGCCGATTTGATGTTTACAAATAACCGGAAATGTCGGAATAGAAAAAAATTGCAATTTTTACCATCTGTTCACATTATTTTTTTTCTAACCCCTAAACATGTTTGATTGTGAAGAGTAAATTTTTTTTTTTTTGCTTGGTAAATTCATGCTTGAATAATGTGTATAACTCACTCCACTTTTTTAAAAATCATTTCATCGTAAGCAAGGCAATAAAGCCATTAAGACGTAACGGGTTACTTAGTGTTAGAGAATATGAAAACTATACCATAAAAGAACAAGAATTAAGAAAACAGAAGATAACGATTGGCATTGCATTTAAAATTTTGAAGATCAAAGTTAAACTGGGAAGCAAGAAGCTGGAAGAGAGTTCCACAAGCGAGAAGTACAATCGAAGAAACTGTTAGCATAGAACTTGCGGTTCCATTTAGCCATTTCAGTTATAAAATGATGAGACCTTACCGCCAATCTCGTACTGCGCTTAAATTCATAAAGTCTAGGTACCATAGCAAAAAGTTAATCTGAACAATTCCTATGAAAGTGTTTATAGACAATCCACAGGGAAGCGACTTTATGACACTGGGAAAGAGAATGAAGACGAAATGCCAGGTCAGGACACTGTATTTTTTTAGATTTTATCAAGAATCTCTAAATATATAGAAGGAGAACCAGACCAGATATGGCAGCAATATTCAAAGCAAGGATGAATGGTAGACTTGTATTAGGTTGGTGTCGTTTTCTCACATAAGTTACTATGTGATAAAACGACATTATTTTTGCACCAACCTAATAAATATGTAAGATAGATTCTTCTTTGGATTTTATCAAGAATCTCTAAATATATAGCAGGAGCACCAGACCAGATGAGGCAGCAATATTCAAAGCAAGGATGAATGGTAGACTTATAAATATGTAAGATAGATTCTTTGGATTTTATCAAGAATCTCTAAATATATAGCAAAAGCACCAGACCACATATGGCAACAATATTCAAAGCAAGGACGAATGGATTGGTTTATTTTGTTTTACCGCATATCAACCTCAATGGGTTATTTAATGCCAACAATTTTTTAGGATAGGTTCGTATCAATACAATATGCATTCGTTGTAAGAAATCAGTTTGTAGATCAGGTTTCATTGATGTATTTTTTGTAAAGAAGGGTTTTGTCAAGAGTCAAATCTATTGTAATATTTTTTACAAAGATGTATTGCTCGAATTTTTTTTTCTTTTTCAAAATGGTATTGCTGGCAATAATTTTTTTTCAAAAATGTATTGCTGGTATTTTTACTATAAAAACCTATTTTTACACTTTCATAGTGTTTTTACCCCAGTTTTGGGTCAACTATTTGCCCATAGCTGGGACCCTAACATGTGTTACCACTCCGAGTCAGGGTTGACTTGGGAACAACACCAATTAAGAGGTGATTCTACACTCCTCAAAACCTCCTGATTAGACGCCTTGCTGCTGGGTGTAGTTTATCGCCATACCCAGGACACCAATGACGAATGGTAGACTTATAAATATGTAAGGTAGAATCGGAAAAATCTAGAAATTATCTGGAACCACACAGCGAACCAACAATCCAAGCTGCAGACTTAGCGATTTAATCTACTCTTTCTACTTCATGTCCATGGAAAGCATTAGTCCGAGAAGGCGCACTGAGTCACTTTAATAGAGGTTAGCATCAGCCATGCTGATGGAAAGTAAAAAGGTCTTTCTTAGGCGATTAAATGATGTAAATAGTGTAAAAGAGAGCAGTTTCATTTTGGAGGCGTTAAAGTTAACAAGCCACTTATGTCCCATTTAACAACAGATTAACTGCCAATTTGCGCTAATCAAACCAATCAGACTTATTAATAAACTAGGAATAAATAGTTGTGTCTTCAGCATTGATATCGAGTTGAGAACTGGTGACTGATGACCAAGCAGGTTCATCATGAAAAGTAGAAGTAGCGTAGATCAAAGAATAGAGGTCTTGGGAACACCTGCATTTATGCAAAAAGAGAGGAGTGGCCGTTCAAGATAACTTTCATTTCTTGATTCGATAAGAAAGACTGGGTTAGTTCAAACATTTATCCAGAAATTTTCAACTTGTGAAGAAGACCAGCATGCCAAACTCTGTCAAATGCGTTCAATATATCGAAGACAACAACCTAAGCTTCACCATTTTTATCAAGAGCTCGATAGATTCGTTCAGCAATAATCTTTAGCGCATCAGCAGTTGACCTAGAAAAGCGAAAGCCATATTGCTTATCTGAAAGAAAACTCTGCGAGCTGAGATGCCTAACCAATTCAGAGTTGATTAGAGCGTCTAGTACTTTGCCAAAAAGAGGTAGAAGGCTAAAAATAAGCCGGTAGAAAAATTAGACGGTTCACCCGAGTTCTTAAAGACTGAAACTACAGAAGATTTTCAAAAAGCGGGAAAGAAACAAGCAACAATGCATTTATTGTAGAGTTTAGAGAGAACAAGAGTCAACTCAGGGACATATTTCTTAAGAACTATTACAGGGGTACCATCAAGTCCATGTGCTTTGTGAGGATCCAGTTTAGAGATGATAGAAATCATGGACTGGGTTATATGCATATCATTCAATCAAAAGAGACTCAGTTCTAAGTAGAAAGTCGGGCAAGGATAGTCCAGATATGTCTCATCAGTTCGTTGTACTCATCTCAATCACATTCAGATCATATTGGTTTTAAGATTAAAATTAAAAAGCAAGATTTTGGGAATCACGTGATGACGACAAGGGGAGATAATTTAATTTTGGGTTTTCTCTTGTCGTGTCCGTCATTCGCCACTTTCCCACATCCGCCATGTCTATATGCTACTACTCTCGGTTCCGTCGACATAAGTGCATAAAAATACGCAAGGGCAATAGCAGAATAAAATATACCAGCCAATGTTCAAAGGCTGACGAAGTGGTTTCCGCATTTTACGAGACTTTCGGTTAACGTCGTATCTGTCAGTCTTACGCCGAATGCGTGGCAGGAAAGCAAATATATCCTTCCACGGCGGCCGTTTATCTGGCAGATGAGAACTCCCTGTAGCTTGATCATTCACTTTATAATCATCTTCATTCTCGTTCTTATGCAAATTAAATGGAGGCAGTTGCATGTCGGGAAGCCGCGCCATTTTGAATCTGCAATAGAAATTCATAGTATTAAGAAATAAACATTCGTAGGTTAATATATTTTAATTTTTGAAATGAATTAATTTCGTTGTTATTATTGTTATTGTTATTTATTTTGGTTTCTGATGTATATTCATTTTTTTTCCGGGTCCCGACCAGAGACCTAAGGTCAGAAATGGCGTCATGACATTTTCCACAGAGCAGTTTTGAAAAAAAAATCACACATATTTTACATAGATAAAGCCCTTCGTAAGGTGTGGGATGTATACGTGAGAACAATTTTGTGTTTCTTTAAGACATGGGCTGCCAGGAATCCCTTCAATGAGTCTATTAGAATCTTTTCCAATCAATCCGAGGGTCCCAACTACAACTGGAAATGTTTATGCCCTCATGTGCCAAATTTTTGAGATTTCGATTTCAAGGTCCTTGTATTTTGAAGATCGTCAAAGATACATTGCAGTCTGTAGGGACCACCATGTCAATAAGAAAGCACATTCTGTTCTTGTGGTCTTTGATCACGATGTCTGGATGATTAGCTTTGATTGTTCTGTCTGTATGTATTGTAAAGTCCCATAAAATTATTACACGTCCTATTATTATTATTTTGATAGCGAAATACTAAAATGGATTATTGTTCGTAATAAAATAGTACTACTAATACATTGTCGCGATCCAGATTTTTTGTATTATTTTTACTATCCTCAGAGGTGAAATTGACGCGTTTTAAACTTTTGATCTTCAAAACCGTCGAAAATGACTCGTTTTAGCTACCCCACATCACTACAGACACCAGTGATGGGCGTGGTGAGAACGGGGAGATCTCGAATGGAGCAAGCAGAAAAAAAAGAAATAATTTACGACGGTTTTTAAGGTCAGATTCATTAAGAACGCATAAAAAAACCTATAGGAAAAACAGATTTCTCAGAAACGTTTCTCAGAAATAGAGGCGGTTAAATGCCACAAAAAACCCCGACTCTTTACTCGCTCGTTCAATACCAACAAATGACCAAATCAGGCTCAGAACCCGACCTCAGGATCGAGATTCTGTGGTGCTCTCACTCAAGATCTCCCGGAGCCTCGCCACCACCCCGGGAAATTTTGAGTGAGAGGGTAACTAAAAACAAGTAATTTTCGAAAGTCAAAACATAAAAAGTCATAGGAAAAGCATACATTTCATCTCTAAAAGGAGACAGGAGAAAAATATCTTAGAATATCGTAATTCTGTGGTTCTTCTATCCGTGAACTCCCGAGGTAGGGGGATAACTAAAAAAAAAAAGGAGTAATTTGCAACGGTTTTAACGGTCAAATTCGTTCAAAACACAAAAGACGCACAGGAAAAAACAAATTCCTGCTTTAAAAGTAGACGGGTGTAATAGCAAAAAATTACCAATTTTTGCTTTTTGATACGAAGCAACAGCAGAGTTTTAATATCAATAATGAAATAAAACTGAAGACGTTATCGATTGTTTTCATAACAAGTAACAATTGCAAGATAAAAGAAAAACTAGAAATAAAACTCATTATCGACCCAGAGCGTTGCGATTAAAATTAATGATCACAAATGGAGAATCACGGCTCCTAAAATACTAACAGCGAAAATGCTCCATCTCTAAAGCAATACAAATCAGATAGAGCCAAATTTGGAAAAAAGGACAGTACTAATAAAATAATGTTTGATAAAGAGCAGTAATGAAATGCTGAAGTAAACTTCTTATCATATGACATTAGTACTCTATAGAAGGAGGCACGGTGGAATAATGATAGCAGCTTGGATTGAGAAAATCGGAGAGCCGAGTTCGAATTCCATACGAAGCCATTTCATTCGCTTACGTTCTAATACCATTGGGAAAGGTATGAATCCTCTTTTTCTCCCCCCCCCGCTATGGGTAAATAGCATTGCAGACCCTCTTTCGAATAATTTTTATCTATGATAGACTATTGTTTATCGATTATAGAGGAAGGCAACGAATCTTATGGGGTAAATCTTGGGTGGCAACCTCTTTTAGAAGGAAAAACTCAAAACTGGCCTGGAGAGGGTTGGACTCCGTCAGGCTATCTTGCCCAAGAAACATCACTTTTGCTGTGGCTGCAGTACACATGGTGCCCCTACGATCCTATAGGTCATGGGATAAATAAAAAAACGAAACAAAAAACTTTCTGGTGAAAATAATACCATTGTTTCACTCAGTGGTGTAGCTAAGGGGGGAGCGAGGGGAGGCGGACCGCCCCGGGTGATGTTTACTCTAGCTACGCCACTGGTTTCACTTTATTTTTCTACTGTCCCTCTTCATAAAGATCGATTCAAATTCCTAGCGATAATCCAAACAATCTTCTTTATGGACCATGTCTCTTCAAGATTTAGGCCCTCCACAACTTCCTGCTCTTCGTAGCTCTTAATAAATTTTGCCTTTTTGTTATTTCCCTTAAACCTTGTTCCGCCAACTCGAACAATACAATGCTGAATAAATCAGTCGAACGAAGAAACAGAGAAGAAAATACAACGAGAAATAAAGACGTTGTATTTATAAATTACTTTTAAAAATTGAGATCACCATAAATGCTTAGAATATTAATACCACTTATGGTCCGGTGACCCTGCTATTTATCTTGAGCTCCTTGATAAGATCCAAAGAAAAATCAGCAATATTATTGGTCCTGATCTGGCGACTCGGATTCAGTCACTTTCCCACCGCAGTAAAGTTGTCTCTCTGTGCCTTTTCTATAAATACTTTTATGGTAATTGTTCGGATGAGCTATTTTGTTGTTATATTCCCTTCCCCCGACAGACAAAAATTGTACACATGGGGACTAGTTAGGACTTTATGGGGATTCTGAGGTGTTATAGTGGATGTAGTAAGAATAGTAAGTAAGAGTGTGATGTTTTGGTGAAAGGAATATTGTGGTATGTTTGGGTCAGTGATTGCGACTAGATAAGGTTAATGTTAAGCCAGAAGAAGACCGTCCTTTTCCCATATCCCCCTACTTTTTGGCCTTGTGCCACATGTCTGTATTTCACAGAATAAATAAGGCTTTTCGCTATGGTACCTAAACGTTTGAATTTAAGCGCAGTACTAGACTGGCGTTAAGATATCCCCAATTTACGGTTGAGTTGGCTAGATGTAACCGTAAGTCCTATGCTAATAGTTTCTTTTCTCTCACTTCTCGCTTGTGGAATTCCCTTCTGGCTTCATGCTTTCCAGCCAACTTTAATTTTCAAAAATGTAAATTCAATGTCAATCGCCATCTACTGTCCTCCTGATTACTCTTTCCTTTTCCCGATCATTATTAATGTTTCTGTTCCTAATTCTTTCGCACCCTGTAACCCCCCCCCCCTTGTGTCTTAGTGGTTTTATTGCCTTGCTTGTGGTGATACCGATGTAAAAAAAAATGCCTGTCGGACTAAATATATAAAGAATGTTAAGGAAGAGTATATAAACTAAAGTTTGACTCATGTTTACCAGGCTCACCGTCCTAGAGGAAGAGGAAGAGAACGACGAGGATAAAACAGTTGATTAAATGTAATTGGTAAACCCACGTACAATGCTGAAACTTTCGATGGCAAAGAATGAATTCAAAGAACATCTCGGAATAACAACTGATGATTTAGATAAGATAACCTCGCCTATTATTCAGCTAGATTCGCCTTTAATAAGCAATTAAATTCACCCAACCTAATTGCAATTAACGGTAAATAAAGTAGTAACAATACTCCAATTATGGCTATCTGATTTCTCAACAAGGCCTGAAGTGTACTTGTCAAAATATTGTAATGAAATTGCATCATTAATTTAGTCAGTTAGGTTTATTTCATTGAATCAACTGTTTTATTCAAGTCGTTGTTTTCCTCCATGATTGGTAAACAGTAGTCAATCTCAAACTGATAAAAATTATTCAAAAGAGAATCCAATTTGCTGATTAAAGTTAATTATACAATAATATTACTTACCTTTCAATGAAATAAAATAATGTATTCAAATTGGCTTGCTTAAAAAGAGGGGAAGTTTGCGGCCATTTGCAAATCAGTGAAGTTGTCAAGAATATGATGGCGAATGTTTTGATCAAAACAGCATTGATGACGTCAGTTAACGCCCAAAAGAATAATGGGCGTTTATTGATGTCATCAGAGAACATCATTAATATGCAAACATTTCATTTGGTCCGCTACTATTTGCGATTGCTGTTAACGGGGTAGCTCATTCCATCACTTCTCCTTTCAATATATGGTATCTTGACAATGCAACCTTGGGAGGATCCGTCTAGGCAGTAGCTGCTGACCTCCGACGAGTTATTCCTGCTTTATCCCTGCTTGGACTTAAGATTAACTTGTCCAAGTCAGAGATAATAAACTTGAATTATAGTGGAGATGATTTCGAGAGTGCCATCTGGGATATTAGACTTATCCTTGAGGATATAATAATAACACCTAAGGAGGAATTACATATTCTTGGTTCTCCAGTCTTTCCAAAGGCAATTCGACAGTGTTTGGATACTAAGTATGTCATTCTAACAAAGATGAATGAGAAATTGAACTTAATTGATGCAGACCCAGCCCTCTTCCTCTTGAAGAACGGTTTTTCGCTACCGAGTTTCCTCTACACTCTCCGAAGTGCCCCTTGCTACCTCGAACAGGATTTCTTAAATTAAATGGATAAATGGAGCTAATTTGCAACGTTAATTTCGACGACACAGGCTGGAGACAGGCAAAGCTCCCTTTGAGTTTCGGAGGCCTGGGCTTTCGATCAGCGGTAGATTTGGCCCTTCCGGCATATTTTTCTTCACTTTCGTCCAGTCGCGAATTAATTGATGAGATACTCGGTGGATCGTCTCAGTGTTTCTCGGGTAGTTCTTTCGAACAAGCTTGCAGCGTCTGGGCCCAAGAATTACTTTCTATCCCACTAGACACATCAAAACAAAAGCTGAGATAAAATGCGAGGCCAATTTTATTAATTTGAGGCTCTCTCTAGATCAACATCGCTTCGGCTGTCTACTATCTACTTCACAACCAAATAGTGACGCCTGGCTCAACACAGTGCCCTCTTCAACTATCGGTACCCTTCTAGAGGATGAGTGCACTCGGGTCGGAGTTGCGATCCGTCTTGGACTCAAATTATGTGAGCGTCACAAATGCAGATGTGGAGCTTCTATTGATGAGTTTGGTTTGCATCCTCTCTCCTGTCGTCGTAGTGCCGGCCGCTTTCCACGGCATGCAGCAATAAACGTTATCATCAAAAGAGGTTTGAATGCAGCTGGGTTCCTTTCCCAAATCGAACCCGTAGGTCTCGACTGTAGTGACGGAAAGCGGTCGGATGGCATTACCATTTTTCCTTTTAAAATGGGGAAGTCGTTGATTTGGGATGCGACCTGTGCGGATACATTTTCGGCCGGTAATTTGATCAGGTCCGCGGTTGTGCCTGGATCCGTCGCCCGGGACGCAGAGATAAAAAAAAAAATAGTGAAATATTCTTCTCTTGCTGATAGATTTTTTACTCCTGTGGCAGTGGAGACTTCAAGGGTTATTGGCCCTCGTTCGATGGCGTTCCTTCAGAGGATTGGCGCGATTGCGTCTCGATTAAGGGACGAGCCTCGCGAAACGGAGTGGCTCTTACAGCGTGTCTCACTGGCGATGATTCGAGGTAATGCTTTCTCCATCATTGCGGTTGGCAGAGGATAGAAAAAAAATTGTTTATAGGTACTTTGTTCAAACTTTTTCAATAAATAATTCTCTTTCACTAAAAAAAAAATGACGTTAGCAACTTCAAAAAGTGTGCTATTATTAACAGTTAATATTTTTGAACGTTTATTTATTGAAAAAAGTTTGAACAAAGTAACTATAAAAATCTTTTTGTTTTTAGTATCCTCTGTCAGTCGCAAAGATGGAGAAAGCATTACCTCTCACCATCGCTAGTGAAACACGCTGCAAGAGCTACTCCGTTTCGTGAGGCTCGTCCCTAAATTGAGACGCCATCCCGCCAATCCTCCGAAGGAATGCCATCGAACGAGGGCCAATATCACCAGAAGTCTCCACTACCACAGGAATAAAAAAAATCTATCAGCAAGAGAAGAATATTTAACTAATTTTTTTTTATCTCTTCGTCCCTGTATATATTTCAAAATATACGTTAAGATAAAGTGCAAATATTTTTTCTGTTAATCAATTTACCCCAGGCAAGTCAATAAAGCCACTAGGACGCAAGGGGTTTCTGAGTGTAGGAGAATATGAGAAAAACTAAGGTGAGAAAACAATAAAATAACAAGAATTAAGAAGACAGAAGATAACGATTGACATTGCATTTAAATTTTTGAAGATTAAAGTTGACTGGAAAGCAAGAAGCTGGAAGAGAGTTCCACAAGCAAGAAGTGCAATAGAAGAAACTGTTAGCATAGAACTTACGGCTACATCTAACCAATTTAACTGTAAAATGATGAGACCTTAACGCCAATCTGATATTGCGCTTAAATTCTATGTACGATAACGGAAAGTTCATATTGAGGAAAATCTCAAGAAGTACAACCAAAAAGCATTCCAGATTGTGAACGATCTCAAGAAGAAGAAGAAACAATATGGAATTAATATCGTTCAGATGAAACTGTCTTACCAAATCCAACGGCATCATAAGATGAACAGAGTACGGTCACGGGGTATACAACCCTGACGCCTTAGTTTTTCTTAATCATTTCAATCCGAGCAAGGTAATAAAGCCACTAAGACACAAGGGATTACTGAGCGTTAGAGAATCTGAGAAAAAGAAAACATTATTCAGGAGAGAGAACAATAAAAGGAACAGGAATTAGAAGATAATGATTAACATTGCGTTTAAATTTTTAAAGTGTAAAGTTTAGATACCAAAGAGGAAGGTTCATCAGAACAATTACCATGAAAATATTTATAGAAAAAGTAGAGGGAAGCCACCTGACGGCAGTGGGAAAGTGATTGAAGCCGAAATGCCGGGTTAGGACCGATGACATTGCAGATTCTATTTTTACATAGAAATATGTAAGATAGATTTTTCAGAATGTATTTTACATATTTATAAGTCTAGCATTCGCCATTGTTTTGAATATTGCTGCCACATCTGGTCTGATGCTCCTTCTATATATTTAGGGATTCTTGATAAAATCCAAAGAATAACCTGCATTGTTATTTGTCCTGACCTGGCATCTCGGCTTCAGTCACTTCCCCACCACCATTTCTATAAAAGTGAATAATAAAAAAGTGAAGCAGGTTAGATCGATAAACGTTTCCTATTTGTTCTTTATCCAATCATTCTATTGGATTCCGAGCCCTATTTGATTTGTATCTGACCTCAATTCATATGATATAATATAGTTTTTAAGGTATACTATATTTACGGAGGCACTGCGGATAGCGGCTAGGATTGAGGAATCGGAGAGCCTAGTTCGAATTCCAGTTGAATCCATTACATTCACTTACGTGCTAATACTTTTGGGAAAGGTGTGAATCCTCTTCTCTCCCTAGCTATGGGTAAATAGCAGGGCAGACTGGGTTCTATAGCCTTGGATGGCAACTTTTCCTGTAATAGTCACTGTTGACTATAGCATACTTTTCCCTGTAATAGTCACTATTGTTTAGCAAAAAACAAGTAAAATTTTTAAGCTTAAGTAAGCTTAAAAAATTTACTTGTTTTTTTGATAAACAACATTTTCCAATTAAATGTAAATGCTTCGCAAATATATTTCGATTAAAGTAACAGTATTTTATATTTTTTTTAACCCTTTTAATTCTTCAGTTAATGAATGAGTAAGCTCATCGCGAGTTCTACGACAATAAAATATCCATAGAAATTCCCCAATCGCATCAGTCAATATTTGAGCTTAACATCTTTAACAAAACATTACAATAACAATCATAAATATGAATGCTTGTTGTTGTTTAAAGAAGTAGGTGAGTACAAATGAAAAGAAACTGGCAATATTTTCCATTTCATTGAAACAGACGTTAAATCTTTCTTTCTTTCTTTCTTTCTTTCTTTCTTTCTTTCTTCCCCTTTCTATTTCTCTCTCTCCCTCTTATTGAAACGTATATATTTTCTCGTCTGTCCATGCGATCAAAACGGAATAGTCCATTATTTACGAGGTATTCGCAGGAGCCGCTGCACACTCCTATCTTCCATTATTTCCTCACCAGAACCACGTAGCGTCTCTGATATGTCTTTTCTGTCTTTTCACGCGATCAAAACTGAATAGTTAGTCCATTATTTATTACGTATTGGCAGGGAGTAACTGTCGTGTTAACTAAGAGAGGGGAAAAGTAGAATTATAGTAAAATAAAGATTTAGTAAGCGTAGCTTAGATGTGGCACCCAGTGCGTATCGAATTTGCTACTCATTCGTAATTGATCTAGCTCAACAAGCATTACACCACGTCGAAGTACCCATTGATCAATGATATTTATAATAGATTTTTAGTTGTATACAAATTACTTTAACGTATTTTTTTTTTAAATTTACATATTAGTAAATGTCTTTAATGACGTAATTAAACGGCTATTATTCTGTTGATCGCTATGTGACGCCATTAATGTTGTGTTTTGATCAAAACATTCGCTATCATATTCCGTACATCTTGAAGAAATTGACCGATTTACAAATTGCTATACAAACTTGTCTACCTTTTACAAAAACCAATTTGAATCTATTCTTCGATTTCATTCAATGGTAAATAATTTTATTGTATATTTATTTTGAATTTCCAATTTTGATTTTATCGTGAGAAGACATTTTGAATACCGTTTCTCAAAATGTCTCATGTTTTTAATTTATAAACGCAACGGTTTTATTTCTCAATGTATTTTTTAATTTGTTGCTCTTTCTTGATTTATTCGTCATTGTATTCTTTGAATTATCCGTAGAAGTCTTCATGTTTCTCAAGAGAATCGGTAGAAAAATAAAAAAGTAACCATGAAATTGTTTTCCCTACAGTAGTATTGTTATTTAATAAGTAGTTTTCCTCCAGCATTTATTCTTTGTTACTCCAACTTATTATTATCACGGCCATATCACTTTAAAATACCGGTTCTCGTTCGATTAACGATGTTAAGCAACGTTGGACCTGGTCGGTAACTAGATGGGTGGCCGCTTGGGAATATCAGGAGCTTCAAGCTTGGATGTGCAGGTAGTGTAAAGGATAAGGGCTCAGAATGAGAGGTCGGAGAACTGAGTTTGAATTCCAGTCGGGAAAGGTATGAAACCATCTCTTTTACCCCCATCTGTAGGTTAAATAGCAACTGGAAATCATTATTATCTCCAAGAAATTGTTAATACAATAATCACGTGCAAAAAAGAAAAAGAATTGTTCTTACTGTCCCAATATATTTTTTGGCTTTAAATAACCTACTGTATGGAAGGGTGAACGGTAATTATGCCGCGATAAAATGGTACCGGTAAAAATGATTTGGTCACAACATAAGATTCTAGTTTTTAAATTCTGATTCTAAAAGTTGATTTAAAACGCTTTTCTCATGTCTAAACATATTTGATTTTATTATATTTGTTTTTTCATAAATTTTACACGTATAACTTTATATTAACAAATGGAGGGAAAACAATTCTACTGTTTTTTTTTTTTGCTAATATTAAAATATTAATAAAGAAAAGGTTATATAGGATATATAGTTTAAAAAAAAATTAGATTTCATTCAAAATCAACATTTTTTTCAAATTGTGTATATAATTTTTTTTTTATTTTAATAAACTTTTTTTTTCACTTGTGCCATTTTATTGGTGTCATCAATACTTGTACTTAAATTCGATCAGAAAAAAATGGTGACATACTCCGCAGACTAAAACGCTTTTGTATCGCATGCTCCTTTTGCAGAAGAAGAAGAAAAAAAAAAAAAAAAAAAGAAAGAATGAAAAATGTTTCACCAGTAAATGAGGTCAGTAAGTTCATGTAAATTAGCTTCTGCTAATTGTGGTTCAAATTTCACTGAGTGGAATAAATTGCATAGAAAAATAAGCTAATCCATTTCTATGCTTTACATCTCGAAAACTTGGAAAGTGTCCACCAAACTGCTATAAAACTGTTTTTTCCTACGGAGGGAAAATTTTGCGATGGAGAAGCATGTCTATACATGGAGATTTGGAATGTAAAAAAAAAAAAAATCAATTATTATTATTGAACTTATCGCAACATTTACTCTACTGCTACCCCAACTATTATATGAGCGTGGTTAGAATGTTCGCTTTCTGATCATGAGATCCGGGTTCGAATCTCACCCGATCCCACCGTGCGGCACCTTTGGAAAGTGTCTGCCTTGTGAGTGAAATTGAGTAGACGGAACCCTTAGGGCCGCCGATAGTTGTGCTAGCACGAAGCCACATGTCATCGTGGCCGAGGGCTTGAGTGTGCTGGCCTTGTTCAAATTGTTGATCACGATAGATAACACGCTATTTCCCAGAAACTTTAACTAAGGTCTGCTCAGCATAGTTACAGTGTAAACCATAGTTAGGTGTTGAACAAACACAAATGTACCTGAGCGAGTATCTGCAGTAGACGCAATAATAGACGGGTATCCTAGAATACGAGTGGCCAGCAATACAACTACTACTACAACAATAATAATAATAATAATATTTCCTTTGATTTCAGGTGTATACTCATTTCTTTGAAAATGAAAATTGAAAAGTTACAATATTATAAAATTCTATCATTATTTATAAAACTAGCACGCGTTTTGCAAGAGATTGTCTTTTTTTTTCATGTGTCAGGGAAACATCGAGAGGTGGGCATCCTACCGGTGTGCACCGGTCCTGATTCGCGAACTGATTCTTAAAATTATAAAAGCTTAGCGAGCAGGTTGTTGGATTATCCGAAAATAATCTTATATATTAATAGCCGACATATAATAGCTAAAAATATAATTAATACCATTGTTATAAGTTCTGCGGAGGACTTTCTGTGATGCGCAATTTATTCTGACAAAAAAAAAATCATATTGAAATTAAAAATGTGGCAAATCTTCTAGTCATAAATTTGATGGGGTCTTTTATTGGGTCTTTGGAACTGCATCGATTCAGTTCGAATGTGGCTAAGAAAATATAACATGACACTTGAGTCAAAACTGTAGGAAGTTTTGTTCAGACTAGGGTGTCACTGAGTAGCCATTAAAAATAGCATGAACTGTCCAGCGCGTTGATTGCCAATTAGGGAAGAGGAAGGAAAATTATCCCAGCACTAATATGACACCCAATATTCCAGACATATGCATCACAGTCAAATGTACGCCATATGGCGACTGGCTTTGATAAAAAGAGCGTATAATCTTGCAGGTGGGGCCTTAGTTAAAAATACCCTCCGGTCGTGTAACCCCAGTCCACTCAGACGGTCTGCGATTGAAGGTGTTCCCAATTATCTAGATTTGACCGTCAAGTGGCATTGGCTACCTCATCCTTGAAACAAAAAACAAAAAAAACTCTCGCCACACGGTTATGATATTCCCACCCTACTCCCACTCATAAGCAGATATACACAGTGCGTCAAGTTACGTTCACGTGACTGAGATGCAAATCTGTATTAGTGAACTGGATATTCACTGTAGCCTAATTCACCAAGATAAACCATGTATATGTTAACACTTGAAATAAAATATATAAGAAATTATCAGATACATTTATTATTATTATTATTATTATTATTATTTGTGCATGTTATGTTTCCTTCTTTGTATCCTGTAGGGCTGGGTCCAAACTATGGTCCTTAGGCCCTATAGGAGAATTGTCATTTAATTAATAGCACTTTCTTAGTCTATGAGATGTTCCTAGTAGGGTGATCTTCTGGCAGCTTGTATGTTGATGTTACCTGGGACACTGTTAGTAAAATTTTCCATTCCTTTTCTCATGAGGCCCAGAGCTCTGATTGCTATTGGTACAGTCTCAGTCTTTATTCCCCACATTCTATTAAGATTATTATAGTTACTACTACTACAGTTATTATTATTATTACTATTACTACTACTACTATTACAGTTATTACTGCTACTATTACTACTATAGTTATTTCTATTACTACTACTATACTATGTTTTCTGCTTTGTATCCTCTAGAGCCGAGTCCAAACTATGGAGAATTGTCATTTAATTGATAACACTTTTCTTAATATATGGGATGTTCCTAGTAGGGTGATCTTCTGGGCAACTTGTATGTTGATATCACCTAGGACACTTAATAAAATTGTCCATTCCTTTTCTCACGAGGCCCAGTGCTCCGATTACTATTGGTACAGTCTCAGTCTTCATTCCCCATATCCTATCAATCTCGATCTCCATGTCCTTGTATTTGGACAATTTCTCGATAATTTTCATGGAGGTGTTTCTCTCAGATGATACTGCCATGTCAATAAGCATACACTTCCTGAATTTCTTGTCTTTTATGATAATATTAAGTCTGTTGGCTTTTATTTCCCTGTCAGTTTGAAATGGCATGTCCCAGATGATAGTTACATCGTTATTTTGGGTAACTGTGTCTGGTTGGTGCTCATACCATCTCTCAGTGGTTTCGATTTTGTGCTTCTTTCATATCTTCCAGTGCACATATGTCGCTACCTTGTTATGTCTCTGGATATATTCATTTTTTGCCAGTTCCGGACACCCTGAAATAATATGGTCGACAGTTTCATATTTTCCGCAGATCCTGCATTTCGGGTTAGTTTCATCCTTGATTATTATTATTATTGTGTGTGGCATCATCTTCCTAGAGAGTAATTTTAAGAGTCTAATTAATTACCAAGTCCCCTTCGAGGTCTCTAAATAAAAAAGGCACCTTAAGGTGAGTTATATATGCACATTTGGGAAAGTTCGTTTTGAGAGGGTGTTGTGGTAGGATCCACCTCATTTGCATAGTGGAGTACCGACCATATAAATATGGTTGGTACCGGGAAGAGAGTGAGAGGAATGAAGAGATCCAACCAGAGACTCTGCCCGATTGCGACTCAGTCAACACACATTCCAGGAACGGTCTTCCCAGGAATATACAAAAGACTATATGTAAATATTGTGTACATTTTCTTGTTTCAATACATTTTTTTCTAAGTACATTTTGTGTTGCATTATTATTCCATGCATTAGTCAAGTTTCAACAGAGGGTTTTGTGGATGACAGGTGCAGTCTCACATAAAAGAATCTTTGGTAGCTCTGAGATGCTTATTTGTCCACGAATTTTACTCATATCATTTTCGACGCCCTTCTTTATCGTACCCAACGCCCCTATCCCAACAGGGATAATCGTAGTTTTAAGTTTCCACATTTTTGTTACTTCGGTTTGCCGGCCCTTATAATTTGACAGTTTTTGAAATTCTTTTTAGAAACGTTGGAATCTCGTGGGCGAGTCTTATCAATTAGTTGTCAGGTTCCTCTTTTAAAATCCTTAAAGACTGTGTCAAGGTTTCTTTGTCTCATATTTACTGTCTGTGAGAGGATTGGGAAATTCCACAGTATAGTCACTCCACCACCATTTGTGACGTCATCCGGTTATTATTATTATTATTATTATTATTATTATTATTTCTTTTGATTTCTGTTGTATATACATTTCCTTCGGGTCCCAACCAGGGACCCAAGATCACAAATGGTATCATGGCATTTTCCGCTGAGAATTTTTGTAAAAAAAAGAAAGAAAAATATCCTAAGATTACACACATTTTACATAGATAAAACTCTTAATGTGTAAGTTGTACAACTTTTGACTTTTTTTAAAGCATGGGCTACCAGATGTCCCGTCAATGAGTCTATCGAAACCTTTTCCAATCAATCCGAGGGCTCCAATTACAACTGGAATTGCTGATATCCTCATGTGCCACATTTTTTAGATTTCCATTTCACGATCCTTGTATTTTTTATTATTTTTTTGTTATTTTGTTTTATTTTTTTGTTATTTAAAAAAAAATCTTCATCAAAGATATATTACAGTTTGCAGGAACTCAGTTACTTATGTGTTATGCGTGATAAAGACTTAAGCGATCATGTATGTTTCGATACATGACTGATGAGGCAGATTTTTTCCCGCAGCAGGTTGCCATTTCTTTCTGCGGCAGACCAGTTGCTATCCAAGGCTATAGAACCCGGCCTGTCCTGCTATTTACCCATGGAAGAAGAGGAGGAATAATAACTTTCGCAAAGGTATTAGCACGTAAGTGAATGTAATGGATCTGACTGGAATTCGAACTCGGTTCTCCGATTCCTCAATTCGAGCCGCTATATTGCATGAACTACCATGTTAATAGGGCACATTCTGTTTTAGTGGGTTTTGATCAATATGTCTGGGTGATTAGCCTTGATTGTTTTGTCTGTGTCTATTGTAAAGTCCCGTAAAATTGTTAAAGAATCTACGTCTGTAACCGGGTCTGGATTCATACAAATTTCTTCTTCTACTTGTACCATTCTGATTCGTATAATCCTTACTATTATTGCTTTATTTGCTGTTGTTTTAGTTGTTTTTACTAATGATTTTCGTTTACGAATCAATTGGTTCAGATTCGTAAGAGTGAACATAATCTAGTTAATAAGTTTTTAACAGTTTGGCGGTAACAGCCTTTTGCTAACAAAGGGCCTTGTGTGGAGAGGAAAAGGTTTGCTTACCTTCCAGTTTGATTAGCGATATTGACGTTTCGTGAATTAAACAACACAAAAATGAATACCAAGAAACGTAACTAATTATTTAGGATCTAAATATGTTACTATTCTTTCTTTTTATGTGCCATGTCCTTTGAGGACGTAGGCGATCATGGCTCTCCACCTTCCTCTATCCCTTTCAGCTCTCAAGTTCCTTCCCTATGCTTCCTCCTCCAGACCATGTTCTGTCATCCACTTGCTTAGGTATGTCACAAACTGCTTTCCGTTGTCTCTCTTTCCCTCTATTCGACCTGTGAGTATCAGATTCTCCAGGCCCTCCTTCCTCATTATGTGTCCCATAAACTTCAGCTGCCACTTTCTGATGTTAAGCATAAGGCTTCTTCTTGTTTGTAACCTCTCTAAGACCTCATCGTTGCTCACACGCTCGGTCCATGATATCCTTAACATCCTTCTGTAGAACCACATCTCCGTCGCCTCGAGTCTCTTCCCCGTCTTCGAGGGAATCGTCCAACATTCACTGCTATAAAGAAGGACAGATGTCACGTAACAGCTCAGTATTTTTTTCTTTGTTACCAAAGAAATCCTCGTGTCTCGCAATAACTGTCCAATATGGAACCAAAACGAAAGTTTCTACCGTTTTGTGTCAATATCGAAATCGAGCTGCTGGTGTATAATGAACTAATATCATCACACGCCAATGTACAAAAGGAAGTTTCGATTTCGGGCATAAATCTTTGTAAGCGTTCTGAAAGCAAAGGAATTATTTGTCGCAGATTAATTCCACAACGCAGAGAACAAATCACTGTAAGTTCAGACTCGAATATCAGGGACAGAAAGAAATGCCGAAAACTCGATTCACAGGTACTATCTCACAAATCCCAATGCACATAACCAGTCAGAAAAAAATCACTCACTCTCCGACGAACGCGATAGCCAAAATACATCAATTTATTTCTCTCGATTCGAGAACACCAAAGTGCTTTTATCGGCCGAGCATATTTTTCATTCGTCGACAACTGGGAGAGGTCGCCAAGTATTTTGCATATCAAAATACTTTTATAGAGACTCCTGCGACGGACTTGTTTTTAATCTAAATATTCTGTCTTCAGCATGTCATGCGGAATATGTGCCCCCTTTTTTTTTTCTTTTTTTTTTGGTAAGTAATTTTCTTTTCCGTCGTAGAATACACGCGACGTGATGTCGCTTGGTTTGATGAGATAAGTCGCCGTTTTCTCCGCTATAATTGTCAGCTATTCTTTTGCTCATAGGTGTCTTCTCTTGATAGGTGCAATGTTGTGTGATATTGTCAGAATTGCCATGTCCCTTGATATTTCGTCTTATTGTCAAAATTCCGGATTTACAGACATGGACATAGGAGTTTAGAGGATTTTGTAGGATGATGGTCGTTGGTGTTTCAGAAAGTTACTGGTTTTAGTGTTAAAGGCGACACCAGCGTGATAAAGAGGGAGAGAAAGTGATAAGAAAGACAGACGAAAATGAAAGCATCTGTCTATATTTCTGAGATGATATATTATGTACACTACACATTATTCGGACTATTGTCCTCATCTTTGTTGCCATATTTATTACAACGTTTCTGCCGTTGTACGCTCCGGGCTTCTTCAGATGGTAAGAATGTCGAACTGAACCCTTTTTCACTCACTGGGATCGACTGTTCTAGTTCCACGTGACATGTTTAATAGATGTTAGTTATCAGGTATCTCCTATTAATTCCCTGGATCTATCTAATGCCTTTATCCACTGTGCCAGAAATTCATACACATATGTCCTCAAGGACACATAGCACAGTGGATAAAGGCGTTAGTTAGATCCAGTGACAGGACCCAAACAGTGTGAGTTCAATACCCGGTTAAGGCAGTGGAGAACTTCCAGAGCGGAATTTAATACTCAAATGTCTATATGGCCTACTTAAATATCCAATTGCCAACCATTTCTGCTTAATTGCTCTTCGTCCACCCAACAGTTGAAATCGGCCAACGGTTGGCGATATTGCCCAAGTTGGGAAACTCTGATCTAAATAATACAAAAATATTGACTACGATATTTATTTCTGTAGAATATGAACTATATTTGTTTCTTTTCAGATACAAAATGGCGCAGTTTGTTACAACACGGCCTCTTCACGACATGCAAACACCGCCCGTTAATTTGCATGAAAACAAGGCTGAAAATGATTGCAAAGTGAATAATAGTGTGGCTGAGAGTTCACGTCTGCTAAATGAACGGCCGTATTCAGCATAGGGCAGGCAGCAAACCTAAACCGCGCAAAATGTGCAAAGCACTTCGCCAGCCATTGAATATGGGTGGTACATTCTTTTCTGCTATTGCCCTTGCATATATTTATGCACTGATGTTGATGGAGTTGAAAGTTGCATATAGAAATGGCGGATCGAAAGGTAAGAGCGCGATCCAGGAAAATGGCATATAGAGATGACAGATTGTAAGGTCAGAGAGCAAAGCAGGAAAGAGGCATATAGACATGATGGATCGTAAGGTGAGAGAGCGAGGCAGGAAATTGGCATAAAGATATGGGAGATCGTTAAGTTGAGAGAGCGATGAAAAAAGTGGAATACAGATATAATGGACCGTAAGGCGAGAGAGCGATGAAGGAAAGTGGCATATAGAGTTGTCGGATCGTAAGGTGAGAGAGCGATGAAGGAAAGTGGCATATAGATTTGAGGGATCGTAAGATGAGAGAGCAAAGAAGGAAAGTGGCATATAGGTAAGAGGGATCGTATGGTGAGAGAGCGATGCAGCAAATATAGAACTGTCGGATCGTAAGGTGAGAGAGCGATGGAGGAAAGTGGCATAGATATGATGGATCGAAAGGTGATGAAGCGATGCAGAAAAGTGCCATATAGACATTCGGGATCGTAAGGTGAGAGAGCAATGAAGGAAGGTGCCGTTTAGACTGGTGGATCGTAAGTTGAAAGATCGATGCAGGAAAGTGGCATATAAATTTGAGGGATCGTAAGATAAGAGAGCGATGAAGGAAAGTGGCATATAGATATGAGGGATCGTAAGGTGAGAGAGCGATGAAGGTAATTGGCAAATAGACATGAGGGGTTGTAAGGTGAGAGAGAGAGAGAGAGAGATGTAGGAAAGTGGCGTATGGATATAAGGGATGGTAATGTTAAAGTGTGAGGAAGGAAAACATGCGGGAACATAAGTTGAGAAATCGATGAAGGAAAGTGGCGTATAGACTGGTGGATCGTAATGTGAGAGATGGATACAAGAAAGTGGCGATATGAGGTAGATATGAGGGAACTTAAGGCGAGAGAGTGATGCAGAAATGTGTCATATATACATGAGGGATCGTAAGATGAAAGAGAAATGAAGGAAAATGCCATATAGACATGACGGATCGTTAAGTGAGAGAGCGATGAAGGTAGTGGCATATAGATATGAGGGATCGTACGGTGAGAGAGCGATGCAGCAAAGTGGCGTATAGAACTGTCGGATCGTAAGGTGACAGAGCGATGCAGCAAAGTGGCGTATAGACATGTAGGATAGTACGGAGAGAGAGCGATGCAACAAAGTGGCATAAAAAACTGTCGGATCGTAAGTTGACAGAGCGATGCAGCAAAGTGGCGTATAGACATGAAGGATCGTACAGTGAGAGTGTAATGAAGGAAGGTTGCATATAGACATTAAGGATTTTAAGGTAAGATGGAGATGCAGGAAAGAGGCATATAAACTTGAGGGATCGTAAGGTGAGAGAGCGATGAAGGAACGTTTCATATAGGCATGAGGGCTCGTAATTTGAGAGAACGATGCAGAAAAGAGGCATATAGACATGAGGGATCGTAATTTGTGAGAACGATGCAGAAAAGAGCCATATAGACATGTGGGATCGTAATTTGTGAGAACGCTGCAGAAAAGTGCCATATAGACATGAGGGATTGTAATTTGAGAGAACGATGCAGAAAAGTGGCATATAGACATGTGGGATCGTAATTTGAGAGAAAGATGCAGAAAAGAGGCATATAGACATGAGGGATGTTAATTTGAGAGAACGATGCAGAAACGAGGCATATAGACATGTGGGATCTTAATTTGAGAGAAAGATGCAGAAAAGTGGCATATAGACATGAGTGATCGTAATTTGAGAGAACGATGCAGAAAAGAGGCATATAGACATGTGGGATCGTAATTTGAGAGAACAATGCAGAAAAGAGGCATATAGAGATGAGGGATCGTAAGTTGAGAGAACGATGCAGAAAAGTGGCATATAGACATGAGGGATCGTAAGTTGAGAGAACGATGCAGAAAAGAGGCATATAGACACGAGGGATCGTAAGTTGAGAGAACGATGCAGAAAAGTGGCATATAGACATGTGGGATCGTAATTTGAGAGAACGATGCAGAAAAGTGGCATATAGACATGAGGGCTCGTAATTTGAGAGAACGATGCAGAAAAGAGACATATAGACATGAGGGCTCGTAATTTGAGAGAACGATGCAGAAAAGTGGCATATAGACATGTGGGATCGTAAGTTGAGAGAACGATGCAGAAAAGAGACATATAGACATGAGGGCTCGTAATTTGAGAGAACGATGCAGAAAAGTGGCATATAGACATGAGGGATTGTAATTTGAGAGAACGATGCAGAAAAGTGGCATATAGACATGAGGGATCGTCATTTGAGAGAACGATGCAGAAAAGTGGCATATAGACATGAGGGCTCGTAATTTGAGAGAACGATGCAGAAAAGAGACATATAGACATGAGGGCTCGTAATTTGAGAGGACGATGCAGAAAAGTGGCATATAGACATGAGGGCTCGTAATTTGAGAGAACGATGCAGAAAAGTGGCATATAGACATGAGGGATTGTAATTTGAGAGAACGATGCAGAAAAGTGGCATATAGACATGTGGGATCGTAAGTTGAGAGAACGATGCAGAAAAGAGACATATAGACATGAGGGCTCGTAATTTGAGAGGACGATGCAGAAAAGTGGCATATAGACATGTGGGATCGTAAGTTGAGAGAACGATGCAGAAAAGAGACATATAGACATGAGGGCTCGTAATTTGAGAGAACGATGCAGAAAAGTGGCATATAGACATGAGGGCTCGTAATTTGAGAGAACGATGCAGAAAAGTGGCATATAGACATGAGGGATTGTAAGTTGAGAGAACGATGCAGAAAAGAGACATATAGACATGAGGGCTCGTAATTTGAGAGGACGATGCAGAAAAGTGGCATATAGACATGAGGGCTCGTAATTTGAGAGAACGATGCAGAAAAGTGGCATATAGACATGAGGGCTCGTAATTTGAGAGAACGATGCAGAAAAGTGGCATATAGACATGAGGGCTCGTAATTTGAGAGAACGATGCAGAAAAGTGGCATATAGACATGAGGGATTGTAAGTTGAGAGAACGATGCAGAAAAGAGACATATAGACATGAGGGCTCGTAATTTGAGAGGACGATGCAGAAAAGTGGCATATAGACATGAGGGCTCGTAATTTGAGAGAACGATGCAGAAAAGTGGCATATAGACATGAGGGCTCGTAATTTGAGAGAACGATGCAGAAAAGTGGCATATAGACATGAGGGCTCGTAATTTGAGAGAACGATGCAGAAAAGTGGCATATAGACATGAGGGATTGTAAGTTGAGAGAACGATGCAGAAAAGAGACATATAGACATGAGGGCTCGTAATTTGAGAGGACGATGCAGAAAAGTGGCATATAGACATGAGGGCTCGTAATTTGAGAGAACGATGCAGAAAAGTGGCATATAGACATGAGGGATTGTAATTTGAGAGAACGATGCAGAAAAGTGGCATATAGACATGTGGGATCGTAAGTTGAGAGAACGATGCAGAAAAGAGACATATAGACATGAGGGCTCGTAATTTGAGAGGACGATGCAGAAAAGTGGCATATAGACATGAGGGCTCGTAATTTGAGAGAACGATGCAGAAAAGAGCCATATAGACATGAGGGCTCGTAATTTGAGAGAACGATGCAGAAAAGTGGCATATAGACATGAGGGATTGTAATTTGAGAGGACGATGCAGAAAAGTGGCATATAGACATGAGGGATCGTAAGTTGAGAAAACGATGCAGAAAAGTGGCATACAGACACGAGGGATTGTAATTTGAGAGAACGATGCAGAAAAGTGGCATATAGACATGAGGGATTGTAATTTGAGAGGACGATGCAGAAAAGTGGCATATAGACATGAGGGATCGTAAGTTGAGAAAACGATGCAGAAAAGAGGCATACAGACACGAGGGATTGTAATTTGAGAGAACGATGCAGAAAAGTGGCATATAGACATGTGGGATCGTAAGTTGAGAGAACGATGCAGAAAAGAGACATATAGACATGAGGGCTCGTAATTTGAGAGGACGATGCAGAAAAGTGGCATATAGACATGAGGGCTCGTAATTTGAGAGAACGATGCAGAAAAGTGGCATATAGACATGAGGGATTGTAAGTTGAGAGAACGATGCAGAAAAGAGACATATAGACATGAGGGCTCGTAATTTGAGAGGACGATGCAGAAAAGTGGCATATAGACATGAGGGCTCGTAATTTGAGAGAACGATGCAGAAAAGTGGCATATAGACATGTGGGATCGTAAGTTGAGAGAACGATGCAGAAAAGAGCCATATAGACATGAGGGCTCGTAATTTGAGAGAACGATGCAGAAAAGTGGCATATAGACATGTGGGATCGTAAGTTGAGAGAACGATGCAGAAAAGAGACATATAGACATGAGGGCTCGTAATTTGAGAGGACGATGCAGAAAAGTGGCATATAGACATGAGGGCTCGTAATTTGAGAGAACGATGCAGAAAAGTGGCATATAGACATGAGGGATTGTAAGTTGAGAGAACGATGCAGAAAAGAGACATATAGACATGAGGGCTCGTAATTTGAGAGGACGATGCAGAAAAGTGGCATATAGACATGAGGGCTCGTAATTTGAGAGAACGATGCAGAAAAGTGGCATATAGACATGTGGGATCGTAAGTTGAGAGAACGATGCAGAAAAGAGCCATATAGACATGAGGGCTCGTAATTTGAGAGAACGATGCAGAAAAGTGGCATATAGACATGTGGGATCGTAAGTTGAGAGAACGATGCAGAAAAGAGACATATAGACATGAGGGCTCGTAATTTGAGAGGACGATGCAGAAAAGTGGCATATAGACATGAGGGATTGTAAGTTGAGAGAACGATGCAGAAAAGAGACATATAGACATGAGGGCTCGTAAGTTGAGAGAACGATGCAGAAAAGTGGCATATAGACATGAGGGCTCGTAATTTGAGAGAACGATGCAGAAAAGTGGCATATAGACATGAGGGATTGTAAGTTGAGAGAACGATGCAGAAAAGAGACATATAGACATGAGGGCTCGTAAGTTGAGAGAACGATGCAGAAAAGAGACATATAGACATGAGGGCTCGTAATTTGAGAGGACGATGCAGAAAAGTGGCATATAGACATGAGGGCTCGTAATTTGAGAGGACGATGCAGAAAAGTGGCATATAGACATGAGGGATTGTAAGTTGAGAGAACGATGCAGAAAAGAGACATATAGACATGAGGGCTCGTAAGTTGAGAGAACGATGCAGAAAAGTGGCATATAGACATGAGGGCTCGTAATTTGAGAGAACGATGCAGAAAAGTGGCATATAGACATGAGGGATTGTAAGTTGAGAGAACGATGCAGAAAAGAGACATATAGACATGAGGGCTCGTAAGTTGAGAGAACGATGCAGAAAAGAGACATATAGACATGAGGGCTCGTAAGTTGAGAGAACGATGCAGAAAAGAGACATATAGACATGAGGGCTCGTAATTTGAGAGGACGATGCAGAAAAGTGGCATATAGACATGAGGGCTCGTAATTTGAGAGAACGATGCAGAAAAGTGGCATATAGACATGTGGGATCGTAAGTTGAGAGAACGATGCAGAAAAGAGCCATATAGACATGAGGGCTCGTAATTTGAGAGAACGATGCAGAAAAGTGGCATATAGACATGTGGGATCGTAAGTTGAGAGAACGATGCAGAAAAGAGACATATAGACATGAGGGCTCGTAATTTGAGAGGACGATGCAGAAAAGTGGCATATAGACATGAGGGCTCGTAATTTGAGAGAACGATGCAGAAAAGTGGCATATAGACATGAGGGATTGTAAGTTGAGAGAACGATGCAGAAAAGAGACATATAGACATGAGGGCTCGTAATTTGAGAGAAGTGGCATATAGACATGAGGGATTGTAGAAGAATGGCGGAGCGTACAACGATGGAAACTTTGTAATGAATATGGCGACAAATATAAGGACAATAGTCCGAATAATTTAAACAGTGTACATAATACCTCATCTCAGAAATATAAACAGTTACTGTAAACGTGTGGTACAAAACATTAATTCTAACCCTGCTGTCAAACAACGCTTTTTTTAAGAGTCATTTTTTTTTCAAGATACGTCTATAATGATAGGAAATTATATTCATGACAAAATACATCAGCATGGCAATAGTTACTTTGTTTCTAAACATTAAAATAACAAAAATAAAAAGTTACTTTCATCTTTATTTATTTCATATCATATTTTGCTACAGGATTTATGCTTCCGATATGGTTTTTGTTTCATTAAAACTGTTTTAACGTGGATAATTAATTCAAACATTAAAATTTATATAAATTTTCGTACACCCTTATTGACGGGATGAGAAATGATGGAAAAAAAGCTCTATCAAATTATTTATTAAACGTAATTAGTTTTCTTTGTAAATTAAATAATATACCAAGAAAAGGATTAAGTTTTCGAGACAAATTAATTCTGTTCTTAATCTCGATTTTTATTTTCTTTGGATTTCTACAGCTGAGAAGTGCCAAAAACCGAAACGGAAGCAAAAATTTTCGCCCTCAGTGGAACGACGAGATTTGAAATAGCCTCCAGTTTTGGCTGAGATGTACACAATGACATGGCCTTTAATAAAGATCGCCAGGCTGGATATTTACGACACCTTTTATTTGA
Organism: Acanthosepion lycidas; assembly: GCA_963932145.1. Classification (NCBI taxonomy): domain Eukaryota; kingdom Metazoa; phylum Mollusca; class Cephalopoda; order Sepiida; family Sepiidae; genus Acanthosepion; species Acanthosepion lycidas. The sequence goes on from OZ010599.1 coordinate 10,856,067, forward strand.
CAATGATTTAATTCTGGTGAAAATTCAGTCAAAATTTAAATTTATTTCCTTAAAATTAACTAGATTAAACTTTACTCCAACTTCTTAACACACTGACTTCGTAATTGGAAAAAAGGTCAATTACAAAATCTGACTTCATATGCCAACTTCATAATAGCCAAGTTAGGCAATAAATTCTTTTTTTGAGTTGTTTCATGCCTTCAATTGAAGTCTTAACATTGTTTTCACACTAAAAGTATCCCTACAAATCAGAAAATGCCAAGCAGGAGATAGTCAGAGTTCATATCATAATAAAAGGATAGTTACAGTGTGTTTTCTAATATAGAATACATTTTTGTACAATGATTTAATTCTGGTGAAAATTCAGTATTTTTCAAAACACTCAAAGCTGAAATTTATTTCCTTTAAATTAACTAGATTAAACTTTACCCCAGCTTCTTAACACATGGTCTTCCAGAGGTCAATTACGAAATTTTCATAGTAAAAGTATCACTTCAAATCAGGAGATGCCAGACGGCATCATAATAAAAAAAAAACTGTCAAACACAAGTTATCTTGTAGTTGTCAGTCGATGTATTAAAGTCTGGTAAAAGTTACTCTGAGCAAGAAAATTAATTAATAAGAACATTATTAACAAACAATATTTATGTGTGATCTTTTTTTTTTTCATCAACTAAATTGAAAATGCAAGGATTAATTTAAAAAATGATAAACTTGGAAAATTTAATCGCGATGTGAGGCAGTTGATTAGAAATGAACATCTTTTGATAAAGACTAAAACCTTTTTTTATTGTTAAGTGTTAAAAAGTACTAATATTCGTTATATCAAAAATGAATTCATAGAATACAATCTGTAACATGTTGACTGTCAGAAGTCAATTACAAAATCAATGACATTGTGGTTTCTAAAATAGAATAGATTTGTACCTGTGATTAGAATTTAAAGAAAGAAATAAGTTTGGTAATTCCACACCTTAGAATCATTGGAACATAGATGAAAGAATTGGTAAGGCTTATTTGCATTTTCATATTCCTATTTTATATGGTCAAAACTGATTATCAGGCTTTGTCGTATTCTCTAAGCATGACAATCTCAGTCTCTTTAAACATTTGACAGATAATCAATTCATTTGTTCTTGCATTTATTTACACTATTTACATTATTCGGACTATTGTCCTCATCTTTGTTGTCATATTTGTTACACCGTTTCGACCGTTGTATTCTCCGGCCTTCTTCAGGTGGTTGCAATGTCGAACTGAACCCTTTATTTCGCTCACTGGGGTAGACTGTCCTAGTTCCACGTGCCATGTCTAAGAGATGTCAGTTGTCAGTTATCACCTATTAATTCCCCTTTGGAAGTTCCCCACTGCCTTAACAGGGTATTGAACTCACACTCTTTGGGTCCTTTCACTGGATATAACTAACACCTTTATCCACTGTGCCGTTAGTTAGATCCTGTGACAGGGCCCAAAGAGTGACTTCAGTACCCGGTTAAGGCAGGGGAGAACTTTCCAGAGGGGAATTAACAGGAGATAACTAACAACTGACACCCATTAGACATGGCACGTGGAACTAGAACAGACTACCCCAGTGAAAGAAATAAAGGCTTTAGTTCGACATTCCAACCACCTGAAGAAAGCTGATGCGTACAACGGCCGAAACGGTATAACAAATATAGCGACAAAAATGAGGACAATAGTCCGAATAATGTAAATAGTGTACATAATACCTCATCTCAGAAATATAGACAGATACTGAAGGGCCGAAACGTTGTAATAAATATGGCGACAAAGATGTGTACAATAGTCCGAATAATGTAAATAATGTACATAATACCTCATCTCAGAAATATAGACAGATATTACATTTATTTGCATGCATTCAGATGTTTGGGGAGGGGGAGATCAGGTGTGCTGCAGTATTGTACAAATTACACTTTACTTTTAATTCCTTTTTATTCATACCTATCTAAAATATATTCAGGAGAATATCATCTTATTTACACTTTCCTTCATTTTTAAAATCATTCATTACACAGCTTTCTTGATCTGTCTAAATCTGGTTCCCAACCTATTTTTGGCTATCCCCTCCCACCAAATATCCCTAAAATTCTTATTCCCCTGCTGTGACATTTAAAAAGAGAACTCTTTTTCATGTGGAGGAAGTGTAAAGTGCCATTAACTTTCGTTTACAACTTGAGACGACATATAAGCAAAAGTATTATTACTTACTTTTAGAATCTTACAATATTTATAAAACATATTGTTACTAATACATACACACACACACATATATATATATAATATAATATAAAAGGCTCAAACACTAATATTCCATGGAATGTTAGTGTTTGAACCTTTTATATTATATTCTTTCTCTGTCCTGGACATTGAGTTCTACCTGGATTCTATCCTCTTGGGAATTTATATATATATATATATATATATATTGACCACTAATATTATCTATCTATCTATCTATCTATCTATCTATATATATATATATATATATATATATATATATATATATATATATATATTGCTCTTCAACTGAATTAAGCTCTCTGGGTCACTGGCATATTTCGTATAGAAAACGTTAAAAAATTCCGCTTTCTCTCTGCTGTGCGACGATAGCCTAGGGGTAGGATCTTTGACTGATGCCAAATCTGTTAGGTTTAGATCCCGACTTAAAGCAATTGGACGTCTAACCACACTGAAGTGCTGTGATACAGCGAAACAGTCTGTGGATTACAATATATATATATATATATATATATATATATATATATATATATATATATATATATTAGGTTGGTGGAAAAATAATGACGTAATAATTTCGTTTTCTGACGTATTTTTTAACGTCAAAAACGACATTATTACGTCATTATTTTTGCACTAACCTAATATATATATGTGTGTATATACATATATATATATATATATTTGTTTGTTTGTTTGGGTTTTATGGCATATCAACCACAGTGGGTTATTTAATGCCAAATCCAGTTTATATGAATTTTAAATGCGTATTTTGTATGGAATAAAAAATGTATAGTTGGCAACATTATTGTTTAAAAAAAAAACGTATAGCTGGCAACATTATTCCTTTACGAAAAGACGTATAGCTGGAAACATTATTCCTTTACAAAAAAAAAACGTATAGCTGGCAACATTACTCCTTTACAAAAAAACGTATAACTGGCAACATTACTTTTTTACAAAAAAACGTATAGCTGGCAACATTACTTTTTTACAAAAAAACGTATAGCTGGCAACATTACTTTTTTACAAAAAAACGTATAGCTGGTAACACTACTTTTTTACAAAAAAACGTATAGCTGGCAACACTACTTTTTTACAAAAAAACGTATAGCTGGTAACATTACTCTTTTACAAAAAACTTAGAGCTGGCAACATTATTTCAAAAACTTAGAGCTGGCAACATTATTGTTTCAAAAACTTAGAGCTGGCAACATTATTGTTTCAAAAACAGAGCTGGCAACATTATTGTTTCAAAAACTTAGAGCTGACAACATTATTTTTCTGAAAACATTATCTGAGACCTTGCTGTTGGATGCAGTTTATCGCCGTACCCAGGACGTGGATGTAGTTTATCATCATACCCAGGACGCGGATTTAGTTTACCGTCATACCTAGGACGCGGATGTAGTTTACCGTCATACCCAGGACGTAAGTAAAACTTGGAAAACTAGGAGTTCACTATTTGCCCATGGCTGGGACCCTAACTGGTGCTACCACCCCGGGTCAAGGTGGACCTGGGAACATCAGCAATTAAGAGGTGGTTCCACGCTCCTCAAAATCTCCTGATCAGAGGCCTTGCTGTTGGGTGCAGTTTAACGTCATACCCAGGACGCCTCATTGGAGGGGAGTTCTTACCCCTCTACAGAGGTGCAGTCGGCGTATTCTAAAGCCCCAGCCGACAGGGCCGTATATATATATTATACAGTACATATGTAATTACACATGTACATACATACGTCCAAATATTTTTATGTATACATATTGTATATACGCTGTATATATTAACTCTCATACTCACACAGAATTACAGAAAAAATTTACTGTTAATAACTCATTCTCAAACTGCCTTCCCCACCCCGTGGGATGTGTACCCCACTTTGGGAACCACAGGTCTAAATTTACTACGTTGACCTGCCAGGGGTCAATTACGAAAGCTGACTTCAAACGCCAACTGGGACAATAAAAAATCTTATCAGTTGATTTATAGCCTCAACTGAAGTTTCAACATTGTTTTCACACTAAATGAATTACTGCAGATAAACGCATTGTATCAGAATAAGCCAAGCAAGAATTATTTCGTGGTTGGCAATTATTGGTCCCCGTTCTTGTAACGGCATTCACCCGGGGTGGTTTGAGCCGGCTCTAATATTGGAGTTTCATGGGAATTTGGAATTCACAAGCGGTCCCCACCCGCATGTATAGCACATGAGATTTGATTATTGTGGCGAAGGTTTCGTGCAGGACCATCCACACTTTTTGAAAGGCCGAATACAGAGATCTGGTGCACTACGTGCCACAAGGTCCCCAAACGACCCTTCGCAGGTTTTGAATTCAGAGTTTTTCTTCTCCTAGACCAGTTGCCATCCAAGGCTATAGAACCCAGTCTCTGCTGCTATTTACCCATAGCTGGAGGGAGAAGAAGAGGATTCACACCTTTCCCAAGGGTATTAGAATGTAAGTGAATGCAATGAATTCGACTGGAATTCGAACTCGGCTCTCTGATTCCTCAATCCAAGCCGCTATCCATTACTCCACCGTGCCTCCTATATCCGGCTCGCGAAAGATTTTTGTCCGGTCCGCCAACTTAACTCCCGGACACTAATTAGTTAATTAATTTGTTAAGTAGTAGAAAAATATTAATCGGTGTTAACTGACTTATAATGAGACGAATTTTTAAATCAAAATTTAATTCCGAATCCACTGGTGACTTCTACAAGAAATATGTTTTGCCAGTCGGAAAATCTAAAGGCCCATTGAATAATGCGAAAATGATTGTATCATTATTTGGAAGTACATATGATTGTGAATAACATTTTTCGAAAATGAAATATACTAAAAGTCGTTTAAGAACAAGGTTGGGTGATGACCACCTGGAGAATATTTTGCTCCTGTCATCGACAAATGTTTTTAACCTGATGTGGAGAAGTTATCTAACAATAAGCAGAAATGTCGCATTAAATATTAGGTTGGTGCAAAAATAATGACGTAATAATGTCGTTTTTTCACGTATTTTTTAACTTCAAAAAACGACATTATTACGTCATTATTTTTGCACCAACCTAATAATTCGCCAATCGGTTGTGAACTGGAGAAAGAATTGGCTGATCAACTTCAACGCTTCTAAGACAAAACCGCTCTCTATTAATCCCCACAGAGATCCTTCACTGCCCTCCATTAGAATGTCTGACGCTCAACTTCTCGAGAGCAACTCTCTGCAGCTGCTCGGTCTCACGTTGACTGCTGACCTGAGATGGAATAAATACATTGAGTCAATTGCTTCGTCCACCGCAAGGAAAGCTGGCTCCCTGAGCCGCGCCAGGAAATTTTTCTCCCCAGAATCGATCCTCCAGATCTACAAATCAACAATTCGCCCTTGCATGGAGTATTGCTGCCATATATGGTCTGGTGCCCCTTCTGTTTGCCTCGGGGTTCTTGATAGGCTTCAGAGGTGGATATGCAATGTAGTTGGCCCTGCTCTGGCATCTCGTCTACAGTCACTTTCTCACAGACGCGCCATCGCCTCCCTCTGTCTGTTCTACAAATACTTTCATGGAAATTGCTCCGAGGAGCTGCATTCTCTGGTTCCCAAACGTCATGAGTTCAAGCGCCTTACGAGGATGGCATCCCGCTCTCACCCCTTCACTGTCGAAACTCCTAAATGTAGCCGTCTCTTTTACTCCAATAGCTTCATGTCTCGCACATCTCGCCTGTGGAACTCCCTTCCCTATTCCTGTTTCCCTGTGAGCTATAATCTCCAGCTATTCAAGTGTAATGTCAATCGACATCTCCAGTTGCCTTGATCTATCCACTACCCTCCTCCTCATCCTTTCTTCTATCACTCCTATCTGATCTTGCTCTAAATTTTCTGTAACCCCTTGCGTCCTAGTGGCTTCCCGCCTTGCTTGGGGTGAAATGCTTAAAAAAAAAAAAATTCTAACTAGATTTCATTTGTAGTAAGGAATTTTCATTTTTTGTTGTTGACTGTGTTAGTTGTTATCCTGTAATCCTTGCAGTAAAATAAGGGGCCTTGTTTAAATAATATAACATTAACTTCGTTGTTTCTTCTTTAAACCTCCAGACCAAAGATAACTTTATGGCCGACTCTCTCCCAAAAATTTGATGATTCCTGACTTAGACGACACGCTTTTTTTAGCCCGTCATTTAAGAAATTTTTGACGTTTTATACAACATTCGTTCAATTTTGGAAGATCTTTTTTGTAAAACGTTTAAGGCTGGAAGTTAATTCTTTTATAACAAGATTCAATTTCATTCCAGCACAATAACCAATTCTTTGTTCCTTGAAGCATTGACGTGATTGGGACAATACCTGTGTGTTTCTTGTTTTTTTTAAAAAATATAAATGTAGATTGTGGGGTGGGAAATTAATCAGTGCTGAGTTCTTGTTTATTTTTTCCTACATGGATGGAATGTATCATAATTTGAGAGTACCTTTGAAACATATAAACTGAATTGCAAGGACCAGTTTGTAATATTCAATACTTCCAACACCAAACTAGTAATGTACCAACCTCACTGAGCAGACCCTGAACTTGCATGTATCATGAAGGATGGGTGTTCTCTTAAGGAGGCCGTTTGCCTTGAATGCCCACCTCAAGATCTCAAATGGAACCCATATATACAATCCATTACTAAAGATGTTGAAAAAAAATGGTCAGTTCATTGTACCGCTCTAGAAAGTATCTGACTACTTCTATGCTCTATCTCGATAAAAACCAGATCAGACCAAAAATGGAGTATCGATCTCATATCTGGACTAGAGCTTCTCAATCTTCACTTGCTTGTTTGCATAGACTTCAAAAATGTCTACCAGTGAATTAAAAAAAAAAAAAAAAAACAAATTTTTGTTCATGATGACGGTCGTCTTCGAGTATAGAATCCAGAGGTTAGCAGTGAATATTTCGAAGACAGTAGGAAAGCGTTGTTCAGGTTAGCAGTGGATATTTTGGTAAAAGGTTGCAGAGCATAGTTCGTCCTTCTGTTTCTCTTCGCCTGACAAGCTGGACTGGACATTCGGGTAGAGTGAACAAAATGGCCGCCTTTATACACGACAGATTGAATATTCTACGTCTTCTAAATGGTTAACCTTCTATTGGTGGACTATAAAGTGAGTCAAGTCATTTTGACTGGCTCACTAGTTATATATATATATACACAAAAAACTGCAACACAAATGTCTGTGGGTAATGAATTATTTTCCATCCTACAACCTCTTTCCCCACAGTCAAGATATCAGAAGCCTCTCACTATTGCTATTTCTATGGCAAATGTTTAAACAAGATACAATCTTTAGTTCCACCAGTCTTGATCTTTGCAACTAAGACCCACCCTGCCTTGTACACAGGGACAGATCATCCTCATTCTCTTTTTTTATTTTGTTAGTAAGAAGGAAGTTTCTTCTTGGATACCTTTTTTCCTTAGAACTAGTACTTTGTCCAATAGGATGTTTTCCCCGATCGTTACTGTGAAGTTTTATTTCTACTTAGCAACGGTTTACTTCTGGTGAATATTTAGTCTTTTACAAAACTTTCAAAGCTGAAATTCCTTTTGAATCAATAGAATATTCATCCCACCTCCTTCACCAATTTGTGTTCCCTCCGGTGACTGACGAAAAAATCTCTCGCGAAATTCCTCTCTTCTACGTCTTCTTTTGGCAGTAGATCTTTTAATGATACAAGGTATTTTTGTTGTGTAGTCATGCAGGCAATGAAATCATTTATTTCCTTGGGGAATCTGATTTGATATATCACGACAAACTTTCATGTTCTGACCTTCTTGTCAGTTTAGATAATTTGTAGAATGCTGTGAAAGAAAGTGAAATCAATTTAACTTTACATAGCTTGTCTTACAATAAATCGATTAAGGATTCAAGGGACTTTGTAGATTATAATGAAGGCAGTTACTACAATGTTTGACTTGATGAGCCTGGCAATATATTCTACGAGATATTCTACGAGATATATATATATTTTTTGAAAACTAAGTGTTATGGGGTACTCCCCTTTTTCATATAAGTGGACTCGACCAAAGTGTTACTTGGACTGCTGCCGTTAAATACCTAGAGTCAGTCAGGAGATAGAGATTGGAAGAGTGAGCTGAGATTGTGATTGAGTTGGAGGTAGAGTAATAGTGTGAGGTAACAGCTTGTAGAAGTCAGTTACTCTAAGGAAGTCCTACTTCGAGACTGTATATATATATATATATATATATATATATATATATATATATATATATTATTATTGCTGCTAACGGCGTTTCCGGATTTACTAACAGTATTACCCTTTGTATTATTGTGTAAATACATTTAATTTCTTATCTTTAATTCTTGCGTTTGTCATTCATTGGAGACCGAATTTCATCTCGGAATCCACAACACTAAGCGACATTTTTCACCTCTCCATTGGCCTGTGTAGGATCTGCATTATAAGATGATTGTGATACTATAGACACCCACATAGAAGAAGAAGAGGTAGTTTTTTCTCGATTTCAAATGTTTCTGTTTCATAGACCAGCGGATGGGCTCTTTTGAAGCTTGGTTTTCTAAGCGGCATCTATTTAACCGAAGTGGACTGGCAAGTAAAGCGATAGATTAGAGAATTTTAGAGATCAAGTGGCAACAAAACCGGAAATAGGGTATATCCGGGTGTTAATCTATATTAACAGTCATGCTTGCGATCGGGGCAGGGTTCTGTCCGCCCTTGGCTGGGGACACACGGACAAAGAGACATGACCGTCGTGTGGTTTCTGTGCATGTTCCGAAGTCTCCATTCGTACTTGGCAGCCATCACGTCCGGATAAGTACATCGGTGAGGAATTGGTAGGAGGAAGATCTGACAAAGCAGAACCCAAGTATCGACTACTTATCCACCCGAATGAACAGGCGAAACCCTGAATAAAACATTTACATATAATATGGGAATCAGTATTCGCGTTTTTATTTCTCGACGTGGACATTTATCTTTTTTCATCGTGCTGCCTTGTGAGCGTGCATCGAGCCTTTTCGCAGTTTTAGGTGAACACCAACGAGATCAAGAATCGGAATGCAATGTGGGACAATCATTTTTCCGGTTTTCCGGCGAGGGTCGCATTGTATGCTTACATGTCAATTGCGGCAATAGTCGATAACCCAAGGGATGTTTTAACTTTAACCGCATATACGCATGTCTAGATTTATTGTATATAAAATACAATTATGGCACAAGGCCAGAAATAGCGGGATGGACCGAGGCTGGTCATAACTTACTATCTTATATCTAGCTAATAAGATTCACGACCCATTCACTCATTACAATTTTCACATCCACCAAATGAACTTATCCATCATCATTCAATCCTCCATATACCACAATAAAGTATACTCTGAGAGGACTTACAAAAAAACCACAAGACATAAAAATTACCGTTATTCTATATACAAAAATCTATGGATGATATGTAATGAGGTGGGGGGGTGAACCCAAAAACAAACTAAAATATCAAAACAAATACAGAAAATAAAAAGATAACTGATGTTAGTTGGACCCGTCAAACCCTCAAAAGAATTCAGAGAGGTCTCTGTATTCTGCCTTTAGACAAAATCAAGAGGCTTTCTCTCACACAGGGAGAGGGAAAGGTTAAAATAAATACGGCCATGGGGAAAGAAGTAAGCTGACCCAGTCGAGATGAAATATGGGACCAAAAACAAACTGGAGAGGTTGGGAGTCTCTATTCGGATCATAACCAAAGTAGAAGCCGGAAACAGGGCGGGAACGACACTTACATTAACCAGTTGCACAAAACAGGATCTATCCTAACCAGGGGAGGGATCCAAAGGAAACCACCTCGATGTGACTTAGGTGAACCTAAAAAAGAAAATCAAAATCACGCTAAACGTGGCCGAGTGTATTATTTTCTGTCAACAGCGTGGGAAGAAAAATAAATGCAAATGTTTCTTCCTCCTTGAACGAACATTGAATGATGGATTTGTTTTTGACAGCTTATCAAAATCTTACTATTTAACCCATAGCTGGGGGAGAAAAGTTGGATTCCGAATATAGAGATTGCATTTAAAGCGTAAAACCGAATTTATGATATTTTACTAAACTTGTCACACATTGTAGCTTTGTTAGGGCACAATAAATACTGCAGCAGCATTGGGTTTACCAAGGGTAATGGCAATACTAATGACGAGGTTACCTGTTTCTTTATAAGGAAACATTCGACATTTATTGACTGAACAGTTGGCATTACTCTTGGTTGAAATTTATAAAATCTTTCTCTCAAAACAGTTTTCCAGGAAAATAAGTTACTTATTACTAACGAAATTTTCCCATTTACCCATTATTACAGTTTTCTTGTTTAGGAGTTTATTTTAGCTTTTAAAACTAATTATTGCTAATTTTTCCTCTAAGCATAATATAACAATTTTTTGCTGTTAATACTGTATAGGGGCTGATCTTTTTATAATTTCCTATTTGATTTTGGTGGGTATAGAGTTTTCTTTTTGGCTCCATATACATTTTAGTAGGGTTGTATTGTCTGCGTATTTTTTCTTTCGAATGACATTTTTTGGTTCTAATATAAAGCTTTTTCTGTGGCCTCTAGGTAATTTTTTTTGTCTGTGTTAACGTTATTATTTACGACGGGTTTGTATATTACGTCATTCCTTAAGCATTTATTGTTAAGTGGGCAATTTTCTTTGTTTATGCAGTTACATTTAATGGTATTATTTTGCTGTATGTTATTGTTGTAATTGTTATTGGTTTTGTTGAGTATTTTTTTTATTGTGCTTAGTTATTATTTTCTCTATGTTATCCATGCAGCTGTCTAATTTTGATCGTATTTTTATTGATAATTTTTGATAAGTTGCTGTTTTTAGGGAAGTGTTTGTCAATTATTTTGAAGAATATTTTCCCTATTTTTGTTTTTTATTGTATTGCTGTAAGTTGAGGCGGATTAACAAAATCATATTTCTTTCTTTCTTTCTTTTTTTTTTTAATTATTTTCGGTTTTGTATTTTAGTTTGGTTGAACATCCGCTATTTCTTAGGGCTGATTCATATTTTTTTTTTATTTTCATTGAATATTTTTAGGCTACTAGAATTTGTTGAAATTCTTTTATTTATAGATATGAGTATTTTTTGAATATATTAGGTTGGTGGGTAAAATGTTTGTTAAAGCATTTTGGGTTGTTTTATTTTCTATGATTTGTAGATTCCGTTGTTTAGGTCGAATGTTATATCTAAGAAATTTTTATTGCATTGTATATCTATTGTAAATCCTAGGGTTTTGAAAGTTTTTATTATTTCTTGCTTTATTTTTTCTGTAGTTCTACCATTGCAGTTTCTTAGAATTAATAAACCGTCGTCCCTGTATAGACCCATATATTTTTTGTTAATAATATTCGTTAATGCTTATTCTTTTTGGTTTGTAAGTACAGTGCTGTTCAATAAAAGTGACTCGCCTGATATTTTACTAAATTTTCTCTTCTCCGATGAAACGAAAGTTGAGCTAAATTCAAAGGAGAAAACTTATGTAGCATGTTGCTCAACTGCTTTCTCGAAAGCCTGTACTTTATAATGCTCCATAAGTTTTCTATGGGGTTGAGGTCAGGAGATTGGGTCGGCCATGTCATAACACTCACCTGCTTCTCATCAAAGTATTCCTTCATCAATTTTGATTTGTGACAGGGAGCATTATCCTGCATAAAAATGAACTTGGTGGGGTCGATTTGCATCCTTTCAGCAGAAGGGAGCAGACAAGACTCTAAAATTCTCTTGTACTGCTAGCTCCTGATGGTCTTTTCAATAGGTTTTAAGAAACCAGTTCTATGAAAAGAAAAGCATCCCCAGAACATTATACTGAACGGATGCTTGATAGTACTTACTGCTAAATCCAAAGAGCTTTCAAAGCTGCTTCTTCGGATTTTAGATCGCTTATCCTTTGAATTTAGCTCAACTTTTGTTTCATCGGAGAAGAGAACATTTAGTAAAAAAAATCAGGTGAGTCACTTTTATCGAACAGCACTGTATATTAGGATGGACCCAAACGTAGCCTGTTTTTGGTAATAATATTTGTTAATTTTTGTTAATTTTTTGTAAAATACATATATTGGACGCTTTAGTACACATCATCAGTGATGTTTCTAGCCGAGGTTCATTAGGGGTTTCAGGTCTTTCAACATCATACTCTCTCTCCACGGTGACCCAGTCGATATTGATCAGGTATCGACTTGTGTACCTTCCGTCAGCTACAACTTTTTCCATCTTCCGAAATGCACACCAAACGACTCTTCTTGGCAATTTATTGTCCAATCGCAGATGACTTCCGGTTCGCCAGCCGAATTCACTCTTCCATTAAAAAAAAGAAGGAAATACAGCCACAATTTCTATCTGATCAGGAATATGGCGGCCTACTTGGTTTGAAGTGGTAAGTACAGATTTGATTCCCCCCACCCCGAGACATATACAAGCACGCGCAGAGAAACGCACTCAAATATCACATTCTGCTTACACATATTCCCTTTTTAATTCATTTTAATTATCATCAGGCTAAGGAAAAGGACAAGAAGAAAAAAAAATCCTTCCCTCCCTTTCGCTATTTTTTTCTCTTTCTTTTTTCCTTCCCGACCCTCCACCTATATGAGTTACACACATATCAATACCGCCACACACACACTCACAAATACCATAACCCTGGTAGGTAGCAAACAGGTGCTAGATCTTAGCCAGGGATCACCCGTAGGTAACAATGGTTTTGGGGTACTCTAATTCTGTCCCCTAGTCGAAACTCCATTGTCGGGTGTAGTTTTCGGTAATACCCGTATATATATATATATGTATATATATATATATATGTGTGTGTGTGTGTGTGTGTGTGTGTGTGTGTGTGCGTGTAATATCGTCATTATTGCAAATTCCTGTTCGTAATATTCAAATTTATTGATTATTTATTTTAAATTTATTTATTTTAAATAAATTATACGTTTAATTAATTTTATCTAATTATTTTGCATTATTGATTTTCAGCAATTATCGGACATTTGTTAGATTAAATTGTGGCTATATTTAATCATCACATATTAAGATAAACTCAGTAAATATTATTAATAAATATTTATAAATATATTGTTTATTTACTTAGGGTATTTTTATTTTATTTCAATTATTTTATTCGTTTATATGTATTGCATATTATTTTATTGTTTGATATATTTTATAGTCTTAACCGTATTACGACGATCTGCTTTCCAACCGTCGTTAGATGACCAAATATACGCGTACTTAGGATGTTATATTGGTAAATATATTGCATGATTATGAATGCGCGGTCGTTTCCCATATATGGCAGGGATTCTTGGCCTCATCTAGGTTTAATTCGGGCAAAAAATAAGGAACAGAGTGTATCAAAGCATAGAGATCTAAGACATGCCCGTATTAAAGATAAAAATCGAAAGGAGTGGCCTTTCAGTATCTGTCTATATTTCTGAGATGAGGTATTATATACACTATTTATATTATTCGGACTATTGTCCTCATCTTTGTCGCCATATTTATTACAACGTTTCGGGCGTTGTACGCTCCGGCCTTCTTCAGTATCTGTCTATATTTCTGAGATGAGGTATTATGTACACTATTTACATTATTCGGACTACTGTCCTCATCTTTCACGCCATATTTATTACAACGTTTCGGACGTTGTACGCTCCGGCCTTCTTCAGGTGGTTGGACACATGGCACAGTGGATAAAGGCGTTGGTTAGATCCCGTGACAGGACCCAAAGAGTGTGAGTTCAATACCCAGTTAAGGCAGTGGAGAACTTGCAGAGGGGAATCAACAGAAGATAACTGACATCCATTAAAAACATGGCACGTGGAACTAGAACAATCTACCCCAGTGAGCGAAATAAAGGGTACGGTTCGACATTCCAACCACCTGAAGAAGGCCGGAGCGTGCAACGGCTGAAACGTTGTAATAAATATGGCGACAAAGATGAGGACAATAGTCCGAATAATGTAAATAGAGTGGCCTTTCATGACAACTTTCATTACGTGGTTGGATAAGAAGGATTGAAATGCTAAATCCTATCAAACGACTTCGAAATATCTAAAGCAACAACCCGAGCTTCGCCGTTTTTAACTAAAGGTGACAGGCTCTTTCAGCACTGACCATGAGAAGTGAATGCCATATTGTTTCTCTGAAAGAAGATTCTAGGAGCTGAGATGTTTTAAATAATTTGGAGTAATTTAGAGACTAGTTCTTTGCCAAAGAGTGAAGACTTCGCTAGTAGGACGTTTCGCAAGAGTTCTTAAAAACAGGAATTACAGAAAATGATTTTCAATCATCTGGAAAGCAAGAAGCAGCAAAGCATCTAATGTAGAGCTTGAAGAAAACAGCGGTCAGTTCAGGGGCACATTTCCTTGGGACAATTGCTGGAATGCAATCGAGTTCACATGTTTTAAGTGGTTCAAGTTTGAAAATCATGGACAGAGCTATATGCATACCACGCAGAAGAGACTCAGTTCTAAATGTAATGTCGGTCAAATGTATTCCCGATGAGTAGAGAGTAGAATTGAAAGAGAATTTGCAGGTAAAGCATTCTTGCTTACTACACTCTTACAGAACCGTATGTAACCACGGAACCAAAAGCTATCTGGTGTCTCATTCTATAAGCAAAGATTCAAACTCTTTGTGGATACGTTTTTACGTATTACGAGCAAACAAAGACTCGTTTGTTGTGATCTGAGCTGTCACGTTGGTATAGCCAGAAAAAAGTGATTCTTGTGGGTTATAGCAACTGAATAAGCAGGTGTGAACCAAGGAGATGATTGTGGTTTTATCTGGTATTTACGAGAAGGCGAAAAAAAAAAAAAAAGTTTCGATGCCGGCTTTCACCCAAGAAGAAACTTCAGAGGTACAATTATCAGCAGGAAGACTAAAGATTTCACTCCAAGAAAATCGCTAAATGATTCCCAGTCAGTACATTGGTAGCAGGGAGAAGTCTTGTGAATAGGTGGTTCGTGCTTAATAGACGACTCAAAGGAAATATCAACAGACACTATATCCAAACTGCCAAGAAGAGAGAGTTGAAAAGCACGGCATGAGTCAGGAGAGGAGGGAAGGAACAGATTGAATAAGTGCAGGCATATAGGTCAGAAGTATAAAGGAAACAAGAAGGAACATCGAATATTTCACAGAGAGATTGAGTAACAGGAAATTAAAGTCTGAATACCAGTAATATCAATAGTAATAGAATGATGAGGTTATTTGATGCGATGAGCATTGAAATCGTCAAACACAGAGTGGGGAGAGAGCCATGTCTATTTGAAATGCTAATCAAACAACAAAGATCTTAACAACAAAAAATGGCCTGTAATGCTGTTGTCATTTCAACTTTGCTATATGGTCGTGAAATTTGGATTCTATATGGACATCCAAAAATTACATCATTTTCACCAGCAAAAGCTTCGTTCAATCTTGAACATCAAATGGAATTATTATGTGACCAACGTCAAAGTCATGGAAAGTACCAACAGTCAAAGCATCGAATCGCTGGACATTAAACACTGTCTTCGATGGTCAAGGCATGTAGCAAGAATGGAAGAGTCAAGGAAGACCATATGGACAATTTGTCTGGGGGGGGGGATAAAATAACAACTTTTAAAAATGAAAACCGCAATGAATATTTCAAAGAGCAAGTCATTTTTTAAATAGCCTTGCCAAAATAGCGGCTCGGATTGAGGAATCGGAGAACCGAGGTCGAATTCCAGTCGAGTTTGATACATTCACTTATGTGGTAATACGCTTTCGACATGTGAATACACTTCTTCTCCTCCAGCTATGGGTAAATAATAGGGCGAACTGAGTACGATAGACTTTAGTGGAAACTGGTCTAATCTAGGAGAAGGACAACTCTGAATTCAAAACCCCAACTATGGGTTAAATAGCTTCACCAACTTGCAATTGACCAAGCGTGGTGAGTACAACTACACCCTTGACGGTATGATCCATCAGGGAGGCACTGACTCTAACAAGAGTGAGAAGGCCCTTGATTTGGATTTGGAGCCTTGCCAAATCATATGGATGTCATCCATAGCATTCAAACTCGTACAGAAAGGTTTAAACTCTCAGCTACATACCACCGTTTTTCCATATGTTTTTAATCAAATTCACCCCAAGCAAGGCAGTAAAGCCACTAAGACACAAGGGGGTTAATGGGCGTGAAAGAATTAGAAAACAGAAAACATTACGAAGGAGCTGGAACAATAAAAGAGTAATCAGGAAGACAGTAGATAACGATTGACATTGTATTTAAATTTTAGAAGATCAAAGTTGGACGGAATGCAGATTCAAAATGGTGCGACTTGCTTCCGCAAGCCACTTTCACGACATGCAACTACTGCCCTTTAATTTGCATTACAATGAAACTGAAAATGGTCATAAAGTGTATGATAATATGATTGAGAGTTCTCGTCTGTCGGATAAAAGGTCGTCATGGAAGGTGAGTTTTGCTTCAGTGCCGCGCGTACGGCATAATGCTGGCAGCTACGACGCTATATCTCAGTGGCGTAGAATATACAAACCATCGTTGCGAATTGGTTTGTATATTCTATTCCGTTAAGCATTAGATTATATGTTTTATTCTGAAACTAGCAGCGTGGCCCAGCGTTGCCCGGCGTTGCCCGGCGTTGCCCGGCGTTGCCCGGCGTTGCCCGTGCTTGATTAAAAAATCGTACGACTCATACAGCAATCGCTATCACTTGACTTTTTGCTATCACTTGATATTTTTGCCCTTCCTTGCCTTTAAAGGAGTGGCCTTTGCCGTGCTGATGTTGCTACATGCCTTACTTCTTGCCTATCTTACACTGCGA
Source organism: Acanthosepion lycidas (assembly GCA_963932145.1). Lineage (NCBI taxonomy): Eukaryota > Metazoa > Mollusca > Cephalopoda > Sepiida > Sepiidae > Acanthosepion > Acanthosepion lycidas. The sequence continues at coordinate 10,873,197 of OZ010599.1, forward strand.
ATTTTTTCTAAGCTCTATACTAAACATTAAATCTGTTACGAAAAAAGAACTAAACAAAATGATCACAAAACGATCAGCTTTAAAAAAGGACTCGTAACTGGAAAATCCGAAGGAAAAAAGAATATTAACAACAAATACTTTTTCACACCCAACCCAGTTCTGCGGAATCAGAATCAACGTTGAGTTTAAGCAAGCGAATGAGCCAATTGGAGTAAAGTGCCATGCAGATTTAAATTTTTCCCACTTGTAACGAATGCAGCTATCGATTTTTTTTTGCATGCTAGCATGCTAGTTAACATTCGTGTCAGTCAGCTGTTGGCTCTCACGCTGGCCAATAGAATCTTCCTGCCTATTCGTGGCAGCCAGCTATAGGCTCTCACTCTGGCCAGTAGAAAATGGCCACAAACTACATGAAAACTGCCGGAGAAGAATGAAAAAATCTATTATTTCCACTATCGATGGGAGTTGGGAAATGAGAAGTCGGTCTTGGCCTTCTCGCTAACTTGGAGCGTGTGCATGTAAATTTTGGTGCAAATCCGTCGAAAATTGCGGTCGTGCATTCGTTACACACACGCACACATACACACACATCCTACCTTTTATAGATAGAGATATGCACTTATGTTGACGGAGTTGAAAAGAGGAAATAAGCATGACCGGTGACAAGGTTAAAATGCGACTTGCGAAAATGACGGATGATTGCGACGTCGATAGAAGCCTTAAATTAAATTATCTCCCTTTTTCCAAGTACGTCTTAAAACGATCTCTAATTTTATTTTATTTAATTAAGTCAAAAGCATCTGAGTGCGAATGAACTTCATTCTTGGAATGGATACACGGAGAAGGAAAACAAAACAAATGAACAAAACAAAGAATCCATTTGACAATCATTTACAGACACACAAAACACAGTTCACTTTTGGGCAAATCATAAACTCAAATAGTCTGTAATCAAATCGGAACACAATCTTGTGATGCTTAGCAAATATCTCAAACTAATTGAAGACTGTTAACATATATGGTCTGGTGTCCCCCGCTGTTCATCACAAGGTTCTCGACAAAATTCAAAGACGGATTTGTAATGTGATCGTTCCTGACTTGGAGTCTCAACTCCAGTCACTTTCTCACAGACATAATGTGACTTCCCTATGTTTTTTTCTACAAATATTATCAAGCTATTTTCACTGGTGCCCAACTGCATTAATTTAAGCGTGTTACTAGGTTGTCATCTCACCCTTTTACTGTCGAAACAGTTAAATGTAACTGCCTTTTCTACTCCAACAGCTTCTTCTCTCGCAATTTCCGACAGTGGAACTCCTTTTTTCTTACTTGCTTCCTATAAACTATAATCTTCAAAAATTTAAATGTAATATCAATCGACATTTTCTGATGCCTTCATCCCCATCCTTCTCGTTATCCCCCCCCCGCAAAAAAAAAACAAAAAATCTCTCATTTCTCTCTCTGTAACTCCTTACGTGTTAGTGGTTCCCGCCTTGCTTGGTGTGAAATGCTTTTATATATATATATATATATATATATATATATATATATATATATATATATATATATAAAAATAAAAATAACATTTACCGGCTTTAATGTCCGAAAAATTTTCATAGAAAACACGCGTCCTCCGACAGGAATCGAAACTGTATCCTATACGGAACCATCATATAGGCTGACGTGCTTTTACCGATTGAGTCACAGAGGATCGTTTCGGTTAGCCAGGTCGATTTTACTGTTTTTAAACCACCTTGGTAACTGAAACGCTCCTCTGTGGCTCAATTGGTAAAAGCACGTCAGGCTATATGACGGTTCCGTATAGGATACAGGTTCGATTCCTGTCGAAGGACGCATATTTTCTATGAAAATTTCTCGGACATTCAGGTCGGTAAATGTTGTTAATACTGTTTATTATAAACAGAGCATTTACTTAAATATTTGTATCCATAAAACGAATGCATAAACATAAAAAATGTCTTAAAAATAATTATCGGACGTTGTCCATTTTATAATATGTGTTTATGTTTAAATAGTACAGAAATCCACCCACACATATTTCTTTCTTAGGTCTTTGATCAGATGAAGCCTAGAAGAGTGAAACGCTTAATGTAGTTTTAAGGAAACGGATTGCTATTTGTCATATTCTTCAAATTTTGTTTGGATTCTGTATCCTATTTTATATGCATAGAGAAATAGATATATAGTTTAGAGCAGACTGAGATAGATAGATGAGAACAGACTGAATATATATATATATGTGTGTGTGTGTGTGTGTGTGTGTGTGTGTGCATATGTGTGGTAAGATAACGAACAAACAGGAAAGATTTATCAATCTAAATTGTTTCACTTTTATTAAAGCTTCATCAGAGAAATTCATCAGATGAAGCGTTAATAAAAGCGAAATATGTTAGATTGATAAACGTTTCCTATTTATTCTTTATCTTATCATTCTATTGGATTCCGATCGATAATCCTGTCCAATGGTGATTACGAAGGTGTTTGGAGTGATCACTCGTGATGTCGACGTTATGCCTCCATTCATCTTCCCACAGGGCCTCAGACTCAACACTGAGGCCTGCATTAATTACCTTGAAGAGGTAGTGCTGCCCTGGGTCAAGAGGGTGGCTGCTGGAAGACCCTATGTCTAGCAACAGGACTCTGCACCATGTCACACAAGCAGCAGAACACAGTCATGGCTGTCATTTCTGAAACCACATCACTCCTTACATCTGGCCACCTAACTCCCCAGACTGCAACCCCCTTGATTAATATGTGTGGGACGCACGCAGTTGAGCGAGAGACCAACAAAACTCTTTGTAACACCAAAGATGAACTGAAGACAAGGATTATGGCAGCATTCACTAACAAAGAGATCGCCCAGAAGAGATGCAGGAGATTCTGAAATTCTGGAAGCCGTGGTTGAAGCCAATGGCGATTTTATTGGATAAATTTACTCTTTAGTATTTCAAGATGTTTTTTGTGTAATTTTGGTAAATATATCTGTTAAAATGAGATGTCAGTGTTATTTTCATTTTGCGTCATTTAGAAGACAATTTATCCATCTCACTATCTATCTATCTATCTATCTATCTATCTATCTATCTCAGACTGTTCGTATCTATCTATCTATCGATCTATCTATCTATCTATCTATCTATCTATCTATCTATCTATCTATCTATCTATAAGAAGTATTTTGTATCGCTGCTCGTCACAGTTCGTCCGTGAATTCTCACTGTACATTTAAATGATTATGGCAAATGCCAATATACAATACGGATGATTTAAAACCTGCAATTTATTAATTTAAACCCTGGCAATGTCAATTAACCTTACTAGTGATCCAAGAGCGCATGCGCATTACTATTCGTCCATAATTGGCTGATTATACATATGCTGACAAGATGAACGCTATTCAAACGAACAAGATAAAATATCAACGTAGTTATCGATAAAATTCCATAATTAGTTCTTTTAATAATACAATGGTTTTATTCGTTTTCTTCTTATTCAAAATTTTCTTCTTGAACCTCTTTCTTTCACGTTCATCTTTCCTCCTTTATTTTCCTTCTTCTATCCTGTAACATTCATTCCCTATCTCTCCCATTTTTCTTTGCTCCTCCACCTCCTCCTCCTATTACTATAACCACCCCCACCCAGAAATCTATTTGCTGGTACCTGACTTTCAAATCATGCATTCTGTAGATGTTATAATTACCTCTATCTCTCTCATTCTGTTCATATCTATCTATCTATCTATGTACGGAAAATATGATATATAAATTTATATATCGAAATAATAGTTGGATGAGAGTTGTGGTGTAATATATATTCCAGTCGGGTTCGCTACATTAACTTACGTTAAAAATACCCTTAAGAAAGTTATGAATCAATCTATTCTCCCCAACCCCCCAGTTATGGGTTAAATAGCAGGACAGACTGGGTCCTATAGCCTTGGCTGGCAGCCAATCTACTATGGGGAAATCTTCTGCCTAGTCAGTCAGGTATCGAAAGAAACATGATCTCCCAAGTTTGTATCACGTATGGCACTCAAGTGAGTAGGTAAACCAACGCGTTTCGTCCTCTGATGGATTTTATCAAGCCATATGCATTTACCTCGATATAGTACATCAGAGAACAAAACCAGTTGGTAAAGAATAGTATTGCTTTTGTTCTTTATTCATATTGTTTATATATATATATATATATATATATATATATATATATATATATATATATATATACTAGCAGTAGAGCCCGGCGTTGCCCGGGGATGTAACAGTAAGAGATAGATCAAGTATCGACCATCATAAAGACTGAAAAATAAAATTGACAAAGATTATTGTTTAAGGTTGATGGACACGCATGTCTTAATTAGTTTTCTTTTCTTTTCTTTTACGAATTGGTCAAACCCAAACTCAAACAAAAACATTGTTTTCAATCGTTATGAGTCTATCGAGTGAATAGAATCTTATTATAAACAATTGTCTTGTAAATGGAATTTTTAAAGCATTCTGAATGTAAAAATAAAGAAAAAAGTGTGCAAGACAATAAGAAACATTACCTGCCAAAAAAAAGTGAAGTTTTGTTGAAATCGGTTGAAAAATGTAGGAAATCCGATCCCATATATAAACGAACACACACACACACAGACAGACAGACAGACAGACACACACACACACACACACACACAACCTGGGTTTTATAATAAGTATAATTCGATAACTCGATATTAATAAGTATAACTCGATATGAGTTGTCCCCCTTTCATTAATGCCTCTTAATTGTGTTTTCAAATTGATTTCGTGCAAAAACAATTGTGTTTTTCTAATTTTTGGCGCTGTCAGAACTACCGCAAGGTAATTTTATGTAGTCCTGTGAAGTTTTGTTGAAATCGGTAGAAAAATGTGAAATCCGATCCAATATATAAACGTACACACACACACACACACACACACACACACACACACACACACACACACACACACACACAATCTGCGTTTTATAAGTAAGATATATAGATGTATATGTCTGAAGTTTTACATTGCCACTACTATTTTTCTACGCTTTTCTCACTTTCTTTCTTATTCCTTCGAATACAACTAAAAGAATCCATCATCTTATGTTTCCGATCTTCTCTTATCCTTTTTCTGTATCTTCCCATTCTCTTCCTTATCCTTTTCTATACAACTAAAATAATCCTTCATCTCTTGACTCTGATCTCACATCCTTTCCTGTATCTTCCATTCTTTCCAATACCCGACTACCTGAATCGATCATTCAACCAACAAAGCTTGCTATATTTTTTCCTCTCTCTCTCCTTCTCACTCTCTATGTATATACAGTTATTTTTTTCATTCACCTGGTTTTTTCCTGCTTCCTTGCCACCTACTTCTCATCGCTCCTCCTTCAAATGCTCTTTTCTGCCTACTTCCTCCTTTACTTGTTTTTTTCTCCCCCTTCATTCCTCCCTGTGCCCTGTCGGCTGGGGCTTCAAAATACGCCGTATGCACCTCTGCAGAGGGGTAAAATGAGGTATACTGGATATGACGATAAACTAGATCCGGCAGCAAGGTATTTAATCGGGAGGGTTTGTGAAGCGTGAAACCACCTCTTAATTGCTGAACGGGGATGGTAGCAACGATTAGGGTCACAGCTATGGGCAAATAGTAAATCCCACAAATACTATGAAAGTATAAAACAGATTTTTATAGTAAAAATACCAGTGATACATTTTTGAAAAAAAAAGCCCAAAATTTTTTTACCTGCAGTACATTCCAGACGGCACATGTATTTCGTACAAAAGAGAAAGTTCGAATAACCCCCAGCGACAAACTATTCCAGACGGCACTTGTATTTCGTACAAAAGAGAAACTTAGAATAATCCTCAGCAGGTAACCTATTCCAGACGGCGATTATATTTGGTAAAAAAGAGAGAATTATAATACATCTCAGCGACCTGATTATTCCAGACGGCACTTGTATTTCATACAGAAGAGAAACTTAGAATAACCCTCTTCACCAAACTTATTCCTAGGGGCTTTTGTAATTGGTACAAAATTGCGAGTTCGAAGAAAGCCCCAACAGATAACCTGTTCCTGTCGGCACTTGTATTTCGTACAAAAGAAAAAGTTCGTATAATCCTCAGCAGCATACTCTTCCAGATGGCACGTGTATTAGGCACAAAATAAAAGTTCGAATAACACTCGACTTCATGACTATTCCAGACGGCGTTTGTATTTGGTAGAAAAGAGTAAGTTCGAATAACTTACACCGGCATGACTATTCCAGAAGGCACTTATAAATAGTACAAATTAAAAGGTTCGAAGAACTGTCAGCGGCATGACAATTCCAGCCGACACGTGTATTTGGTACAAAAGAGTAAGTTCGAGTAACCATCATCGCCAAAACTTTTCCTTGCGGCACGTGTGTTTGGTACTAAAGGGAAAATTAGAATAGCCCTCAGTAGCAAACTTATTTCACACTGCACATGTATTTGGTACAAAAGTGAAAATGTGAATAATCCTCAGCGGCATGACTATTTCAGATCGCACTTGGACAAAAGAGAAAGTATAACCCTTGGCAGCAAAAACTATTTCAAAATCGAAAGTTCTAATAACCATCAGCGGCATGACTATTTAAAGTGGCACTTGTATTTGGTACAAATGTGATTTTTCAAATAAACGTCAACGGCATGACTATTCCAGGCGGCACGTATATTTGGTATAAATGAGAAAGTGACATAATTATTGGAAACGGCGTTTTTATTTTCGAATAACTCCCAGCAGCAAATCTATTCCAGACAGCTCACGTATTTGGTACAAAAGCGAATGTTCGGATCAGCCTCAGAGGGATGACTATTTCAGACGGCACTTGTATTTGGTACAAAAGTGAATGTTTGAATAAGCCACATCGGCATGAATATTCCAGACGGCACTTGTATTTGGTACAAAAGTAAATGTTTAAATAACCCTCAGCGGCATGACTATTCTAGACGGCTCTTGTATTTGGTACATAAGCGAACATTCGAATAAGCCTCACGGCATGACTATTTCAGAGGCACTTGTATTTGGTACAAAAGTGAATGTTCAAAAAGCCTCAGCGGCATGACTATTCCAGACAGCACTTGTATTTGGTATAAAAGTAAATGTTCAAATAACCCTCAGCGGCATGACTATTCTAGATGGCACTTGTATTTGATACAAAAGCGAACATTCGAATTAGCCTCAGCGACATAAGTATTTCAAACGGCACTTGTATTTCGTATAAAAGCGAATGTTCGAATAACCCTCACTGGTATGATTATTCCAGACGACATTTGTATTTGGTACAAAAGCAAAGTCTGAATAAACCTCATCATCCTCACTATTCTAGACGACGCATTTATTTTGTATCATATAGAAAATTTGAATAACCTTCAGTGGCAATACTTTTCCAAACATCACTTTTATTTGATACAAAGAGAAAGTTTGATTAATCCTCAACGGCATGACTATGTCAGGCCGAGCTTGTATTTGGCACAAAATAGAAATTTTGGATAACCTTAAATGGCATGACTATTCCAGACGGCACTTGTATTTGGTACGAAAGTGAAAATCGAGTAATCTTCAACGGCATGACGATCATGCTTAAAATCCACACCGGCATTATTATTACAGATTGCACCCTCATTAGTAACAAAAGAATAAGTTGAAAAATCCCGAATTTTGCAGAAAGGACTTATTTTTTCACAAAAGAGAAAGTGGCAAAATTCCCACTGGTATGACTACTGCCGTGTGGGACAGTCAAGCCGGTGGGAATGTTTGAATTTACTCTCTAAACCAAGGGTCGGCAACCTAGGGCCCGCGAGCCTGATTACCAATGACTCTATTTTTAACATGAGAGACGACCTTCAAATGAAATTTGTTATATGTCATTTTCCATAGAATGTCTACACATCTCAGTGCGCTAAAAATATTAGACTATCTGTCAGTTATCTTTCATGAGGCTTATTTTACCAAGTTGCGTTTCCTACGTTTTATGTCAAATAATGGATACATATTTCTTATGACCCTTGGCTACATTAAAACGTAACAGAAGTGAAAGGAACGATAAAGTGAAAGAGGCCAGGGAGGGACTGACATGCGAGGTAGCAGAAATCTAAAGACAGTTAAACATACGCGCATTATACATACATGCCTCATGAATGTGTGGATGATACCGCATGTGTACGTACGTAAGTGTATATGTTTGCAACTATTTGTACTCGTATGTATGGGTATATGTGCTTCGTTTCTGTTTGATGTGTGTGTGGTTCGTTTGTGGAACAATTTTCAATAACAGTTTCAAACCTACGCGTCATAATTTCATCTAATTTCACTTCGGTTGATTTTTTTTCACTTTGAAGTATTTTGACGTTCCTTTGAGGAAAAGTAATTTTTGTTAGGTGTTTTTTAATTTTAGATTTTCTTTTGTTTTTCTGATTTCTCAATGTTTATTTTCATTATGGTTTTAAATATTTAGGTTGACAGGGGGTCTGCATATGTAATTTTCCTTAATTTTTCATTAATGTCCTTCGTCCGGCCCGCGACCCGTCATTATAACACGATCCGGCCCGCGAGGTTGAATGAGTTGCCGACCTCTGCTCTAAACTATTCTTCTGGCTTCCGATATTTCACCACGGTCGTATGTTTCATTTATTATTTCAATAATTTTGTCCTTTCTAAAATCGTCTAACACCGAATATCATTTCTATAAATCACCCCCTCTCGCTGTATAGCGTGCCACTATTTACAATGGGCACTGACTGTAGGAGAGTCGTTTTACGTGCACTACACTTAAGCTATTAACAGCGATATTTTTTGTTGTTCAGAATAAAAACTCTTCTCCATTATGTAACCTTCTTCTCATAAGCCAGTGTTAATGTCTGGCTTCAAGAAAGAGAAAATATTCAAATGAGAACTAAGAGTTAGAGGTAACAAAGTACAGAAGTTTAAATATCTGGGAAGTGTTTTACAGAAGACGGAAATTACGACACTAAAATCATGACGGGCATTTGATTAGCAAAATATATCTCCCAAACCTAAAGAGAGAGAACATTAAAAGAAGCAAAGTTAAGATGACAAAGGATAACGATTGACATTGCGTTTAAATCCTTGAAGATCAAAATTGACTGGAAAGCAAAAAACTCCAATAGAGTTCCACAAACGAGAAGTGCGAGAGAAGAAACTGTTAACATAGAACTTACGGTTACATCTATTCATATAAAAAAGAATCAGACCTAGCTGACAATCTAGTACAGCGATTAAATTCGTAAAGTTAATGTACCAAAGAGGTAAGCTCTTCATAACAGTTATCATGAAATTATTCATAGAAAAGACACAGAGAAGCTACATTACGGCGGGGGAAATGTGACTTAAGTCGATGTATATATATATATATATATATATATATATATATATATATATATTGATACATGTTTCATTAAATAATATAGACAAGTTTTGTCTATTTATTTTATGTAAATTCTTTTCATATCGTCTGATAAGCTTAATAACATTATCATTAAACGGAGAAAGAAAATCACAATATTGATACATATTTTTTAATCTTATCTAAGCTTTCGGCTTAGATAAGCCATTATCAAAGATGACAATTACATTACAATATATTAAGCAATACACGGACAAGACAGTGATGATAGTCTGTTTCTGTTTACATGGAAGATTTCCGAGCAACGACAAACTCGGACATATAAGACGCTGGAAGCGAAAATCGCACCGCAGCTCGTGACGTCACACATGACCACGCCAGAGTGAATTCGAGAAGTATTAAGTATGGGAAACCGTTGGTATAAACTAATGGCTTCTCTTACCAATTATAGAAATTTAAGAATATTTGTGGACATAGTTTATTTTGTTCAGGTTAGCTTTCAACTGTTTTATGTATATAGCTTCAAGAATTTTTAGTTTTTGTTTTCATGTTTAAGTATAGTTGTGTTTTTAACAAGGATTTTCCGGAATTGTGGATACGGCCAGGCATGTTGTTCTAAATGCCTAAAAATGTTCATTGTTGGGTTTTTCACCTTTTAGGAGTTGGATTACTTCTAATGTTAACAGTATATTTACTAGGAAGGTAGGGAGTAATGAGTTGGTTAATGTATTTTGTTAGATGATATACAGGAGCTGGAATTTGCGATATGATAGGACGGAGAGGATAGTTAGGTTTATGTATTTTTATAGTGTCGTATATGTAACCAGGTCTATAATCACCAACAATTTTAGGGAGTTTTGAAGAGTTCTGATCAGAATTATTAGCATTAATGAGTTTATTAAGCTTAAGATTTTGGTTGGTCGGGTTCTTGTTGAGGTTTTAAACATTTTGTGATCGATGAGTATGTGGTCAAGTTTTTTGTTGTAATGCAATTTGTTTGGGATGACGAAAATATTAGTATTATCGTTTTTTTTTTTTTACAATTTTCTCAGGGTGGTTGCATAGTTCTTGTGCGGCAATTTTTAGTTGTTTAGAAAGTATTTTTGAGGAGTTTTTGCTTTTATCATGCCGATCCTTGAATGCCTCGGCCTTAAGTAAGTCTTTAAATTCTGGTGTTGTTTCTATTAGTTGTTCATCCTGGAGTTCAAAGACTTGCTTAATTACTTTTACGGTAATTGTTTGGATAAGCTCTTCGCTATGATACCTAGACTCTACAAATTAAAGGGGCGGTATTAGACTATCGACGAGATCTCCTCAATTCACAGTTGGCCAGATGTAATCTTAAGTTCTATTCTAACAGTTTCTTTTCTCACACTTCACGCTTGTGGAACTCTCTTCCTGCTTCATCTTTTCCCGCCGTCTTTTATATTAAAATTTTTTAAATGCAATGTCAATCGCTATCTATTGTCCTGATTATTCTTTCTTTGTTCTCGCTCCTTAGTAATGTTTCTGTTTTCTAATCCTCTCAAAAGTAACCTTGTGTACCTTAGTGACTTTATCGCCTTGCTTGGGGCGAACGCGACTAAAAAAAAGAGAAAAAAGCTCACACGGAAACTTGAAGGCAAGAAAACAGCAAGTAACCTATTTAACGATTTTGCATGAATGGATTGAGGGTAGGTAAAGTAAGATGGTAAATTGCCAAAGATTAAAGCAATAAAAACAAGAAGTTGTGGAGGGCCATGATCACATAGTTCATGAAAAAATGTTCTTGCTAAATGTAAATAAAAAATTTTTACACTGTTATTTGTGATGCTTTTCATTGCGTCTTTAAATCAAGAAACGCATCAGAATCCTTTTTTTCATATAGTAGGGTTCACACTGTACAAGGCAAGGGGGCCACTCAAGGTAGAGGGTTACATTAAGGAGTAGTTTATATGGTTAGGAGAGGAAGATAACGGTTAATTGTAGACTTGAATAGATTACGATTATAGTGATCGGGGAAACACCCTCTTCGGAGTCTTTTCCACGGGGCAGTGGTTCACGGGAGTAGAATTGAAGCCTCATCCCTCAAGTGGAATGGTTTGCTTTCATAGAAAAGCAACATTTCTAAATCCTGATTAAGGTTACATCCCGCTTGTGAGAGATAGGTTGTAATACTTGTAAAATCTGCTATCTGATAGACTCTAAGTGCTTTATTGTTAAGACTTAATTTTTTCAACCAAGTCAGATTAGTCCCGCGTCGTGTCAGTGAAAATTGAAGCTTAGGAAGATTGTGTTGCCTCAACCCATAAATGGAATTGCCTGTTTTCTAAATCCTGATTAATACCACTGCTGATGCCGTAGAAAATCAGTCTCGCCATAGTCCAACTTTGACACAAGGCTAGAATCATGAGTCCACTAGTGAGGATCGAATATATTTTAGTTCCAGTGGACGGGTTTCATAATTAAGACTCAAGGGTAAGACACCCCAGATAATATAAAGTTTAGGTTTGTTTGGCACAAATTTCGGAGAAGCCAATAATAATTACTCCTTATAGTAGTATTGATCTGCAAGATTCGCTTTCCAATCATTTCTTAGCGATGTATAGTCTAAATCATTCTTTGTACGGCTCAAGGCCAACAATGTGGGTCAACCAACCTAATAAGGATCGAACAACTATCGCAAGCTTGTTAAAAAATGCTCCACGGTTGGAAAAATCTTTATTTGATTAAAACCTAACAAAGTGAATCGTGTCGATGTTTTTTAATTGAAAAGGAGAGAATAAGTATTTCTGTTTGAATCAGGTTGATCGATTTTTTGCAATTAACCAAATTGATTTCAAACCCACAAATGCACAGATATTTTTTTTTAATATGGCGGAGTGGCATTTTGAAATTGCCACCACCCATTCGGAATTGTACTCCATTTTGTTTTTAGTTTTTGTTTTCGTTTGTCGATTTGCTTTTGTTTTGTTGTTTAATTTTATTTAGATTTCTTTCTTAATTCCAAACCCATTAACTCGAATGGTGATGTATATGCAACACTCTTCATCATCGTTTCAGGATATGGGCGATCATGATCCTCTACAACTTCCTTCTATTTGCTTTAAGGACGTTTTGCCATTTATCCTCCTCCTTTGTCCTTGTTCTACCATTTATTAACAGAAATCTGTCGGGGGAGTTACCCGATGTTTCCCCTACTTTTTCCTTTTTTTTTTAAGGCTATTATTCATACAATACAAGGCTCAACAGACACTCAAAGTAGAGTTCTACTGAATGGAGCTGTTTTATCAACGTAAGAATTGTAGATTATATAAAAGATAGAAAACGATTAACTCGGGACTTGAATAGATTAAGGTCAGTTTAATTTGGGGAGCGCAACCACGTTCACTCGGGCAGAGATCAAAAAATAACCCAGCCCCCGCAGCCGTCGGTTGAATTGGCATCGGTATTGCAACCGATTCTCTCCGACTCTTTAGTGAAATGAGGGAAGATACTCCCCGGAACCGGGAACTTCTGATTATATTTAGTGACTCTCTGCCCGAAGAAAAAGACATGACTGAGTTGCGCTCTGTTCGAAGACGGGAACACAACTGAGAGATAAAATGTAATTTTGTCCGCTCGAAGGCAGATACTACACTTCGATCCAAGACCTATAGCCAGGCAATGAAGAGAAGCGTAACTCGAGTTGCATTGCTAGCTCGGTCAATGAATCTCGAATAAAGAAAAAAAATAATATTCCACTAGAACTTCAATTTACTAAATTATCAAGGATTGTAAAGTGTGATCATTAGTTCATTTTCAGTCATTTCATCAGTTTATCTAAAATATCTAATCTTGTGGCCTGTTAAGATAAATGGTATGTATAAGATTAACTCTCAAAACATTTTACGGCAAACAATAGTTAGCTGAAGTCAGTTTGAACTAAATGCTACAAATACCAATTAGAGCACTAATTAAATACAGGATGTATGAAAAATAATTTTACAAATTTTGGGAGAGGTTTCCACACACCAAAACAAAGACAAAAGTCCATATAAACATATGTTTTGCAAATCCTTTGTTTTTGAGTAAAGTTTAAATAAAGTTTACAGTAGATGTTACTGTGTTGCAATGTAGACGAGGTTACATTTGTTATTCGTGTACATTTGTGGCTAGTCTGTCTTCAACGTTTAACGTGTGTATTAGTGAGTTAACTGAGAAGTGTTCCATTTAACAATGGCAGGATATTCCTATTGTGAGCAGGCAGATATGGTTTTTACATACGTCTGCATGAATAGTAATGGACATAAGGCTGTACAGTTGTAGAGATTGCATTTCCAGACCAAAGGAAGACAAGTCATTCAACCTTTGCTGCTATTTATCATTGCATTGCTGAACACCAATACTCCTTCAAAGTCTTGCTTTTAAATTGCATTTCAAGAGCATGATTTGTTCACAAACCAATAAGATCTTCCTTCAGCTCATTATCATCTGACATATTATATTATTCATGATCCATTCTCCTGAAATCTTCAATTCTCCAGCTGCAAAATATCCATCAAATGATTTTGACAGCATTTTCAAATGAGCCACAATATCTTCACGCACATTAGGAATTAGATATCCATTATCATCAACAAAACCTTCACCACTATAATCAAATCCCATGTGCTGGTGTCTGGCTGTCGGTTCCTAGGAACTGAGCCGCCTGTCCCTCATACGTCGAATATGATGGGAGAGTCGAATAAAAAAAGAATATGTATAGGGCGTATCAAAATTAATTTTACAAACTTTGGGGGCGGTTTCTTCACACCAAAACAAAGACAAAAGTCAATACAAACATATGTCCGCAAATCCTTTGTTTGTGAGTTATTAAGTTTAAAGTTTGTGCAATAAACCATTGACAAAAGTTTTCTTGTGGTGAGTGATCAGAGGGCGAAATACCCTGCACATGTTGCAAATGATACGGATACAGGAGCTGCTCTTAAAGTACCCTCCATATGGTACTATGAGACGTACGACGTGCTAGGGCCACTTGACGTGTACTTTGAGACTCAAGAATATGCAACATTTATTTTTTCTCTCGCATTTCTCGCTTGTGGAACTTTCTTCCAACGTCTTGCTTCCCTGTCAACTACGATCTTTGAAAATGTAAATGCAATGTCAATCTAAATCGCCATCTTTTATTTCATTGAATCCTACTCTTTTATTGTCCTCTCTCTTCACAATAACGCTCTCTTAGTTTCTTTCACTCTCGGTAACCTCTTTCTGTCTTAGCAGCTTTGTTGCCTTGATTGAGGTGAAATGATTAAAAAAGTATGTGAATATTTTTATATCACAACACTGATAACAAAATATATATCTGATTTATTATTATTATTATTATTATTATTATTATACCGATTTTGAAGGTAGGTAGGTTGATCATTATAATTTGGAAGACTGGTGTAACATAAGTTTCCCAATTTGTTTAGTCTTGTAGATAGTTGCACCGGTGCAAGCTGAGGATTTTCGTGTTCAGTTAAGTTTTTTTCATGTATATTTAAAATTTTTAACGGCTTATCAATCCTTTGCAGGTTATTTAAAGCCAGAAAATATTTTTGAAGATAATAACGGTTTAGTGATACAAGTCCTACTATTTAACCCATAACTGGGGAAATGAACTGGATTCATATATATCCAAAGATATTTTCGCGTAATTGAATATAACGAATTCGACTGGAATTGGAACTTGGTTTTCCAATTTCTAGCCATTATCCATTACACCGGCCGCACGTCCAAGCTTACAGTAATTGGTATTCCCAAGCGGTTACCCATCTACGTATTGGCCAGGTTCGACTTTGCTTAACTTCGGTGATCGGATGAGAACGGCTGTTTCGTTCTCTGGTAAGATCCAGGATCTTGGGAGTTGCTATATAAGACCGTCTTTGGAGATTGACAGAACGCTGTTCTCTCAAACACGATATCCTCCGATTTTTGATCTCGTGCCATGTAACGTTAAGTTCCGTCGATATTCGATAATAGTTCACGTCTATTTTTTTTTTTATTTTTTTATTATTCGCTTATTTTTTTATTTTTTTATTATTCGCTTATTTATTTACTTTTCTTGTGTTCTAATTATTCTAACTTAATTTGTAACCCTGTAAATCGCTGAGTTGGAAATACCCCCCCTCCAAAAAAAAAAAATAAATAAATAAAATAAAATCATCTTGGACAGTACTTGAACCTACGTCGTCGATATTCTTATGTTCTCGTGGGACGAATATTTTGTTAGATGAAATAGACTAGCGTGGAAATTGTTTGACGGTATCTTTCTTCCCGGTGTCTTTCATTTTGTTGAAAGCAAGTACCCAAAGCCCATTGTTGGGTGGTAGGGGGAATTGACCGTACGAAGCTCTGCCTTCTTTGAAAGAAAGTGCTTGGTGATAAAAAGTCAGCATTTAACTATCCACTAAGTGACCATGAGAATGGAAGATGGCGAATATGAACACTAGCTGCCACATGTAAGTAGAATTCGCTTTACCGAAATTTCCCCAAAGGGTGCTTTCTCTCTCTCTGCCTGTCTTTATTTGCTAACCTAACACTTTATTTTTTTTTGTTTTATTAATTTAACTTATTCACTTATTTATTTACTTTTCTTGTGTTCTAATTATTCTAACTTAATTTGTATTACCTTAAAGTTAATTAAAAGTCTTTTTTTGTTCTTCGGAAAGAATAAACGTAATAAGAACATTTTTTAAAATGAAAAATCTCGCATTTTCTTCTAATTTTGTCCCCCACCGCATTTTGACCTTTTATTCTGTACTAAGCAAAGTTTCACAAAACAACAAGACGCGACTAAATGGAGAATAAGAAGGTGGGGAAGGTAAAAGCGTTTTACGAAACTAGCATTTTTTCGTTCGAATGCTTAAACGAACACAATAGAATTCTACAATCAATATCCTGAGACATAGGAAAATCATTTTACATTATTTTTAACGTAGAAACAACAACAACAACAACAATAGTAATAATAATAATAAAAACGGAAGAAAAAGAAACGAATATATATTTTACCTATTGTCAATAATATTGAGCCACGTGCACCAATGGCATGTAGAGATCACATAACAATAGCTGCATAGTGGATTATGGTGGAGATACCATTTGCGAGAAACCTTAAAATGGCATTTTTTGAAGGAAATTGATCCAAAAATATTTCTTCTAAGCAGATGTTCTCTGGGCTTTTTTCTTTTCAAAGATTTCGAAAATAAATAAGGTCGATACATAAAAGAAACGTTTTACTAAACTATTATTATTATTATTATTAAAAAGATAAAAGATGCAGAGGAGAGAAAAGGAGGAAGAAGAAAAATCATTTTACATTATTTATAACTCAACAACAACAACAACAATATTAATAATAATATTAATATAATAATAATAAATATTATTATTGAAGGGTGAGTTTGATACTAGAAAGCGAACTTAATGGGGCCAATAAAATGAAGGCTATCAACACCTTTGCTATAATCGTAGTAACATACAGCTTCGACATTATTAATTGAAAGTTGAGTTACATTAAAAGATTGGACGCCAAGACCAGAAAAATGCTTACCCAAATAAGGATAAACCACCCGAAATCAAATACATGTTGTCCAGAAGGTCATCCAACTAGGAACATCCTATATACTAAGAAAAGTTCTATCAGTTAAATAACATTTTCCTATAGTGCATAAGGACCATAGTGTGGAGCCGGCTCTACAGGATACAAAGTAAGAAACATAACATACACAAATAATGATGATGATGATAATAATATGAATACTGAGACTGTAGCAATAGTAATCGGAGCTCTGGGCATCGTGAGAAAAGGAATGGACAATTTTACTAACAGTCTCAAAAAGACCCTCCAATCGGTTGTTGACTGAGGCAGGAATTGGCTGGTTAACTTTAATACCGCAAAACCAAAACTGCTGTCTATTACTCCCCACAGGGAACCATCCCTGCTTCCCATTAGAATGTCTGATGCTCAACTCCCCGAGAGCACCTCATTCCGACTGCTTGGTCTCACTCTGTCCGCTGACCTGAGATAGAACAAATACATTGAATCAATAGCTTCATCCACCAAAAGGAAAGTTGGTTCCCTTTGTAGCGCCAAAAATTTTTTCTCGTCCGAGTCAATCCTTCAAATCTATAAATCAACCATTCGCCCTTCCATGGAATACTGCTGCCATATATAGTTTGGTGCCCCCACTGTTCGTCTTAAGGTCCTCGACAAAATCCAGAGATGGATATGCAATGTGATTGGCCCTGATCTGGCATCTCGTTTACAGTCGCTCTCTCACAGACGTACCGTCGCCACTCTGTTTTTCTACAAATACTTTCACGGTAACTGCTCCGACGAGCTATTTTCACTGGTTCCCAGACTGCATGAATTTAAACGTGCTAATAGACTGGCATCTCAGTCCCACCCTTTCATTGTCGAAACGGTTAAATGTAGCCACCTCTTCTACTCCAATAGCTTCATGTCTCGCACCTCTCGTCTGTGGAATCCCCTTCCTGTTACTTGCTTCCCTGATAGCTATAATCTCCAAATATTCAAATGCACTGTCAATCGACATCTCCAGATGCCTTGACCTATTCCCTGTCCGTCTCTCCATCCTTTCCTCTATTACGCCTCTTTACTCTCGCTTCCAGTCTCTGTAACCCCTTGCATGCGTTTGGCCCTCCCACTTTGCTTGGGGTGAAAAGATTAAAAAAAGTGTCCCCGGTAACATAAACATAGAAGTTGACCAGAAGATCGCCCTACTAACAACAGCCTATATACTAAGAAAAGTGCTATTAATAAAATAACGTGTTTCCTATAGGGCCTTAGGACCATAGTTTGGACCCGGTTGTACAGGATACAAAGCAGGAAACATAACATGGCATAATAATAATAAATGCTAGCCTCAAAATGCAGATTCTGTGATAAATATCCAGAAACAATTAATCATCTTGTATCAGGTTGCACGGTATTGGCACCCACTGAGTATAAAACCCGGCATGACAGAGTGGGCCAATATCTGCATTGGAAAATCTGAAACTTTTACAGAATGAAAACTGCAAGACACAGACCCGTAAGCTAGGACCTGTAACAATTTTATGGGACTTTACAATATAGGCAGACAAAACAATCAAAGATAATCACCAGACATTGTGATCATCGATCCCCAAAACAAAATGTGCCTCATTAACATGGCAGTCACTGCAGACTGCAATGTGTCTTTGAAGATTTAAAAATAAAAAAACTATCAAAACACAAGGTCTTTGAACTCGAAATCTCATAAATGTGGCACATATGAACATCAACAATCCCTGTTGTAGTTGGAGCCCTCGGATTGTTTGGAAAAGATTCCAATAGACTCATTGAAATGGTTCCTGGTAGCCCATGCCTTAAAGAAATACAGGAAAAAAAAAAGAAAATTTTTCTCGCGTGTACAGTCCATCCCTTAGGATGGGCTTTATTTATGTAAAATATGTGTGATCATTGGAAAATGTCATGATGCCATTTCTGACCTTAGGTCTCTGGTCGGAACCCGGAAAGAAAAGAGTATACAACAGAAATCAAAGGAATAATAATAATAATAATAATGATAATAATAATAATCAGCAAGGTGTTCCTCGTCGTCATCATCCATCCTTCGACATCCCTATGGTTGGTCGGAGCTATAGTTC